>JAXIVH010000355.1:0-130910 GCA_036785325.1 Urophycis tenuis | reverse complement strand
CTCCCCCTCCTATCATTCTCTCTATCCCTCTCCCTCTCTCCTCCTCCTTTTCTTCCTCCCTCCTCCTCTTTCTAGTATTCTTCAACACATCAGAGACATTGAGGAATTGTGAAGCCCTGCAGGGCTGAGGAAAAACCAACCACAGTGGTCAGGAAACCCTGCACAGTGTGGTGTGTGTGTGTGTGTGTGTGTGTGTGTGTGTGTGTGTGTGTGTGTGTGTGTGTGTGTGTGTGTGTGTGTGTGTGTGTGTGTGTGTGTGTGTGTGTGTGTGTGTGTGATACAAGGGAAGGAAAATGTTTTCTCGAGACTAATAGTAAATCTGTTTATGATGTTGCTTTTCCACAATATGCTTTGAAATAGTCAATACGAACCTATTTGTGTGTGTGTGTGTGTGAGTGTGAGTGAGAGAGAGACAGAGAGAGAGAGAGAGAGAGAGACAGAGAGAGAGAGAGAGAGAGAGAGAGAGAGAGAGAGAGAGAGAGAGAGAGAGAGAGAGAGAGAGAGAGAGAGAGAGAGAGAGAGAGAGAGAGAGAGAGAGAGAGAGAGAGTGATAGAGGTCACTGCAGTAAAGAGTCCCCCCCGAGACCATCGGTACAAACGTGCTCTTCCTCGTTTCCTCCCTTTATTTCTACCATTCTGCCCGTTTATCTGTCGCTCTTCCTCCTGAAACGCTTGGATGCCCTGACACACACACACACACACACTGACCATACACTCACACACACACACACACACACACACTGACATACACTCACACACACACACACACACACACACTGACATACACTCACACACACACACACACACACACACTGACAATACACTCACACACACACACACACACACACACACACACACACACTGACACACACACACACACACACACACTGACATACACTCACACACACACACACACACACACACTGACACACACACACACACACACACACACACTGACATACACTCACACACACACACACACACACACACACACTGACACACACACACACACACACACTGAAACACACACACACACACACACACTGACACACACACACACACACACACTGACATACACTCACACACACACACACACACAATGACACACACACACACACATACACACTGGCATACACTCTCTCACACACACACTTACATACACTCACACACACACACTGACACACACACAAACACACTCACACACACACACAGAGTGTGCACACACACACAGTGACATACGCTCTCACACACACACACACACACACACACTAAGAGAAAGCACACACACAAACTGACATACGCTTCACACACACACACTTAGAGAAAGCACACACACAAACTGACATACGCTTCACACACACGTCATCCACACACACACACACACAGACATATGCTGACACACACATACTTACAGAGCACACACACACACACACACACACACACACACACACACACACACATTTACAGGCACAGCCACGCTGACACAAACTCAGCCACACTTGGAGATCACACACACACACACACACAAACACACACACTCACATGATTTTCAACACACACGTGCTTACGCACTTACAAAAACATACACCACTCTTACAGAGAGAGACACCCACATGCTTTATACACACACAGTAAAGATTATACCCTCTGTCAGTCAATTCAAGCCCCTCTCTTCTTGGATTACTTAGCTCTGTAGAGTCTCTCTCTCGCTCCTGCCCTCACTCTCTCTCTCTCTCTTCCTCCTCCTCCTCTGGACAATCTCTATCGTGTCATTGTTCTGCTGGCTGATGGAGGGAATCTATTGTGACCCCAAGGTCTCAACACTGTCATTATCTCACCCTTATCTATTTCCCCCTCTCTCTCTCTCTCTCTCTCTCTCTCTCTCTCTCTCTCTCTCTCTCTCTCTCTCTCTCTCTCTCTCTCTCTCTCTCTCACCCCCACCTCCCTCTCTCTATCCCTCTCTCTCTCGCCACCTCCCTCTCAATGTCTCTCTCTCTTTCCACCTTCCTTTCTCCTATAGTTATCTCTGTATTACTTATTCCTAGACAGCCCTACTTATTTGCTTTCCTCAACGGCAGATTTATTGCCATCCGCTTTAACCCCTACCCTCGCTTTCTCACCCTCTCCCCCACTCTCTCTCCTCCCCCCCCCATGTTGTTCCACAGCGGTAGCTGGCTGGAGGGAGTGGAAAACTACTATGGAGATAAAGCAAACACACACACACACACACACACACACACATACACACACACAGCAGCAGCATGCACAGTGCATGGATGACTCATATGTTCTGGTGTGTGTGGAGGTGTATGTGTGTGTGTGTGTGTGTGTGTGTGTGTGCGTGTGCTAGCTTGCGTGCTTCCGTGCGTACCACGGCCAGCAAAATGGCGGCTATGTAGGGTTCGTCTCGGGATCATATGTTCCACATTACAACCCGCCCTGAAAATCATTCATAAAATACCGTGTTCCCCAGCACACACACACAGACACACAGACACACACACACACACACACACACAGGCGGACTGCTTTGGGTCGTCTCGCTCTCCCACATGCAGCCGGTTGGGGCTCGCCCACTCAAACAGCCTGCTCCCATTAATCCTCTCATATCAATGGTGGATCTTGGAGGATATTTTCCAGCTGACCTTTATCCAGTGTAATTACTGTTCTACAGCCACTGCTCTACCCCCTCGTCTCCAGGAACAGAGCCGGGAGAGGCAGAATCTTTCTTTCCAAATCCAGAAATGCCGTAATTCTTTGTAATTTTGTTCAAAAATAATTTGATAGTTTGACTCCTGTTGTGAAGTTGTTGCACCCTCTGTATCCTAGCAACCAGGATTTGTGGGCCAACTGCTCCCTGGGGTTCCAGACGGGGATTGTTGTTATCCCAGTAGGGGGGTTGGGTTTCAGGGTGAAGGGCTGTTTTCATTGGCTGGCATAGTGCCACCAAGCCATATTTAGATCTTTATGGAGTAAATTATATTTAGAGAGTGGATGATGTGATTACCAGTTAGACCAGTGAAGCGCCCAGCTGAGTGCTGGCAGGAACAACGATTTTTCCCAATCAAGCTCTGTTGGCTATTTATTATGTGTTTTGGCAAGGTGAAGCATTCATAAGGGATTCTTATGCTACTGTATCGAGTCTACAGTCAGACAGATGAGGTTATATCATACCTTCTATTGTTTATAACCAAGTAACCTTCAAATAATATATGAAGGTTACTTGCTTACTTACTTACTTTTTGTATCACTATATTATAGAAATACAAAAAAGTTGTGCCACAAGTTTTTATTGTGTACTAAATAATTATCCTCTCTATATAGATAGAAAACTCACAGAGAAACATACCTGTGTCTTTCTCTCATTAATGTATGCAATGTTGCAATCTTAAACATGACTCGTGTTCTCTGTGAAACGTCTGTCACATACGGAGCCCACGGCTCCGTATGCTAACAAAGTATTGGCTCCTTTTGTAGACGTCATCCTTCTGTAGACGTCATCCTTCTGTAGACGTCATCCTCCTGTAGATGTCATCCTTCTGTAGACTTCATCCTTCTGCAGACTTCATCCTCCTGTAGACTTCATCCTTCTGTAGACTTCATCCTCCTGTAGACTTCATCCTCCTGTAGACTTCATCTCCTGTAGACTTCATCCTTCTGTAGACTTCATCCTTCTGTAGACTTCATCCTCTGTAGACTTCATCCTCCTGTAGACTTCATCCTCCTGTAGACTTCATACACGAAATACACGAAACAACTCCCTTAAACAGAACCTTAGCTGCCTCTCAGCCTGAACGCATCATGTCTGACAATGTTTGTCAAAGTTGCCAGATCCCTCCTGTGCTCCTTAAGTAAAATCAGCACCCCCTCCCGAAAAACACACACACACACACACACACACACACACCACACACACACACACACACACACACACACACACACTTTGACCCCACTTCAAGAGCCTCAGTATAAGATCAGCCTTGAGCTAACACGTGTTTTACATTCCATAAGTTGTGGCACAAAAGTAAGGGTCCAGAAATGGCTGCTGCTGTTTTATTCATGCGCAAATCAAACAAGGAGGAGCGCCGAACAGCATCTGACCTTGGAGCCAGAGAGGGGACGGGGTGACGCCAGCGCTTCAGGAAAACACGGCCACCCGTCAGCACCACCGGTGTTCATTACGCCAATAAAGAGCCAGCGTTGATGGGCAACTGCCCCCCCCCCCCGACTGACGTACGGCGCGAGGACTGAGGGGACGCATCCGTCTTCTGACCGCCTGGGCATTCTGGACACACTCTGTGCACACGCATGCACCGAGGGAGATGACGCTTTCCACCGCTTCTGTCCGTTCATTCATCCATCCGTCATCCACCAATCTATCCATGCATTATCATCCATCTGCACATTGCAGTGGAGCTTGGGCTCTGCGCAGTCATCATGATGTCATCGTTTGAGGCAGGTTTGAACCCATGAATCACCGGCACCCCGCGCTGCCCTCCGCACCACCGCCTCAATGCATCCCGGGACATGGGGCCGTAACTGAAGCAAAAAATGAAGCATCCATTTAGTTGTTCTCTCCCTAACATTCTCTTCCACAAAGTTTGTTTTATAATGATCAAATCTGTTTGCCTCATTTGACACGTAGCCAAGAAAACCCCAAAAGAACATATTAACTCATGTGTACATTTTTTAGGACTTTACAAGCACACACACACACACACACAGACACACACGCCTTACCACAAACACTGTGTACGTGTACACACACACACACACCACCTTCACCAACTATGTGTGTGAGAAGATTTGTCTACAGCACTACCAAGGGTTTTTTTTTCCGTGGCATCCACTTAGCCTAGTAGCTCGTGAGCTAGCTGTTGTTTGGCCAACGCTGCAAAGTTGCTCCTGGAAGACTGCTGCAGCAGTAGCTCTGTGACATGTCCAAAACAAACACACACACACACACACTCACACTCACACACACACACACACACACACAGAGCAATGCCGTCACTTTCTCTGTTTTTTTTCTCTCTGGTTCTCTTTAACCCTTCCATCTGGTAGCCTCCTGCATATTTCAGTCTCTCCCACTCTCTCTCTATCTCTCTCTATCTCTCTCTCCTAATGTTTGCATGTTTGCAGGCTGGCACACACTCTCACTCTCTCTCTCTCTCTCTCTCACTCCTCTCTCACTCTCTCTCTCTCTCTCTCTTTCTTCCTTCTCTCCATTTCCTCTCTCTCTCTCTCATTCTCTCCACTAACTAACGTCAGGCTTCTGTGTTTCTCCAAATTAGCGATTCTCGCCAGGAACTCGAAGCCAATGAAGAAAATGAGCTTTTACAAGGCGAGAGGGGGGGAGCCAGAAAGAGGGAGAGATCGAGAGGGAAGAAAGAACGTGGCAGAGAGAGACAGTGAGAGAGACAGGAAGACATGGCAGAAACAGAGTGAGAGAATCTCATTAAAAGTTGTACAGTGATGCTCAGGCAGCAGCTTAACCTCAGTTCACATTAGTGTTGTTCTGGAAGAGAGAGAGAGAGAGAAGAGAGAGAGAGAGAGAGAGAGAGAGAAGAGAGAGAGAGAGGAGAGAGAGAGAGAGAGAGAGAGAGAGAGAGAGAGAGAGAGAGAGAGAGAGAGAGAGAGAGAGATGAGAGAGAGAGAGAGAGAGAGAGAGAGAGAGAGAGAGAGAGAGAGAGACGCTCAATCAGTAGTCTTTAACGGCGATATCATTTCTACGTGTGTGTGTGTGTGTGCGCGTGTTTGAGAATTCACAGCATGTGAGACACCATTCACCAACACGTCTCTCTCTCTCACTCTCACTCAAAGAGTTCAGTGACTTTTAACCCGTCCATCATGTGGTGTTTCTAGTGCCATGAAGGAAGAAGCCGCAGTAAGACTTGACATCTGACCTCTTACCGATAAGTCCTATTTCATCAGTCTCTCTTATCCATGGAGTATACACAATACATGCTGCTGTAGCTCTTAGACTGACCAATGACCTTGCCACTTTTTATTTGTCAGTAACTTTTTATTTTGAAGTACACGGCTCCTCAGATCGCCGCGTCGACGCTCTGGCGCCAGGGCCAAGGATGTTCCACGTCTCCCTCATGACTGATGTCTCAGAAATGCTTAATAATAAAGTTGATGTCTTTTCTTTTTCATCTGAGAACCAGAGTCTATTAGGAGAGCAGAGGAAGGCATCCCCCCCCCCCACCACACACACACACACACACACACACACACACACACTTTAACAGTGCATGTGGAGCTTGCTGGCGCTTTCTTGAGACCCAACTGTTGGATGGTGGCTCCCTCTGCTCCATCCATCCATTCCTTCATCTGTCCATCTGTCATTACTCCTCCTCCTCCTCCTCAATCTTTCCACTGGAAACAATTTACGACGTCCACCCCCTCCCTCTCTCGCTCCATCTCCATCTCTCACGCTCTGAACGGCGTCCTCTCGTCCTCTTATCATCTTCCACTCTTAACATTTTAGAATGTGTGGTTTCAATGATCAACCAATGTCCGGGAAGATATATATATATATATAATATATAATATATATATATATATATTCTCTCTCTACTATTTATTATTCAATAAATAATGTTACATAACCCGTAGGGCTGTGGAGGGCTTTTTAACCTTGGGGAATGGGACAACCCAGTTTGGATAATCCCAGCCCTCGAGAAGCTCGGGTTTAACCATCGCTCCAGAATTCAACCTTCATGTCAGTAAGATCCGTTGTGTATCAAAGATTCATGACAGAGGGAGGGAATCGGTTGTCTCGCGCTCCTAAGTGCCACTTTTTAAACATTTGAGAGGCAAGATTTGCACCCGAAAATATTAAAAGAAATATGAGAGGGAAGATTGAAGTCTTTCATTTAATTTGTCACCGCTCTCCTGGATTTCACCCTTACTTTTCTCCCTCCCTCCCCATCACCTCTCATCATCCTCACCCCCACCCCCCTCTCCATCACCAGAGCAGCTCCTCAGTCAGTCTTCAGTCTGACTGCTCAGGGACTCGGCGTATTTAACACCCACGGTGTCTTCATGTCTCCAGGGACAACGCTGTCTCTCACGCCCTCCCCTACCACCCTGTCCATCGGTGTCTCCCTCTCTCCCCCCCCCTGCTATTAGGGTCGCCTTTCCTCTCTCACCCCCTCACACCCCTGGAACTCTTTCCTCCTTTCAACGTGGTCGGGATTTTTCTCCCCCAATTTCTTTCCGACATTGCTTCTATCTCCCCCTCCCTGCCTCCCCCCTCCACTGCTCTCCCCCTCCCCCTTCTCTCCCCACCCCCTTCTCTCCCCATCCCTTCCTCTCACCCGTCTTCTACCCTCTCCTGAAATGAGATTTTTATTGTCACTAAAAGGTGGAATTGTTCTTTGGTTTGATGAAGACAAGACTGAATGCATGACAAGAGAGATTGTGTGTGTGTGTGTGTGTGTGTGTGTGTGTGTGTGTGTGTGTGTGTGTGTGTGTGTGTGTGTGTGTGTGTGTGTGTGTGTGTGTGTGTGTGTGTGTGTGTGTGCAGGTGTACCTGTCTGCAGGCGAGAAAGAACAAGGAAGGGAGAATAACACAGATAGAGCAAAGCAAACAGATGAAAGGCAGAAGAAATTAAGAAAGGATGAAAGACCAACGCGAGAGGATTCCTCCTCTTCATCTGGAGAGAGAGAGAGAGAGAGATGGAGAGAGAGAGAGTTAGAGAGGGAGAGAGAGAGGAAATGTCCTTTCCCCGTGGAGACGGAAAGACAGCGAGAGAACAAGAGTGTGGCCGAGAGAGCATTATTCTTCTTCACCCAGAGCGAGAGAGAGGCCGTCACTCCCGCTCTCCGTCTATAACACTAAACCATCAGGGCCGCGCTCCCATCCCTGCCCTGCCATTGGTCGGAGCGCTAATATCATCATACTTGGAGCGCGTCTCGCTGGCAGCCATCAGGGCCTGTCTGCGGGACGTGGAGCGAGGGCGGGTTATGACAAGGCTGATGTTTATATACCACACCGCCCCACACGCTTTCACGCCTCTCAATCACAGGGCTCTGTGCTGGACTTGTTTCCTTTTTGTTGGCCTATTTATAACGTCGTCATGCCACCAAAACTTGTTATGCAGATAGTCACACTGGGGTGTGTGTGTGTGTGTGTGTGTGTGTGTGTGGTGTGTGCATGGCGTGTGTGTGCTCGGTGTGTGTGCATGGGGACGTGTCATCGCCTAAAGAGATGATCAAGCGCCGGCCGGGACTTTGACGAGATTATCGTTGCCCTCGTTCTAATTAAGGGCCTTTTTAAAGGCAGCGGGGCGAGCGAGGTCCGACAGATGCGGCGCCCTGCTGTGACAGTGGGGGGGGGGGGGGGGCGCGGCAGATGTTGGCATGTGATGTCACACGACGTCCCCCGGCTGTTATCTTCCTCAAAAGACAATGAAGCCATCGCCCCCCCCCTCCCCCCTCCCCCCCCAGTCCGGCGCAGACGCCTTCTGTCCCCGCATGCCTCCGAGGCGCCCGGCACGGCCACAGGCTCACGGGCACGGGCACACGGCTCCAGGGTCGGGGCTCGAACCCGCACAGCCTTTCTGTGTGGAGTCAAACGCGGCCCGGATGCGCCGGCCCTTTGGGAACCTGGTCTACTGTACTGTGTCAGGACGCATGGCATTAACAAAGACATGAAGTGCACAACAAACCACAGGTTCATCTGCGCTTTTGTCCTTCATTTCCTCGTGTTTTATTTCACTCCCCCTCCCTCCCCCCCTGTATCGGTGACCTTGGTGGTCCCCATGGGACACACTGATAAATACACTGATACAGTGGGTTCTTTTTTGGTTGGCTAACCTACTTAGCGAATGCTAACCGGGCGCGGCGGCAGATGCGGCTGGCTGTGCCGCGGGTCCCCTGTCGCCAGAGAGGAAGTCTGCCCCGGAGCTACTGCGGCGCGGCCACGGGACTCTTAATGTGGAGCTGCGCTTTAATTGTTTGTCCTTACAAAGTAAAAGTAGTGAAACGATATTTTCCCCCTCCCATTAGCATGCCAGGTGTGTGTGTCTGTCAGGTAGCACCCCCTCAGTAACTTAGATGAGAAGGAAACTTTTATTTTTTTGCGTGCGTGGGATTTTAACCAATTAGTGAGCGGTAATTCAGTGTAGCAGTGGATAGGGCCCTGTGTGTGTGTGTGTGTGTGTGTGTGTGTGTGTGTGTGTGTGTGTGTGTGTTTGTGTGTGCGCGCAGCGCATGGTCGTATACCCACACTTATCTATTCAACTTTTATCAGTTTTATTCCTATTTGTAGATTTGTATCTTTGGTACCCTCAATCTTTGCTGACACTCTTGCCGATGGTAAATTCTTTGTACATTTATACTTTCCTTAATCAGTTTCTGAATTTCGTAATGTAAAAGCACCCGAGCGATATAGAAGAGGGTTTCAGGGGACCCAACAGTGACTGCCAGGGGGCCATTGAGCAGGGCTTTTCTTCAACAACTAACAACCCCCCCCCCCCCCCCCCCCCCCCCGTCAGAGACGGCTAGCCTCGGTAAAATCCCCTGCATCTCTTTTTGGTTTAAAGACATTAGCGGCAGCTACATCTCTATGCTAATGTGTTTACTAAGCCCTGCCCTTGTCAACACCGTAACCATTTCCTAGAAAATAGCTTCCCCACCCCTCCTCCACCATCCACCACTCCCTCTCCTGACTGCATTATCCCCTCCACCAGAATCTCTCTCTCTCCTGACAGCTTCTCCTCCCTACCTCCATCTCCCTCTCTCCTCACTGCATCTTCCCCCTTCCTCCACCCTGGAGAAAATAACCTCTCTCTCTCTCTCTCTCCCTCTCTCTCTCTCTCTCTCTCTCTCTCTCTCTCTCTCTCTCTCTCTCCTCTCTCTCCTCTCTCTCTCTCTCTCTCTCTCTCTCCTCCTCCTTTGCTTGCTTCCAGCATATGGCTGGAATGTGGAGGGGATGTGTAGGAAATAGCATCTCTCCATCCTTCCTCCTCCGTCCTCCCCTTCTCCTCACCTAGTCCTCCTCCTGTACTGGCTGCATCTGCATCCAGATGCTGGCGGTCCCTGGGTGCCTCTCATAGACGCTGAGCAGGTAACCTTGCAGAGGTGTGCGCTTGGCATGCAGGGATCAGTGAAACCACTAATAACCTCTAGGCTCAAACTGCTTGTGTCAGGGAACCCGAAATGGGAAACACACAGGAATACTCCTTTTTTATATTAATTGGGGGATTTGGGACTCTCATGATAAGCAATGAGGACACTGAAAGGGATGGAGGTGGGCGGAATGGAGGAAAGTGCTTTTTTTTGTCATATTTGTTGCTTTTATTATTATTAGTCTTTTGAAAGCCTAATAAAAACATGGATTTAGATACTTGTCATTGAAGAGCAGGTTGGGCTTAGGCATGTTGCTCAAGGAGTCAAACCCCCTAGCCTATCCTGCCCCCCCTCCCCATATCTATATGCATATATAAATTGCAGAGCGTGGTTTCAGGATTGCCTCAAGGAAGTGCGGTGGCATGCCATCCCCATGCTCATACAGTTCAGTTTGAATAAATACAGTTCAGTTTAAATAAAACGAATCAACACTGAAAGTCAACGGCAATATAAAAAACAAACACAACAGCTTGTCGCTGCACCAGGGTGCTTTTGCATTAGCCAACCTCATCAATTTCAGTGCTCTGGGTAACCAGGGGCTGGATGTGGGGTGCAGGTTTGACATCACCCAGGTATACCATCACTGCCCTCCCCCCAGACAGCTAGCGTAGCATAACGGACCCGACTGTCAAAACATGTGGCCATTTAATTTTCCTTCACCCTATGTCTGCGCAATTTCCTCATCCCTGACTTGCACAGAGGGTGGGGTGTGTGTGGGGGGGGGTTGAGGAAAACAGCAAACGCTGCAACAAACTGGTTCTTTAGATTTTCACCTGCACTGAGCAGTCAGCAGGTAAACAGGAAGCGACCTCCGACGGGCCCCGGGTAGAAACTGAAGCAATCCGCGGGGCAATTAGGGCAACGTTTTTTTTTTTGTAAAAGCACTCGGCAGCGAGGCCCTGGCGGCCGCGGCCGTGTGGGTTGATTTGCCGCGCGGTTCCAAGAGGTGGAGGTGCCCCTGACAATTGCAATCACGATGTACTTCAGATCCCTTCATTACAGGCCGACGGCGTGTTAGTCTGCACGTTCGTCTGAGTGCGTCTATTTTCAGTGGAGTAAATGCACCCAGAAATAGAGACCAGATATCGCTCCATGAGCAGGGGTGCAAATTGTTGCGGTGTGGGCTTGTTTTACCGAGCGACGGCAGGGGGCCGGGCCACCGCGGTCACCAGGCAGCTTTCAACCGGCAGTTCGGCAGCTTGTTTGAGCTTCAGAGCAGAGACATCGTTTGTTGTCGTTGAGACATATTCCAAAATTGTAATATACAATGGACTAATGGTTACCAGCTATATCTCTGACGTTAACAAATCGCTGTGATTCATCATACAGTCTGCCACAACCATACATCTATTTTACCTTCATCATCGCTCAGCCACGCAAGCATAACTAAATAAGCCCATGGTTCGTTGAATGATTATCTTAAAACCTTTAGCGGATAAATGGATTAACAGATTAATGTGTTCATTCATTCGCTGGTTTCAGGCAAAATGAGCCCGTTCTAAAACGGAACTAAAGGAACCTAAACAAGGCCGGTTCTGATTGGAAGAGGAGAACAAGCCAAGAGTCTGTTGTCTCCAGAAAATGTTATTGATTACGGGATAGCTGCAGATAATTGGTTCATTTAATGAATATCTTCTTGGTCAATAGTACGTGAATAGGCGTGTGTGTTTGTGTGTGTGTACGTGTGTGTGTGCCGTGTGTGTGTGTGCCTGTGTTTGGCGTCCATGTTCATGCATGCATGCGTGTGTGCGTAAGGACATGCGTGCTCACGCCTGTGTGCGCAGGTGCGTGCATGCGTTCATGCACAGTCCCCCTGTGCAGACTCTCCGCCATCGCCTTAATGATGTGCCCGGGGGCTTCTTCTCATCGTCCATCACACAGGATTTATTAGCCACGTAATTAGCGTGCAGAGGTGCTGGGACACATCCTGCCTGGTGTTGTGTGCCGCTGTGTTTGGCCGCGCGGTCGCTCCTGCTGTTTCTGGAGAGTCTTCAGCGACGACTGGAGCCTAGCTAGCCTGTTTAGCTTTGGTAGCTTTAGCTGGATCCAAGGTGAAGCTTAGATGCCTACTGTGAGCGTTTAACTCATCTTAGGGGGGGAATTGGGTGTTGATTTGTTGTAGTAGTTGTTGAAGAAACAGGGTATTGGGGGAGTAAACATTGTGCAAAAGGTTTATGGGTTTGATTCCCATTTGTGATGAGTTTGACACCCAGTAACCAAATAGCAAAAACAATCAAAGTGTGTGTGTGTGTGTGTGTGTGTGTGTGTGTGTGTGTGTGTGTGTGTGTGTGTGTGTGTGTGTGTGTGTGTGTGTGTGTGTCTGTGTGTGCAAAATTCAATTCAAAAAAGTATGAGATGAATACAATTATTCAAGAAGTGCTTTTTTTATCTCACGACAAAGACTGATGATGTTCTGGAGGAATATTTCAACTTGGTCAAAGCTCACTACAGTTTTAGTTTTTATTGGAGGATTATATAACAAGAACCTTGCAGTTGAACACTTTTGACAATAAAACAACGACTGAATAGGTTTTGTTTTCTCCAGAGGGTCATATATTTGTTTTTATTTTTTTGGCCCAAGAAAACTCTTGATAGACAGTTTTTGGACAAAGGATTTGTCAAGTCTCCATCAAATACGTATGTTATATATTGTGTATGTATACAGTTGTTGTTGTTTTTTTAGTAATTCCTTCCCATGGGGCACATATGTTCTTTAAGTGTCCATCCCCAATACCCCATGGTTGATATACTAATGGGTGTTTTCATCCTCTCTCTCTTTAGATTGTTGAGACTGGCAAGGACTCTCTACCAAGATGGCTGAAGTGGAAGTCGGCCAGTCGGACCCTACAGGGTCTACCTCTAGAGGAGGACCGGGGTGTCTACTACATCTCCGTCTCCATCTCCAACCACACCAAGACCTCCTCCTCGTCGTCCTCCTCGCCCTCGCCCACAGAGTTCTTCTCCGTGGAGGTGCACCCAGAAGACTTCTTGGACGTGGACCCCAGCCAGCTGGCTCTGAACCAGGCCACCGCCCTGGACGACGTTGGCCTGCCGTTTGTCTGCGGCAATGAGGAACCTGTGACGGTGCTGACGGTGATCCTGGACGCCGATCTGACCAAAATGAGCTCCGAACAGCGGGTGGCACTGCTGGACGACATGAGGAGCTTTTCGGGGGTGGACCTCCAGAACATGAGGATCCTCCCCGTGGTGAACAACCGGCTGTTCGACATGTCTGCGTTCATGGCGGGGCCGGGAAACGCCAAAAAGGTGAGCTGGTGATGGATGAAACGAGGGCCACTGGGACACCTCATTTGTGTTGTAAAACCAAACACTGAGAGAACTCAACCTGCTGGGACAATGGGATTGGCAGAAAACCAGACTGATGTTAATTGTATTAAATGAGCTCGAATTAGGAACAAATTATGTGTGCTGCTTAGTGTATCCTGCTTTGTGTAGTCCTATTGGTTTGCTTCTAGTGTTTGCTTACTTTTTAAAACGCTGTTGAGTGAGTCAGTAAATATATAAAGTGTAGATAATTGGCTTTGAATTACCGCTCGAACAATCCACTCAAACTATTTAGTTAATTACAAGATTTTTAGACCATTAAATCTGCTTTGTCAACTCATTAATTCATGTTTCTTCCATCAAGGTGGTGGAGAACGGAGCCCTCGTATCCTGGAAGTTGGGCTGCTCTCTGGATCAGGGCAGCGTCCCAAACATCCACAGCGTCCAGAAGCCGGCGAAGGAAGGCACCATGTCGGCCAAGCTGGGCTACCCGGTGGTGGGCTGGCACATCGCCAACAAGAAGCCCCACATCCCCAAGCGGGTGAGGCGCGCCCTGAACAACACGCCGACGCCCCTGCTGACTGCCCTGCCGCCCACCAGCGTGGTGGAGCCTCCGGTGCGCATCGTCCCCACGCTGTCCTCCCCCTCCATCGCCGGGCCCACCGACAGCTCGGCTCCCCCGGTGCGGGGCCCGGTTCCCCTGCCTGGCAAACCCACCATCAGGGTCCGGGACTCCGTCGCCCACACTCCGACGGTGGGACCGCCCCAGCCCACCAGGGTGATGGAGACCACCAGCTCTATTCTCATCCAGCCCACCATGACCAGGCCCACGTACGTGGAGGCCACGGCCACCCCGGCCCCTCCGAGGAAGCCCACCAAGAAACCCAAGAAGCCCAAAAGCACACCGGTGCCCAGGGAGCCGAAGGTCACCACGGTCAAGCCCACCCGGCGCACCACACCTTTATCCGGCTTGGTGCCTGACTCAAACAACGAGAAGCCCATTCTGCGCAACCCCATTGACCAGGTCAACGCTCTGGTGGGCACCTACTTCGAGGTGAAAATCCCCTCAGACACATTCTTCGACAAGGAGGACGGGACCACGGACAAGCTGCGTCTGACTCTGAGGCAAAACCACAATGAGGTGGTGGGCGACGACTCCTGGATCCAGTTCAACACCACCAGCCAGCTGCTGTACGGCCTGCCAGAGGCCCAGCATGTCGGCAAACACGAGTACTTCATGCAGGCCGCGGACAAAGGCAGCTTAAACGCCATTGACGCTTTTGAGGTCAGAGTGAACCGCTGGCCCGCCAACGACAAGACCCCCGTGACCTTCACGGTCCGCCTGGACGGCGAACCACGCTCCGTGACCAACGACATCCACAAAAAGATCCTGCTGGTCAAGAAGCTGGCTTACGCATTGGGAGATCGCAACAGCAGCACCGTGAGTCTGAGGAACATCACCAAGGGGTCCATCGTGGTGGAGTGGACCAACAGCAGCTTAGCACAGCACCCATGCCCTAGGGAACAGATCACCATGATGAGCCAGAAGCTGGCCGACGCCGACGGAAGGCCCGTCCAGAGCTTCAAGAACTCTATGGGCCCCGAGTTCAGACCGCTGGATGTCAAGGTCAAAGGGAGGTCGAGCTGCAGAACGTACTCCTTCATCCCACCAGGAGAAATCGACATTCCTGAGCAAGCCGCTGTGACCCCCGCCCTGGGCACGGGCCGCCAAAGCACAGACGATGTCTATCTCCACACAGTCATACCCGCCGTGGTCGTGGCTGCTATCTTGCTCATCGCCGGCATCATCGCCATGATCTGTTACCGGAAGAAGCGAAAGGGCAAGCTGACCATCGAGGACCAGGCCACCTTCATCAAGAAAGGCGTGCCCATCATCTTCGCAGATGAGCTGGATGACTCCAAGCCCCCGCCCTCCTCCAGCATGCCCCTGATCCTGCAGGAGGAGAAGCCCCCCCTCCCACCCCCAGAGTATCCCAACATGGCCTCCCCCGAGACCACCCCCCTCAACCACGAGATGCTTGGGGAGTACACGGCACTGCGAGATGAGGACCCGAACGCGCCGCCGTACCAGCCACCTCCCCCCTTCACCACCCCCATGGAGGGCAAGGGATCCCGTCCGAAGAACATGACCCCCTACAGATCCCCACCCCCCTACGTGCCCCCCTAAGACTCACCCGGCCCTCTCCTCCCCGGAGGAACGAGGGACGGGACGCCTGAGGAACTGAGATGGCTTCCTTGCGGATGTTTCTTTTTAGACATGTAGAACAGGAGGGTTGGTAAAGAGGTGCTAAAACAACCACGTGGTTAACAGGGACTAATCTTTGGAGAGGGGAATATGAAAATATGTCGGGAGGGATTTTACAAGCGAGCGATGGACTGATCTGGGGAAAAACAAGAGCTGGTGAAAGACTACTGTTGAAGTACTGGCTCAGCCACTATGGCAGCCTGCAGAGGACAAACTACTTTGTGACACATTTGGCTCCCAGGCTGTGCGGCTGGACAGGGGCTACAGTTGGGCGACTGCTCTGACACAAGCGCTCTCTCTCTGGTCACAGAAATTTCATATTTTTCCCCATTGGTTCTTTTTTTTTTTTTTTAAATACTGGCTTTACTATATTTTTTGTGTTATCCTCAGTTTCCACTTTTCTTTTCTGTTTCCCCTCCCCCCCAACCCCCACCACCACACCCTGAGGACAGACTGCTCCCGCCCAACGGTCCTCCTTTGGTCTTGTTTTGAGGAATATGAAAAGACAATGGACAGCCACCAGCCCACTGCAGGCACCAACTGTTTTTTAATAAGGAGTGCCAGGATACCAGAGAACGCCCGTACCGTGGGAACCTCAAGACACCTGCAGACAACACGGGGCAAAGAGAGGGCTGTGTGTGTGCTTTCGTGTGTGTATGTGTGTGTGTGTGTGTGTGTATGTGCGTGTGCATGAGCTCACGCGTGTTTATTTGATCTCAGTATGGTTTGCCTTTTAACTCTAGCTGTCCATTGGTTTCCTTATTCATACTGTCTAGTAACGATGAGAATAACAGTGGTAGCCTGAAAATAATTATTAGAGATTCATGATAAATGATTTTTGATTTTAGTTTGCTTTGTTAGTTAAAAAAAACACTGTATATCTGGAGGTTAGATAGATAGTGGTATATTTTGGGGGGTTGTAAGAAAGTTAAGAGGAAATAATATGGAAGGCCTCAGAGAATTAACCTGCAGGACTTTTTATATTTTCCGATAAGCCAAATCGTTATGAAACGCGCATGGCTGTCATGTTGGGTCTATGACACCAATCCGCTTATAGTTTGTTTATGTTTTTATTTACCCATCTCCTGAGGAACATCTGACAGAGCTGGGGATTAGATCTATGTATGCATGATCTACATTTGTCTGAGGTTACATTCACGCCGGGAGGTTCTATGAAAACAATGCTTTGATTAAGATTTTATTTAACAGATTTTAACGTCAAATCACAACCTACTGACAAGTCGACACGGCCGTCGGACCGGGCGCTGTGTGCGTCTCTCACCTGGATTAATCAAAGGTCAAAGGTCCCCTCCGTGATGATGACAACACGGCCTGCGTGTGGACGGCAGCGCCGGTCAGGGCGCAGCAGCACTGCGGCCACCGGTCTGCCTTTCGCTTTTGTTGGGGGTTTTTTTAGTGTCTTTCGCTTTTATGTTTTTGGCATTTCCAGAGTAGCTCTACACGCGCACGCGGCTGGGGAGGGGGAGGAGCTATAAGTCTATTTTAGGACAGTGATAATTATTTTTGTATGTAACGAGCCGGTGGGGAAAGGCGACCCTGAAGGGGATTGTTCACATATTCACATCTGAGAGGTCACACACTGCTGCAGGGCAGGCAGAGCAGGAGACAGACACCAGGAGGAACAGAAAGGAATAATATTTCCAGAAGATATTATCACCAGAGCAGGGGGAAAAACACACTGAAAAATCTCTAATTTTTTTACAAAGTTTTTGATACAACCTCAAATTTGTTTAATTATGAAATGAATTAAAAAAAACACAGTTGATTAGTGTTCTGCAATTTGTAAAATCTTAGTGTAGAGAGGATTGATTCACTTATTTACACATATTTTTGAGTTCTCCTCATGATTCACGTGTTACAAATGTTTTATTTTTTAAATCTTGACGTGTGTGTGTGCGTGCGTGTCTGCGTTACACAAATGTGACTCCGGCTTTTTGGAAAAAGGGCTGGGATGACCCACGTTTTTATGTCACCGCACATCTCGTTTCGTTTCCTTTTTCCTTTCATTTCATTCTTGTTTGCCGATGAGTTCTGACGACAACTGACCCTTTGCAATAATGATCTTCCGAGCAGTCGCTGGTGTGGCGGGGGGGAGGGAGGCCGTACCCCCACCCCCCCCGCGCGTTGTGGGGGTTCACCGCCAGATGCCAACCGTTGTTTCCTTTTCTTTGCTTATTATTAAGTGTGTGCATTGTCATAATAAAACAAAACTGGTACTGAGAATGAAACCCCCTGAGCCCTTCGTCTTCCCTTCACGCATTGGTAGGATGAGAGGATGGAGCCCAACGTTTGGGGCCTACAGGCCCACACACTGCGCTCCGGAGGGCCCTGTGCCCTCTGTGGATGGTGTGATGGTAGTACGAATTAAAGAGAGGACATGCAGTAATTCACAATATGCAAATCATTAAAACAAATACAACCTGCATTTGCATAGCCTGTATGAGAGCAATAACTGTAAACACAGAATGGGTGGAAACATGACATTATGGTGACAGATCAGGCAAACATTATTGACGAGCTATGCTGAGCTATTGATATCATACTGTATTGATAGTGGGTGTAAAGTGACACAAGGTAAAACATTGTTGACCATGAAGGCAGCCCCACACTTAGCACCGCCACCCCTCCAACCACTGCTGAGAGCTTTAGTCCTGCTTCACCCAGGAAGTGGGGGAAGGGCCGTCATGAGGCAACACATGATTGATGCTGTGTGAAGGTGCAGTTTCATCACTGTCATGTAATACCGCCACTTAGCTTTCCTATTGATAAATCACTTCATATCGATCAATCAATCTGTCCACATGGGGTACTTGCCCCCAGCCGTCCATACCTGGCAGCCATCTTGGATCTCAGGGCTCGATGAGATGAGTCTAACCTTAGCCCTCTTTTGTACGGAATTATCCAGCAGGCCAATGATTAACTGAGTCCAGTGTTGTGCCCCCAATGAGCGGGACAGTCTGTTCAGCTCACAGTCAAAGGGCTCTGGGTCTGAGCCCTGATGTTGGTACTCTACCTAGAGGCAGCCCTGAGCGACATGCTTCCCCCTACCCTGCTCCTGAATGTATCCACCATAACAATCGGTGGAGTTGCTTGTGATAAAGGCACTGGCTAAATAAGATAAGATATTACTTTATTAATCCCAGACAGGACATTTGGTGTCAGAGACTGCATGACAGTTGAAATTAAAAAAGGGATCTCAAAAAAGAAATGATAAAAAAAATAAAAAAGCATTTATCGCCCCCATCCCCCTCTCCCTCTCTCTCCTAGCCACCGTCTCTTCCCGCTCATTCGTAACGTCAGACGATTCCCATTGATCACTTATCACATTGATTAGATGTTAAATAATTTGTCACTTGCTGTGCCTCTGACCATCGCAGGCGACATTTCAATTGGGAGGCAGCGGGGAAAACGAGTGATGGATGAGTTCCCCGGGCAACGCTAGTCGCCGAAATGGATAAACACATCAGAGGCATGACAGGGGTTAATGGCCAATTGGTCTGGGTTTGATTGAGACCGCCTTATCATCGGGACCTGTGTACTGCCAGGACATGACAAGACATTTTATGGGGATCAGGGCTGCTGTGTAAAGGCTGCGATATCTATTAAAATAAAGCCCCTCAAAGCAACAGGATCTCATTAAGTTTCATTGTAGCTAAGTACTAACCAAGTTTCATGATGCTGCCTTTAATGGGACCTCCAATCAATCTGGTCCCATGTGGAACACAAGATGGATGGAGTCATTGAGAGGGGCGTGTGATCTGGTTGTTTTCTGCCAGACAGGAGATGGGGAAAGAGCGGTAGAACTGCAGCAAAAATGGCAAAAAATGCTCCAATACGAACCGGTTCATTAACTGAATACCGCAATGTTACTGTGGCTATGTTGAATCAGAAAATTATGCAGCAAAAAAATCGAATTTGTCTTGACAAATCACGTAAATCACACAAGTAACGTCCTTTTAAAATGTTATTCACATATTTGCATTCACTTGAAACACGAGTGCAAGTAGAGCCTTACACAGTCAATAAAAGTGAGACGAATACAACCCTTCAACAGACTGCCTGTCACTTAGGTTGGACGGTTAATGTGTCTTCAGGCCTACAGCTGGAAGCATAACAACACTAAATGCATCCATGTATAGCATTCGCTTCCAGGAACACCAACCTCTTAGCGGGGTCAGTTATGGGAACGGATGACACGACGCTGATTAGCTATCAGTGCTAGTCATAAAGCGGCAGGTCGCTGAACAAGCCACCAGACCCCTGAAGACACAGGTGACCAGTTTATTTTAGTGTCAGCCTCCAGAGTGCCAGAACCGCCCACTCAAGCGGCGTCACGCATTGGTAGAAACCACAGCTTTGACATTTTCACCCTAAAAAGTGCCAACCAAATCAGCTCAAAAAAGGGATTTAGACGGTCCGCGGGCCGGCACCGTCCTCGTCTGTCCAAGGCGAGCTCCATTTCCCTTCACGGTAATATATTAGCGCCAGAACAGGGTCGGCCGAAGCGTCGGCGACATTCCATCAGACGGCGAGTTGACCCGTTTCTGTCGACCCTTGCACATAGATCAGTGACGCGATGCGATCACCTCCCAGGCGTTCACAGGGCGTGCGGGATGCCTGCACACCGTGGAATAAGAATAAGGTCAACCTTAGTCTTTCTCCCGGCGTTAAACAGAACTTCCTGCCAGGTAACCTCTACACAACAACCTCACTTATCTGGGGGTCACGGCGCTCGCCAGCGACCCGCCCACGACACGGGGGGAAGATGGCGAGATACGCGCAACCAAAAGGAAACGTTGCAAAGTTCCTCCCCGACATTAAGTTCTGCGCAGGTGATTCATTGCAAGCAAGGCAGTGGTGACAGACTTAATGAATTGTAAATTGAGTTGACTGAAAGCCCCTCTTTCTCAGTAATCGAACGATATAAAACTTTAGTGCTGTGCATTTGACTGCCAGGGTGTGGACTTGATGGGGGAACAGGAGTAACCTGAGCTACAAAAGATCCCATTTCCTACCTCTTTTTTTTTTTTGCCTGATGGATCATTAAACTGACTGTAAATCCAACACTCCGGTTCTAGAGAAGTCCTTCAATGTCCTTGAAAGGGGACCATCCAATGAGGAGAGAGCCTGTTCCTTCTACACCCCAGTCTCATGATAATGTCCAGTGAGGAGAGATCCTGTTCCTTCTACACCCCAGTCTTATGATAACCGTCCAGTGAGGAAAAAGCCTGTTCCTTCTACACCCCAGTCTTATGATAACCGTCCAGTGAGGAGAAAGCCTGTTCCTTCTACACCCCAGTCTCATGATAACGTCCAGTGAGGAGAAAGCCTGTTCCTTCTACACCCCAGTCTTATGATAACGTCCAGTGAGGAGAGATCCTGTTCCTTCTACACCCCAGTCTTATGATAACGTCCAGTGAGGAAAAAGCCTGTTCCTTCTACACCCCAGTCTTATGATAACCGTCCAGTGAGGAGAAAGCCTGTTCCTTCTACACCCCAGTCTTATGATAACGTCCAGTGAGGAGAGATCCTGTTCCTTCTACACCCCAGTCTTATGATAACCGTCCAGTGAGGAAAAAGCCTGTTCCTTCTACACCCCAGTCTTATGATAACCGTCCAGTGAGGAGAAAGCCTGTTCCTTCTACACCAAGTCTCATGATGACGATAACATAAAGACGAGCTGTGGCAGTCATATTTTTGTTGTTTTAGGGTCATGTTTTGAGAAATTCACACTCCGAAATCCACCGTGTTCACGAACACAAATGATTATTGACATTACCTTTCCCAATCAGACCAATGGAAAACACAAGTCACTGATCAATGACGTCAATGGTCCACTTTTCTGTGATGTCTTCGCAGAAACAAAGTGGATGTTTGCAGACAGTGACTATTTCACAAAACACGTGTGAAGTAGTAGTTGTAGGGCGGTTGCCCTGACCATCAGGTAGTCTTTGGTCAAGGCTGTAGCCTGTTTTTGTAGTTGTACTTTTCACCACCACATACACGTGGTTACATTTAGGGCATTTAGCAGACGCTTTTGTCCAAAGCCACTTATAATTACTACATTTGTGGGGTTTGACATGTGGACAGTAGGAGGTGGGGATTGAACCGCCAACCCTCCGGTTAGTGGACGACCCGCTCTACCCACTGAGCTATGCCGCCCCCAGTTACCGGGGTCTTGATCTGTTGCTTTGTTCACTTTACGGAAGTGGAAATGGACACATTTCAAACCAGATTGTAGTTTCCTGAGCAGCGTGAACCATACACTTTATGAAAAGTGATATCTTCAAATCAGACATGTGATTCTAGAGCTGATGTCGATGATCTGAATGAAATCCCTAATTGATATGAATAGAGCCCTAATGTATGTAATGCAAACCAAGACATAGTCCCCTTCTCACACAAGAATCTATAGGTTCACTGAGGATTAAATCTATAGGTTTACAGTTGATCGTGAACACCTGAGTGTCTATTGCAATGTGTGCATGTCTGTTTGACCCTGATTTATACTACCCATAAACCACACGTTAAGCCTGGACCAAAAACAAAAGCATTCGACTGCAATATAAAGTGTAAACGTGGAACAATGTGACAGAGTGTATGCATTCGGTGTGAGTGCTTTTAAAGTGCTATTGATGTGCGACGGGCAGAGTATTTGGGTCCCATTAAGGAGCTGACCCTCGCAGGCGGTGTTGTAAATACAATGTTCAGCGAAAATAAAACATTTTCAGTTGATTTCTATACAGTACTTATGACGTATCGAGGGTATTCAGCCGAGCTTTTCAAACAGTTCAAACTGCAGACAAAACACATTTTTCAACCCAACACTTTCAGACTGTCACCATCACAAAAGGATTCAAATGCATGTTATTGTGAGTTGAAAGCTTGGCTACAATGGATGTGTTCAAAGTGGAAAAGAAAAAGTCCATGTTTGGGTACAAAACGATTTTTTAGTTTTTACTTTATTTGCTCTATTTCTGGTGTCTACTTCTGTTGGGCGGACGGGAGTGTTTCAGGTAAGCATATGACTCACCTGCAGCAGACATGAAGAGGAGACTGCCTGTACCGTTATCTTCAGCTGGCCATCAAACCCACGGCTGTGCTCATCCCCTTGCCGTATCGGTAGATAAGTCAGGCCGGGCGCTGTTGTCTAACAGGGAAACACGGCACTCCGAACACCCACACCACTCGGCAAACAACATGGTCAATAAAACCACTCAGATCTGAGCACCGCAAGCTTGTGGGTCGAGAGCAAATTACTCCATTTGGTCCGTTGGGCGAACATGACTAACATCTTATTTTAACCAATCGGGGGACAAAAATGAAACTAAAATCCTGGCATGATAGCCCCGCAGTGGGAGTCTTGTGTCATTGTTAGTGATTCTACATTGAAAGGGCGGACATCTCGGTCTTGTGTTTTGTGCAGATTTCCTCTGTGGCCGTCTTGCTCAGAGGGTAGATGGCCTGCTGAAAGCAACAGTCCAATGTCGCCTCCCATGTATACAGTACATTGTATACATTGTGTACATTGTGTTCATTCTGTCTGTCTCTCTCCTGTCTGTCGCTATATCTCTGTCTGCATGCCTCTTTCTGCACGTCTGTCTGTCTTGTCCCAGTCTGCAGGCTACACAGCAGCAGTGATTTCCACATCTTCTGCTTTGAAGCACTCTCCTCCAATCACTCATCTCGTCATTCCTGACCTTGTCTCGCTCAGCCTCCCTCTCTCTATCCTGCACTGCATCTACCTAACTCGCCCTGTCTCTCTGCCTCAGCACTTCTGTAAGGCACATAAGCGCTTGTCTTGTTTTTTAAAATGCTCCAATCCTCCATTTTGATGAGTTTCCTCTGTTCTCTCTCAGACCCATCATCTTGTGTGTGTGTGTGTATGTGTGTGTGTGTGTGTGTGTGTGTGTGTGTGTGTGTGTGTGTGTGTGTGTGTGTGTGTCTGCATGTGTGTCTGGGTGCATGTGTGTGTGTGTGCATGTGTCTGTGTGCATGTGTGTGTGTGTGTGTGGGTGTGTGTGTGTGTGTGTGTGTGTGTGTGCGTGTTTTTGTGTGTTTGTGTGTGTGTGTGCATGTGTGTCTGCGTGCATGTGTGTCTGGGTACATGTGTCTGTGTGCATGTGTGTGTATGTGTGACAACAAATGGGTGTTTATCAAGGAAGCACATTTTGGAGGTTGTCTGTGGGAAGCAGAAGGAGAGAGAGAGAGAGAGAGAGAGAGAGAGAGAGGGAGAGAGAGAGAAAGGGGGAGATAGAATGTGTGTGTAAAGACTTCAGACTTTTCAGAATGCCAATTTGCTGTGGCTATATATTTCCTGTTGGCTGTACTTATGTAACTACTGAAACACCCCCACCTCTCTCTCTCTCGTGCTCTCTCTCTCTATCCATCTCTTTCTCTCTCACGCACATTTGAAGATGTGCCTCCAGACACCTTGCCAGCTCCAGGACAGTTTGGTCTCCCGGGTTGGACGATGTAGACTGAAACCGGAAACCAGCCCTTCTTTCATCAGATGTAAATCTGCACGGTTGATTCTCATGATGTCTTTCAAAAGGAGCTGGAACAATTCATCATTGCTCATTCATTTGTTTGGAGTAGCCATCGGTTGTCTAGGCAGCAGTGTCCATCTGGAGGGATAGCTCAGGATGTTTGTAGAAAAACAAAACATTTTCAGGTGAACACCAAGTCAGGTTAGGTGTCTTTCACACGGACGCGTAGTAGGTAGGTTGCATACATTGGGGATCAAACCCAGAACTCTAGACACTACTTTATCAAGTCATTGATCTGCCAATTTCCATCGAGTGCTGTTCTCCTTCTATTCTCCTCGTATGGCATCTGTATATCTGTCTTCACTTCATCGCATGTCCGTCTGTTGATCTGTCATTTAGCCTCGCCTTCATCTTTAACCACAACATCATCGCTCTGGCCTTCTCTCACTCACCTCATCTATACAGAGTCAATACCGAGCTGTCACCTGTCTCACACACGCATCAGACACACATGGAGACATATACACTTACTCACACAGATTGTGCAAACACACACAATATATACCAAAACACACCATGAATGAAACACCATTGAATTCATGACCCCAATATCATGCGACATCATAAACTCAAAGCTGACATCATGAAATCATAAACCCGCGCTGAAGCAATTGGAAATGGTGAGCTGTCACAATCATACCAACAAGTCTCGTTTTGTCGATGAATGCCATGTCATTACTCGGAGGCCATTTAATTTGAAGCAAAACACGATCCACTGGTTTTGTGTAGGCTGAAAGTGAGGTGAGATCAACAGCCGGATGTAAACAACTAATTTGATCAGCGCAGGAAGACACGGCTCTTGCAGCTTGAGGTAAGTGCAATTTGCCTCCATGTTATTACATTTAACTGATTAGGGAACAAATATGTAGCTACCTTCCGGTCCACTCATGACATTTGTTGTGAGTTCTGATAATCCACAAGTGATTGCACTGTCAATGGTCTATTGTTGTATTGTGTCGTACTGATGGGTCTTCTTAACAACCTGATGACAGACTATCCAAAGGAACTAAAATACACTTTGGAGATGATTTCATCAACATTTTGGTGGTTTTCTGTCTCTCATTTGCTGGCGATCAGTCATCCAAAATGTTGCTATTTGTGCTGGACAATATTAAAACGTTGCACAATGCACAGACACATTTTTTCTTGTGTGACAACTTGAAGTACACCCACATGTGAAAGCCATGGGTCTTCATTGGAAATTCTGTGGGTTTCCCATCATTTGGGTCGAGGTGACTAATGCAGAACAGAGTTTTGAGCGAGTGTTTCAGCCACAGTAGCCATGCAACAGGCAGCGATGGAGAAACAGCGCTGTGTCAATGAACAAAAGGGCTTTTTTTTGGTCTCACAGGATGACGTGTCTGACGTCATTATGGAACGGATCTCCAGAGAGATCTAAAACCTGATCCAGTCCATTTGTTACTGTGTCTACCCAAGTGCTGCTCAAGGAGACGTCTGGTTTTGAAATCGTCTGAGAGTTGCGGCAGAATCAGGCGGAAGGTAATGATTAAAGGTGACCTCTGTCGGGATCCTTTCCATAATGGTGTCACTCATAATAACACGGTGAGCCTGTCAGTGGCGAAAACAAGCACTTCTAGAGGACGTACATTGACATGCCGCCATGTCCCCTTTGGGTTACATTGCAGGCTCGCTGGAGCCCTCTCACTCAATACTGGACAAAATATCGAAAATTGTCGTTGCATTAGTCAGTGAGACCGAAAATGATGGGAAAGAAGGTTGAGGCATTTCAAAGTGATCCTGTAGGGACAACAGATTGAGAGCATGTCATTATCAACTTCATTATAAATCATCGATACATGTCCATCTCCCCTCCCCCTCCTTTAGCCCCTTTCCAGCCTTATCTTCTCCCACACTCTTTCCATTTTTCTCTGCCTCTGTCACATCAATAACTGGAGAGCCATCAACCTTGGCATGACTCTGCACTGGAGGGCCTCCGACGGGACCAGGGGGACGTATGCAGATGTCCCGCACGTCTCCCTCCCAGTTTAGCCCCCGCATGAACCCATCCTTCACTCAGCGCTGCGCCGTGTTTCCGCCTCCTCCATCACAACCTACATCTTACCTCCGTGGTCGCCACGCCGACGGGGCCCAGCGCACCCCAGCTGGCGCCGACCCGGGGAGAACACTCAAGGCACAGCGACGCTATTGTCCTACGGAATCTTTGGAAAAGATGCTCTGTTATGTTGTTATATGTTGTTGTTGTATGTCTGTTACGATTATTGCACATTTTGAATTTGAAGAATTCGTAATTTCGATCCTCTGTATAATTACTTGCATTAATTGTATGGTAGGATTGACAATAAAGTTTACTTTGACTTTGACTGTAACGCCGCATGCCGGAGAGAGAGACGTTTGGCAGGACGAAGACTGCCGACTCGAGGAAGAGAACCAAGGCAGCAACGAAGTGGGTGGCAACTTGTTCTTCAAGCCAGTGTAGAAGTGAGAACTCATTTGTAATGTTACTGGAAAGACAAAAAAAATCAAATTGAACCCATGACCTCCTAAGGTGCTGTGCTGCCATCGGTCGGCACGGAGCAAACTGAATGAGAACACGACTCACTGGGACGGCCTGCTTCTGTTCTGTAGGCATTTAGCGTTTAACTCTCTTTAATGTTTCTCTTTGTACACTGGCACCCTGACACCCCCACACACCCTCCTGTGTGACTCCTCTGGAGCAGCGTCAACGTAACCCTCCATTGCCCGCACGGGGCCGGGCAAGTGGTACCGTACCTTTAAAGTGCTATAATAAAATGATGTTGACTTACATTGATGCCTCCACAGCTATAGAAACACACACACACACACACACACACACACACACACACACACACACACACACACACAGAGGCAACACCCCAACACACACAGACACAAACACACACACACACACACAGGCACAGATACGTACAGACACAGACCCATGGCGCCACCCCACTCTCAATCTATGACTCTGACACCCCTTTACTTGGCAAGGGGGTTCTGTGTGTGTGAGTGAGAGTGCGAGAGAGAGAGAGAGAGAGTGTTTGGCATTCTGCAAATGTGGGACGGTGGTGCTCCTGGATTCACGGCGGCACCTTGGAGATTACATTTTATCAACATACCAATGAGCAGCGGCACCCCGGCCAACTCCCACCGCCACAGAATACTAACCACGCACTGACATTGAACCCTGGCCACCCTTTGTGTGGGTGTGTGTGTGTGTGTGTCCCCTCAATGTTCCTTGTTTGTTTGATCTTGTATGTGTGTGTGTGTGTGTATGTGTGTTATCAGTGACTTTTTAAAGTTGCTTTAAGGTCTACAGAGGAGCTATGCGTCAAAAGATTAATATTTGCCATCGAGTGGTTGAACCAAGTCATTGACTTCTCCAGGGTTTTTCCTTACGAATGGTCATATATTTTACCAGGGAAAGGTTTTTGGGCTAAATATTGTCTCAGTTTGTCACCCAGTGGAACCACAAAGCAACATGCTAAGTGGTCAGTGTGTAGCAACCGCCTCAGTCATGAGATTCAATTGTTTCTACAAACAAAAAGACAAAAAAAGGCATGAATCTTATCAAAATACAATTATAAACTTTGAATTAACTTTAGCAATGTTGTCATTGCGATTCTGAGAGGTTGTTTTATGTAGACAACTGGATGGTAATTATCCACCATGTGGCAGAGGACTACATAAAGACACTTTCATTATCTTCCTCTGATAGCACTCATGTTTCAGCACTGCGTGGTTCCAAAGCGGCACTAAACGCTCACTGACAAATACTTAAAAACAATAAATTAATCAAAAAAGTTGAATTTAACATTTCTTGTACTTCTGATACAATATTTCAATCAAACCTTTTAATCAAAAATACTTTAATTGAATCAAACTCTTTTTGGATGTGTGAACTAACTAATTACATTTTGCTTTACACTTCCTTATCAAGCAGCCACTGGATCCTTGATGAAAATGGGAATGATCTGAAAATGTGATGGTTATTATTCTATCATTTCTCGTCTGATATCAAAACGATTATTCAAGTACTTGATTTTGACCATGTATGTGCTAATATGTTTTGGTATTGATTGCCTCCCTAGTAGGCAGTTGATTACATTTGAACAGAGAAACACTAAAAACATAGCCTGACATCACTGGACCAATTCACAAATGAGTATTAGTCTGGAACCTCTCCGTTGATTTTCAATTTCCTAGGCTGTGTCATCAACTGTCACAAACCAAAATGCCTTTATGGACACAATTGCATGAATCAACAACCATTCAGAGCAACACAACGTGTGACTCATCAGCAGCAGCCATCTTGGTTGTTTATGACAATTCCTCAATGCCACTCCCATAGGATGCTCCACTGTACAGTTGTCATGTTAAACCCGCCTCATCGTAGATAAACGGTTGTGATTGGCCCGACCCGGTCTGGGTCTGCTGTGAACCTGTCGAAACGAGAGGTGGGCAAGATGCATTTGATTTCCACGTCTGTGTCAATACTATCCAGGCCCGGGCTGCAGGGATAACTCACTGCACAACTCTACAGTAGGCAGGCAACCAAAAAACCGACAGTTTGTACCTGTAAAGTGAACACAGTACAAAAGGCTGCCTGAGCGTTTCTCTTGTACCTTAGACTTTAATAGACCAAGCTGGACTGACACTGGGCACCCCAAGCAGAGCCCTGTTGACACCACTCACAAGGCCCAGGCCTTAAATGAATATAAACAACGACTGTGACAATGCAATTAAGTCATTTAAACGTACCCAAAACCAAATCAAACACAGACTCCACTTTGTGTTCTGGATTGGCTTTAGAACGGCATCATGTGGGAATGTGAGCAACAGTGCTAATGTGACATTGGGGAGCAACTAGTTTGGTTTCGTTATTGGACAGCATTACCAAATGGCTTGTACGCTTGTAGGTGTTTGTGCTGACATGCTTACTAAACAGAAGCAACAACGCTGACTTCACCTCTGGTCTCTTTATTGTTTGTCTGAACAAGATGAAGCATTACACTAACAATCGACTGTTAGAAGCTATCAGAGCCTTGCATGTAGACTAACATACCACAAATCTTCTCTATTAAAACCAGATTATTATCTTTTATCATGAAAGGAGCAGCTCTACATTACTCGATGTACTCATTTCTGTCGGGTAGACTGATGCTGGTTTTTGCCTCGTTTGCTTGGCCCACCAAACCCAAACTGATGCATTTTATTCATCGATGGCTTTCGTCTTTTGAAGTCTGTTTCCCTGCACTGTGTTTGGTTGGGACCACTTTTCCTTGAAAAGGCCCGACCAACAGAACTGAACAACTATACAGTGCCACGCACACGACTATAAATAACGTGTGTTTGTAGCCGATAAGAACCTGCAACTGCAACGTTACCTGGCAGTAAATCAAGAGGTGTTTGGCAGAAAGCCCCTCTACTGAAGATGGATTAACCAAGTCAACGGTCCATTAGCCGGAAGCATTGGAGACCCCAGCGTTACCGCGAGGATGTCTGCGCTACATGTTGAATCCTTTGGATCTGTAGTACGCCAACCCCGCAACCCAATCTCCCACCCCAGCCTATGGACCTCATGGATATTTGTGCGCAGATCTAGAAAGAACTACACATCTGTTTTGTGTGTGTGTGTCCCCGACCCCCTCCAGCGGTAAGGAGCAACCTGTTCTTCTGCTTTGATCTTAACTGGTATTTTTTGGAGGAGACGTGACCCTTGGTGTCATGTTGTCGTCCATCGCCTGTCACCTCGGGCGAACTGGAGACCGGGTCATCTTTCTAACAGAGGTCCACGTTTAATATCAACCTTCTACATCTTCCATGGGGCTCTCTCTCTCTCTCTCTCTCTCTCTCTCTCTCTCTCTCTCTCTCTCTCTCTCTCTCTCTCTCTCTCTCTCTCTCTCTTTCTCTGTCTCTCCCTCTGTCTCTCTATCTCTGTCTCTCCTCCAGGGACAACAGAAAATGGTTGATATCAAAGGTTTCTTTCTGGTAGCCCGTCGGGTTCCGGATCAGAGGGGTCACGGCGGGAGAAGATTAAATGAGCGGTGAGGGAGGAGCTCAGAGAGGAGGCAGAGGAGGTGGAGACGGAGAGGAGAGGAGTAGAGTCATATGAGGGAGCTATTGGGAGGGATATGGGGGGAGAGGGGGGGTGTGGCAGGGGTGAGAGAAGAGAGAAGAGAGAGTGGATAAACAAACAGGAGAGGAGGAGCGGGTGAGGAACAGAAGAGAGGGAGATAACGGAGAACGGACACACTAAAGATCCCTGTTGTATTTCTCCCGGTGTGATACTGATGCACGGCACGTATACACACTGGCACCGGGTCTGTGGTGGTGTGACAGTATGCTTAACTTGCGTGACCCATTTGTCATGTGACCCCTCAGCAGGCAGGGGAGCCCATCTCATTCCATATCTGAGTTTTTCTCAGGAATATTGTCTGGAGGGCACATCAGTAACATCTCCGACGTATAGCAAATGACCTGCTGTGACACACAGCCGATTTAAACTACACATGAGGGAATTTTAGAAACACATTATATTATTATACACATTATACAAAACAAACAAAAACTTCATGTTTGAATTTGTTTTGTAACTGAAGGGGAAATAATTGTTAATTAGAAGACATTTCTCTTGGAGCGCTCTTACAAAAGGCAGGCACTGTTTCTTACTATGGTTAAAAGATGGGGAATATTACAATGTTTTAAATTGCACCAAATGTTTGGATTGCAATACTTGCGCCACAAAATAGTATTGCAACAGTTTGATCGGTGAACCTTGTATATTGTGATGTTTATCAGAATGCCTGATCCTTGCCAGCGCCCAGCCATACCAAATTGCATAGCTTAGCACCATCCTGATAGCACTGAACCATCTGGATAGCATAGCAATTACCTCCGGTAGCAGCAACAGCGCTGGACACTGTCCAAAAACCTCTCAGACAGAGCAGGTCTGTAGCTCTTCTCTGTTCAGACTCTGAAACGACAGGGGAGTGGACAGGCTGGAAGGCAGCGAGGACAGAGGAAGATGTTCACCTGGTGGATCAGAGTACACAGGTGTGCGCACATCCAGGCACGCCTCAAAGATTAAGCCGTATCTGGGACCCGTTGTGAGGTATTTTGGTAGCTCAATTCAGGATGAAATTCACCCCGATCGCAAGTTGTATTTCATAGAGGACACTTAACGCAGAATGGAAGATCACGCTGTGTTGGAATAGCAATGACAGTTGAGATCATCGACAAATTTACAATCAAGGAATTTAGCCTTTTTCACACTTTTAACCAAGGCAGCTAAAAGAGAATACAGATGTGAGTCATCACAGAGCAGGTGTATGCTACGGCCTCTTGCTCAAGGGCGCCTGCAGGTATGTTGGCAGGTATGTTGGCAGGTTATCTTTGTTGGGAGTCGAAACACCTGACCATAACAGACTGAACATGAAAATTCCATCATACACATCAGCAAACTGGAGTTGTATCACAGTGAGACGTCTGCAAATACATCATGTGAGGCAGCGTAGCATATTTACTCACCACGTTAATAAAGTTGACTTGGCTGCAAGTATTTGTGATCCGCGTTCATTTCCAACGCAGCGCTGGCCCTGCTAGTAGCAGATGACCCCGGTGGTTAAACCACTCACACAGCCACAGTGAACGGGTCCACTGGCCGCTTCGGAAATTAAAGAGAAGGAGTTCAATGAAGAGCCAGTGTGTTTATTATCCGGAGAGTCACGACCCCGCTCGGCTAACTCTGTAATCACACTTCCACTTGGAGATGGCTGGAGGGAGGGAGAGGGGAGAGAGAGATGAAGAGCGAGATGGAGCGAGGGAGAGAATTAGAGAAAGAGCGAGAGAGATGGAGAGATAGTCGGGGTTGAGAGAGGGAGGCAGCGGACAACAATAGAGAGGCACTGGGAATAGATAGAAAATAGAAAGGGAGAGAGAAGAGAAAGAGGAAGAGAGAGAGAGAGAGAGAGTCAGTGGGAGCAAGAAGAAAGAAGTGGAGGGAAAGAGAGAGCACATTTATACATGAGCCAATATCCAGGGAACTGTGTAAGTTTCTCCATCTTCCAGACCAAGTGCAAAGCTAAGGTCATCTGAGAGGAGGGCATGATTACGGTACACCGCGGTGCATCCGTGCATGAGGCCAGGCAGTCTATATCTCAGAGTGGCTCTGACCTACAGTGACTCACAGGCGAAGACTCCCTCTGTTTATCACCCGGCGCAGGGCCCAGGGTGAGCAGACAGCAGAAACAAGCCAAACACCAGTGATGGAGATGTTGACTTCTGATGATGATATTATAATGTCTCTCTATCTCACTCTCTCTCCCGTTATGTCTCACCCTGTCTCTTCCTCCTCATCACTCCCTCCACATCCCCTCCCCCCGCCCCATCTCTCTCTTTCACACAGTGCAGATCTAAGCAGTGTTGAGAGGGTATACAGGGGAATGAAGAAACAGAGAAAGAGAGAACGAGATCAAGAGGGAGAGAGAGAGAGAGAGGGAGAGGGAGTGATCAAGAGACAGAGGGAAATAGGGGGAGGGAGAGAAAGAGAGAAAGAGTGAGTGTGCAAGAGAGACAGATTATTCAATGAAAAATGTGTTTCCGAGGACAAATATTACACCTTCGGATATGAATATCTTTAACCTTTAAAGGTCCAGCATGCTTGTTTCAGTGTAGTTTCACATTTGGTTGGATTCTTTATAAAGAATACATTTATAAATTATAATGCAAAGGGCAGATCAATCTATTTTTAATAAAAAGTACAGGAAATTACTCAACAGCCGGTGGTGCTAGGCCAAGCCTAATGTATGCCATTTGCTGGACACCATTAGCCAAGGTCACTTAGTGCATTCATTCAGAACATGGTTGCCCCCCTTTGAGAATCAAACTGCTAACTCTGGTAGGGATAATGCCTCGCTCCACCAGTTGAGCTACACAGGTTTACCTCAATGGTTTCGTATCTTGATGCCCCAAATATGGGGGAGTCAGCCCTACCAGTGGGCATGCAGCGTCTTAGGACCATTCAGCCAGGAGTAATGAGGCGTGTTCTCCTAGGAAAGGTTCTCAGCCTGAGAACAACCAGTCTGCTCTACATCTTTTTGGTGCTCTTGGTCCAGAGCTATATAGCTGGATGTGATTCATAAAGCTCTGTTGAAAACATGCAGTATGATCCTTGCATGTGACCCAATGAAAAGCTAAAGGATTTATGCATTAAGCCAATGAGGATTTCTGTCATTTCGAACATTTTACATATTGCTTTATATATTCTATTACCATACAAAATGTAACATTCAACACTGATTCTTAATGTCTTGTCTCGTCACGTACACTGGACATCAAGTCAAGGCTTGTGTTTCTTTGAGGTTCATGGCGTGTTCAAGCAGGAGTTTGGTTTATTCATCCCCAATTTGTGTACCCACACTCAAAGAGTTAAAGGCCTCCAAGCTTTTGAAGGCTTCTGTTTGATCTCTGGTGCAGTACAAGGTAATTTACCATGTTTACCCAGCTGGTAAATCATTAATATCATGCCATAAAGCATTTGTTTTAAACAATATGTAGCAATTCCAAATATATATATATATATATATATATATATATATATATATATATATATATATATATATATATATATATTTAACATTTAGTTCCACAGTTTCCAGATATAGATGTTAATTATTTGAGGGAAGTTATTTGTTAAAGTTGCTCATTTCAAGCCTGAATCATCAAAGCAAATATTGAATTGAATAAACACAACTAGCAATATAACCACAAATAAAGCATGAATAGAAATAGTAATTATAGATAAAATATGCATATCAACAGAACATGAAGGAAATATATAAATATTTATATATTAATATATAACATTTAAGAAAGTAACTGAAGCCAAGTAAGGTAAATGACTCTAAAGTGTCTCAGGCATATTGCAGGCATTTGCACAGGTCATATGGATATGATAAATAAGTTAAATTGCTGGGTTCAAAGTGTTAAATTAACTACAGAGTCCAGAGTGACTCCCTCAATGTTGGTAGTGAGAGGGTTTATAGAGTTGGATGGCCACAGGAATGAAGGATTTCCTGTGGTGCTCCATGGAATTCCTCACTACCAAGAGCCTGTTGCTGAACATACTCGTCTGTTCAGACAGCACTCTGGAGTGGGTAGACATTATTGTCCAGGATAGAGAGGAGGTTGGACAGCATCCGCATCTCTGTGATGGCTACCAGGGGTTCTAGTTCCACTCCCAGGACAGAACCAGCCCTTCTGGTTAGTTTGTTGAAGTCTGCTGCTCTCATGCTGCTTCCCTAACACACTACAGTGTAGATCAGGGCGCTGGCCACCACAGACAAATACAACATAGACATCGATGGACCAGGCTCTACTTCCTGGTAAGAGAGTTTGCTCTGGCCCCTCTTGTAGACTGCATTGGAGCTCTGTGTCCAGTCAAGCATGTTGTCCAAGTCGACACCCAGGTACTTCTAGATCTTAACAGCATCTACCCCCACACCCCATTTGGAGAGTGGTGTTCAACGGCAGCTCTTCCATCCTACTGATGCAGGCGGTTTTGCCACCTCCAGCTGTCAAGGCGGCCATAGCCATGTAGAGTCTCCTCACCAACCCTGGTGCATTCAACCACTGCAGTCATTCAGACATTGTATAGGTGGCGGGACTGTTCATTGACTCTTCATTGCTCATGATTGAATTGTCTTGCATTGGATGGTTTTGAAGGCACTGGAGAAGTCTCACTGGGCCCCTCAGCTTGTCCAGGTGGATGTGGTCACAGTGGACTAAGCTGGATGTAGTCACAGAGGATGGCGTCATCTTTACCAATACAAGCCTGGTAGGCAAACCGTAGCGGGTCCGGAGAAGACTTGGTGAGCAGACAAGAGCTCTGCCAGGACTAGTCTCTCAAAGGCCTTCCTAATGTGAGAGCTCAACGCCACTGGGCTGTAGTCATTGGATGCACTGGGAAGTGCCTTCTTTGGTATAGCAACCAGGCAGGATGTCTGCCACAGCATGGAGACCCTCTCCAGACCCTGAAGGTGCAGGCTGGATATGTGCTGTATGACTGGGTTATATGGACGGAGTCTAATTAGCGTCCTCAAGAATTGCTCAGCCGCGATGGTGAGGCGGGAGAGAGGGTGCAGATGGGTGGGAAGAGGCAGATGAAGGAGCGGGAGGAGGGCTGACAACTGGAGGGAGGCTGATGACTGGAGCCAGTGCTGGAAGGGAGGTGGCAGAGAGACAGAGAGAGAAGGGAGGGGGCATTTGGAGTCTGGACCTGGACCGACCCCGAGTCTTGGACAAAAAAGATAGGCCGGGTTGTGGACTGATCTTCCCGTAGGGGATGGATGATGGAGCGGTTCACCTCTGTTTCCATAAACAGGGTACTGCTGCTTGACGTTCTCCATTTCACTTCATGTTCTCCATCTGAAGTTGGTGTGACATGTCACGTGACTGCTGATATAGGATCCAGCAGACCTCTGTTATTGCAGAGCTCCCAGGGGCAGACTGCACAGACCCCGGGTCGGGTTTCCAGTTTCGTTATGGAAAACTACCATACCAGAAACTAATTTGCATGAGTGGGTGAAGCTTTCAGAATGGGATTTTAATGTAATGATGCTAATGTAAGTGTTTGGTAATGCATGGTAAGTGTGGGTTCATGCTATACGGATATGGAGGAAAGCAATGCATCATGGGAGAAACAGCAAGAAAAACCTGTGTAGCTGCATCTGGTCTGGCAGATGTATCTGAAGTAATTACACAGACGCAGAGGAGCAGAGAGAGTGAAAAGATGGAGAACCAAATCAGAAACTTAGTCCATTAACAATTAAGAAACCCAATTATTCGGCTTTCTCCTTGAACTGTATTGGACATCCCAGGTTGTATCTCAGCTTTCGATTGGTCACTGTCAGGGCCGTGTGAGGAATGACTGTCCAATTGGAATCAAGATAGCCGTCGATATAATGGATGCCCATTGGTTTCTGTCAGCCAGACAAACGACGACAGAGAGGAGGGAAAAATGTCTTATTGACGAATGTCTCACACTCTGGCTGTTAGTGTCAATTCTCAATGCGGTGCCAGCCTGGGTGTACATCACACACACACACACACACACACACATTTATCATAATTAGCACACCCATATCTTAACATGAGTTTAAAGAGCCTATCAAAAAATATTAATAATGTGCGCTGTGAATTGTACTGTGAATTCAAACTAGGACATGTTCAAACCCTGTCTAACTATTGAGCAGAATCCTTTAAGAGCACGGCTGATTCAGACCAAGGAAAAGTTACCCTACGGAAGTGGATGCAAGGACATTTGTCAAACTGTTAACACTGCAAGAGCAGTGATAAGGACACTGCTCTTGCATTGCTAAATAAAACAGCATAACTACAAACATTCTACAAAGTATTTTGCGCATAAACATGCATTATTCTCCAAATAGTGGGATGGAGATTTTTTTTCCATGTAAATTGCCTGCACATTTTTTTAATTCTTTGTTCCTACAAAGTTGTGTCATACACATTCATGAGTGTTGCTGGGATCTGATCCCATGCACACATTTTTGCAAGCATAGACACCATGAGCATCCGCTGAACGGAGCCGTTGTGACCTTCTGTAGTGAGACCATGAACACTACATACACATCATTCTTTTTTACTTTCATCAACTTTGTGTTTTAGCCCCGGAAGTGAGCGTCCAATGCTGCATTGGGTTATACCGAAAACACATGTGCAATGTAGCATTACAGCCGCATTGAGTGTTGATGCAAAGGAAGCATTGATTTGTAGGTAATTACCTGAGCTTTACTGTTTACACAGCTCAAGTATAGACACCTTCTGGGCTACTTGTTTATCAATTCATCAATCCATGTGTTTGTGTAGACCGAATGTTGCTGCGGTCAAACATTTCAAAATACAGTATGGTGTAACTTTGTTAACAGCGATAAACCATTGAATGAATTACACAAGAGTGGATCAATGGAAACGATCAGTCCAGGTCGCCATGGAAACCCATAACCCCTTCGCCTCCCCTGTAACATTGTATGGTCGATTTCACATAGATAAGTAGATTGACAGATAGATGATATAGAAGGATACTTTACTCGAAAATACATTTTATGTTACAGCAGTTCTTTTAAATCAGTTCAGCAGTGCTAGTCAGCATTGTTCCTACCTAGAAATAACTGTTAACTATTGTCTTCGAAAGTGCAAGTTTAAATTAAGTACGAACATTTCAGACAGAGGGGTAAACTATTGAATCAACATATTTATATTGCACCTTGAAGACTTATCGGCTGCTGTCCTTATGGAACCTTGATCATTAGCATATGCATTTTATTAATTCCACGCTACATTACTAGGCTTGGTTGACTTTATTTTCTCCCTCCGATGGGAAGACACTAATGCTTGTTTATGTAAGCATTACGGAGCTGCATTGGGGAGCGCCGAACACATCCAGTCGGAAATTATATTCTACTCCATCTTTAAAATGTGTTTCTAATCCCCTCGCTCATTTGCTATTCTCGTTCCCCAACTCTCTGCGGTTCACGGTGCTGGGACTGCAGACAACATTAGAGCTTGTTCATGGCCTCCAATGCAGCGACCCCGGGGGTTTCACTAAGCATTGGGCGAATCACGTTCAACTGAAACCATATTGAAATACGCACATGGAATGCGCAATGAGGGCCATTTGGAATGTGGAAGAGCTGTCATACAGGCTTGACCGTGGTGACTGTTTTAGGACCGGGCCAAGTAGGCTTGTGGTTCTACACCACTCTGTCTAAGTTGAGAAAAATGTCCTGTTGTTGCAATACACAGAGATTAAGTATGTGGACCCAATTAAGTATAAATTGTGGACCCAAAATAATTTGTAGTGCTTAATTTACGTGCTCTGATCTAGTGTTTAGGCTACATAGGCTACGTTTTGTTGTGTTGAAAGTGTGGCGTTAATGCACTACAACATGAAAAAGTTAACTTAAAGAGATGTTGGTATTTGCATTGGAATCAATTGTACTAGTTGAAGACTCAAAACATTTGACTCAAAGCTGTTCGCTGACTTTGTCTGAAAATATCCATTAACACATAACTTAACAGTTGGCATGGCTCTGTAAGTGAGTCTGATACACCATGAATGAGAATTTGAAAATAAAAGTGGATGCTCAGTTTAATTCGGAGCAAAGTACCCCACCAAATAACCTGATTTGTACTCGTCAAATCGAATGTCACAATGAGCTTATCCACAAAATTGCATTTTGAGAATGAAAATGTTGTTGTTTGTTCAAATGAAGACACTGAATTCAATCAACCTGTAGAATACACATTAAAGCATTACGTAAATTACAAATGTGTGTGGAGAAGACACTTCCTGTTACTCCTGTTAAAATTTCTCTGGACTGGCAGCAGGCAGACAGACAGGCAGACAGACAGGCAGGCAGACAGGCATGCAGACACGGACAGGCAGAAAACTATGCAAGCAAGCAGCCATGGAGAAAGACAGGCCACAGATACATAAGGTGAGAGATGGACATGCATAAGAGCAAGCGGGCAGGCAGAGCGAGAGACTTGTCAGACATGCCAGCTTTAATATTCCAGAGTGCAGGCTATAAATGGATGTGTTAATTAGGGTCTCCTCACCCCACAAGGGACCCCCAAGGCCGCTAGTGAGACTTGACCACCACTCATATGGTTTCAGGAAGAACTCTTCTCTGCTCCTGGGCGAGAGATAGATACAGGACATGGAGAAAAGAGAGAGCGGGAAGCCTTCAAGGATTGTGGCATAAATACAAAGAGAATGGGTAAAATAATGGAGAAAAATTGAGACGTTTAAGAAGAAGGACTAACTTGGTGGGGTAGAGTTATCATCAGCTGTCCTGTGGTTCTCTCATGTCATCACAGAGGAATTCAGGGTTGGGATTAGAGAGAGAGAGAGAGAGAGAGAGAGAGAGAGAGAGAGAGAGAGAGAGAGAGAGAGAGAGAGAGAGAGAGAGAGAGAGATGGGGACAGAGAAGACAGAAGAGTGGGAGAGAAGTACATATATGTAGTTTTAACAGAGGGCACTCTGCTTCAACAAATCACCTTGAACTACAATATATGGTATATATAATACAGGCTATATTCTTACAAAGCCCCTCCAATACAGCAAATATGAAATACTTAGATACACTTGCATAATATAGTTATGACAATATTGAAACATTTATCATGTATTACGTATCACACAATATGAATACCCATATATCTGTAATTTACCTGTATGCCTGTCACCCCTACTGCCTCCATATATCATCGACATATCATTGACATAGTCATAGCTAGTAAATAGCATTCATGAATTCAAATGATGAACTCATTCAATTATTTACACATATACAAATTTCAGGGAACTATTGAGAGAAATGTGACCCAGTTCTTCTTAAGGTACCTACCATTAGTGAACTATGATTGCCATTTCACTTTACCTCCGCTATGACAGGCAAAGACGCAATGCAGCCTCCAATTTAACACGGTGCTTGCTAGGACCCCAATTTTGTGGTACGATATAATTTGAAATGTTTACCATATCCGCAATTCAGTCTAAGCAATTAAGCCTTTTTTTTCAGTTAGGTTTACAATATGAGGACACAATGGTCAGGTCAGTTGTACTTCAGACTGTTTTCTATGTCATTGTGTAATAACATTGCGCTGCATGAATGCAGTTGTATCCTCATATACTGTAAATAAAACAAAAGAGATATGCACATTGTTTTTTTTTAGGTAGAACAACGTGAGGCGATCTCCGGAATATCGACATTTACGGACCCTGATGACCATGTCACAGCAGAGGTTAAGTGCATTCACAGTGTTCATATACATGTGTACAAACATCGTCCATCTCAGGACTGAGAAAAAGTGTTGTAGACACATAGCCAATGCTTAAAATGCAAAAAGAAAGTCTGATGGGAAACAACTTAAAAAGCCAGTGGAACAGTGACTGTCATCAGCGACTCTGACAGAGGAACTGGTCCATCACTTGCAGTGGATGAGGAATGTTGACTATGAACATGGACCAGATGTAGTGGTGCAGAGTTATTATCATCAGCTGTCCTCTGGTTCTCTCTTGTCATCACATAGACAGTGATTCAGGGCTGGGGTTGGATAGAGAGAGGGGAGATTATGTGTGGCTGTTTGTGTGTGTGTGTGTGTGTGTGGGGGGGGGGGGGGGGGTAGACAGAGAGAGATGGTTTGAAGACAGAGTGGGAGACATAGAAAGAGAGACAGAGAGAAAGCGAGAGAGAGAGAGACAGAGAGAGAAGTCAGGGAGAGAAGGTAACATGAAGACAGGGTGGGAGACAGAGATGGAAGAGCCATAGAGAGAGAGGCACACACACAGAGAGAAGGTAACATGGAGACAGAGAGAGAAGGTAACATGAAGACAGAGAGCGAGAGAAGAGTGCCAGAGAGGGAGAACTGCTGTCAGCGATAGATGGGCCATTGTCACTCCTAATAAGCCGTGGCAGGCTGGTGATTAATTAGCCATAATTCGGCTCATCGGGGCTTCAAGAAGCGTTTTAAAATCTTTCCCGCTCTGGTTGTGCCAAGAGGAATGTCCCAGCCAGGCAGAGCAGGGCTGGCAAGACTTCAGCGCCCTCTGGTATGTGTCACAATAAAAGTCCTCTTGACAACCCCTAACCCCTCCCCCCAAACTCTGACAACACACTCTCCAAGAGTTCACTTCGGGGCATAGACAAAATAAAAGTCCCTGTTTGGCTTTGACCTATCCCCCTCCCCCTCACGACAGCAGAAACAAGACTTTAGTTTTGTTTTTTAAGGTGCGTTACACTTTCTGAGTTTCCTGAGCCAACGAAAGCCATAATTCACGAAATCTGGAATCCAGAGGGAAACGATAAGGACTAGTTGAATTGAGGTTGGGTAACGGGGGTGTGGTCTGGGCTGAATCTTGAAGAGGTAATGAACTGCATCTGTGGGGCGGGTGGGGCCTCCAATCACAGAAGACTGCACTCGTGACTTGGCTGTTGTTCTTCATCCCTTCATCATCCGACGTGTCCATGGATGTGTCTGCCTGGCCGTTTGAAGCCGGGTGGTCAGCACATGGTCCTCTTAATGGTCTGGAGCACGGATGGCCGGGGGGGACGGGCCTCGGAGCATTGGACACACATTGGTTATATCTCTGGTAGCATGGAAACGTGTTCAGAGTGAGCCCAGCTCCAACCAGAGCTCCACCAGAGCCAACACGTTGAATGAGTTCCATCAACCTTTCAATTAGCTGGGAAGTGCGGCCGTGGTAATCAATGGAAGCTGCTCTGCAGATGCGGTGAGTTTGTCGGCTCGGCTCAAAGCAAAAACATTGCCGAACCTTCGGTCCACATTTTGAACACTTGAGTCGACTCACCACTTCCACAAAGAAAATTGCATCATTATTTGGACAATGATTGTTTTCAATGTTCAGAGGCCTGGTTTTTAACACATCCTGTCACAAACTGAGTCATAAATATATGCCACGGTTTGTGGTTGTGTAATTGTGATTAAGGGCTATACAAATGCATTTTATTGAATTGAACTGAATTTCAATTCCTGTGCAGCACATTTGAAGGCAAGTTGACGACGGTGATGGCGACGTGATGCAGCGTTTTGTGTGTAGCCCCGAGTACACTGCTACAGGGCATGCTTTTGGTAAGTCGCTTTGGATAAAAGCGTCTGCTAAATGCCCTAAATGTAAATGTAATACCGGGGCCCTACTCCTGGATTTTCCCATGCTAATGCCATCGCTGTATCCCACAGTGATTAGCAGAACAAACAAACGCAACAAGGAGGTGATGAAAACTGGTAGAGTGCCTAATGTCCAACAACATTGACATTCTACCACTGTGTAAAAGTTTGGGATAATTACACTGAACTCAATTGAAATAGAGCCACAGACTTTGTAATTATTTTTAAATGATTGGTTTGTCTTCTTATTTTACTTTTTTTCTACTTCAAATATTTAAAAGGTGAGGAGTTAAGAATATCAGAAAATATTCATAACCTCATTTTAAGTACTCCTTGTTGTACTTTTCAAATACATCTTTACACCATATCTTCAAAAAAGGAGTTTGGATTTTTTTGCTGGCCAAAGATTACAGTGTTATCGTCAAATAAACACTACGGCGCAGGAAAAAATATATATATTAGCAAAACAAATGAACAAATAATGAAACAAACCGCTCGCTCTGCCTTCCAATCCATATGTATGTTAATAATGTCTTTCATTTAAAGTCAATTCCAACAATGAGAAAGTCGTCTGTTCTGAATATCTCGGTCTCGAGCGAGGGGAGGTGGAGGCTCTTGGATGGCTTTTATTCTGTTGTGAATTTAATGTTTGTTTTTTTTTTCATTGCGGCTTATGTGCCACCCACTGAGTTCATAACAGTTATTTACATACTGTTTATATATCTCTACCACAGCATCTGGGACTCACTACACTCGCGTAGAATATTTATCCATCTTTGGCACCAAACCAAGAGTACTTGCTAAGGGTGATATTTTTATTTAATGAACGAGAATGAAATATGTATATTTTCATTCTTATTGTCCTCAAAAGTACAGGAACCACTCATACCGACTTGTTTGCTTTAAGTTAGAAGAGTGTTTTTAATCCCGACCTGTTTTGTAATGACCCCAATGAAGACAACATAGCAAGGTGTCTCCTGGCAGTTGAAGGCAAGTTGAAGGCATTTGCAACTGTTCACGATTCAAAAGCCTTTTTGTCTGGAGGTAATCCATGATTTACAAATATACAAGTTACAGCAAGCTTACTTAGCCAATTCCCATCATAAAAAACATTTAGCTTAAGCCTGCTATAAGCTTGGCTTTGTTTACAATGTCCTTCAGTACTCCTATAAAAAGCCTAGTTAATATTCTACACACTGTACCACTGTATCAATCTGGTACAGCGCAAAGGATTGATTTTAATATTAAAAATGCCTTACACTCAAAGAACTGTCCAACTGAAAAAGATTATTGTAATTATTAATGTAACATTTCGATTTCTTTTTAAAGTATATTTTAGAGGACGCAAATAAATTCTCGAGTCAACCAAAAAGTTTAAACAGCTTTTGCCTTGAGCAGGATGCTACACAAAAAACTAAGACAGAGTAACAACTCTGGCTGCACCTTGTAATGCTAACAACCGCAGCAACATTTATCCCCCCAAGAAATCTGCCGCTTTAGACTTTCATCTGTAGAATTTAAGTACCATCTCTCCTCCCCTCCTCTCCATCCATCCCGCCTATCTCTCCTCTCGAACTCTCTCCCCTTCTGTTTATCACCTACAGTGTTCCTTCCTGTTCTCCACCCCATCTATCCTTCTTTATCTCCCTGGCCCTCCCCCTCTCCTCTCCTCCCTTTAATTCTTCCCTAATTCACAAAACGGTTCATGCAGACAGATGGAAGAAAATCTTTAATTAAGAATAAAGTGTTTAATTAAGTTTCCTGCTCTGGAGACACTATCTCTTTCCAACACAATCTTTCTTACTCTGTTGTTCATAGCACTCCCCTTTAAATCCCTTTAAAACCAATTACACCTACTTTATTATCATGACAAACATGTTGACTAAGCACTAAGCTAGACAAATAAGCAACAAATAGCGACTAAAACATATTTTACACAACAGATCAGAATGAATAATTTATCAAACAGTTATCCAAATATATGTATTGATCTGCACAGACTCCGCTTTGTCCCTCACCACAGCTCCAATGAAGGCTCTCTTTATCAACCTCTGGCTCTTGTCTTTATATAATATGCAGCTGCCAACACTATGTATACTGAAAGAACAGAGCATTGGTATCTTTAGAAAAGCTAACAATGGTTGTGTTTGTGTCATTAATATACTGTTTTATGACCCCTAAACAGCACTTTGAGATTGCTTTATTAAAAGTATGTTACAACACAAGCCATTATTGTATATCTGTGTCCAGCTGTTCCGAACTTTCTTAAACATTGCCGCATTGTCTCCCCTTCTCTCTTTAGATAATGTACACCACCCTCTTTAGATCATCTATATTTCTTTATATCACAGTGTAACATAACATTATTTATATCTCTATTATTATCATTATTCATCCCACCTCAAGTAATAAGTCTCTGTTCCAGAACTATTCCAGTCATGCTAGAAATAAGAGATAGGATTCCAGAGTGACATTCAGTAGTTTATTTATTTAGAAGACCCAGGCGTTAAGGTGATGTATTTACTCACACACAGACAAGCAGAGCAAACAAGCAACGCAATCAATGCAAACTAAAGCAAATACCCTTTCATCTTTCATCAATGCTACATTGCTGCCGCTACATGAAATCAATGCTTCGCAGCAGGGGGTTTAGCTTAGCTGCTAGCGTACACTGCACCAGCTGCCTGAAATCAGAGGTAGCTACAGGGTTAGGAAGGCATGTATTTCAGTCTTGTACACAGAGTATTTTATTTTTTTGTATTTAAATATTCATGGGCATTTTGGGGCCTTCATCGACAGGATATTGAAGGTTATTGACATAAAGCATAGGAGCGCATTTTGAAATTGAGCCTGGTGGCTACAAGGTATATTACTCCCATGGCTAGCAGAGTAGCAGGCTGAGACACAGCCACCCCGCACACTGTATTTTAAACAGAGCCTTTCATGCTGGTGGTATCATTCATCGAGTTTTGAGGGGGGTTTTTATGAGGATAATACAAAATGTGTAACAACAATGTGTAGTCATTATTGAGGGTCATCGATAAATGACAAGGCAACTGAACATTGATGTGTTTTGAGGTGATCAACGTTGTGATTAAAGGTGATGTGTGGAGTTGACAGCAGACCGTGGAAAACACCAGATGTCAGGACCATATGCATCTCTTTACCAGTATTTCCTTACCAGATACTTTATACATGCCGTTTGGTGGACACTTATTCAAAGCCTCTCCCAATACCCATACCTTGTAATCATGGGTGGTCCCAGTAGAACTCAAACCCCCAACACGTACCAGTTCAGCCACCAGGATAGCAATACGTAGGAACACATTCACAGCACATAGAAAACAAACCAAAGAAGTAGAGTTTTGTTTTCCTCTGAGGGTTAAGGTTCTGGCCCATGCTACAAGCCTCAGCAATAACAAACTGCTACACAATCCAGCTAGTAATAGTCTCCAGTGAACTTCAACTCGATATTGTTTCCACCAATTAGCTTCCAGCCTTGAACTTACTCTGTGTTCTGATATGTTTTGTGCTTCTTTCTTTGCCTCATTCACTTGTATTCTTGTATATTATAGTGTATTCTCTCAGCACAAAGTCTGTCAAGATCTCTAAGCCTTGGTACTGGGAATAAACGGGTCTCTTTCATCCTCTTTCACACGTTTTGCTTCCCTCTTTTATGGTGATGGTAATGGTTGGCAGTGATGGTTGCGGGTATCCTGTGCATCGGTCTACAAAGCTATGTGCCAAACACAGTGGTCGGGGGGGGAGGGGGCATGCAGAGATGGGCGGTGGTTAGGATAAAGAGAGAAGAGCGTGAGAGCGAGGATATATGTGGCCCATCGTGCCAACACACGCTGTGGTGACTCAGATATGCTGCAATGCCACACTCCCCTGAAGTCATTCCCGTCGTTGGTATCTTCCAGCCGTTCGTTCCCTTAGTGGTGCGGCACTGTTCGTTTTGAATCACAACCACTACGGGTGGCATCAGCCATGCCCCCGGGGAAATCAGGCGGTCCGGGTCAGGAGACGGTTAGAGGCGGAGTATAGAACAGTATCATCTAAAATAGAAGATCCTATTCAACCGCTACAGGTCAGGAGACAGTAAGGGGCAAGGTAAAGAGTACAAAAATCGAGGAAATCAGCCAGTCCAGGTCAGGAGACGGTTAGAGACGGAGTATAGAATGGCAACATCTAAAATAGAGCCTCCAATTCAACCGGCACAGGCCATTTCACAGCCATTTCGAGAACAATCATTTCAAGAGAAATGTTGACCACAATTTTAAAGTGGAGGTTTGTTCCAGATAGGTAGTGCATGAAAACTAAGAGTTGCTTCAACATGCTTGGTTGGAGCCCTGGGAAGAGTAAGGAGACCAGTCCCTGAGAACCTGGGTGCTTTGATGGGCTCATAACAAAGGAGCAGATCAGAACATAAATTCAAACCTCTAATTCAATGGTTCATCTTCAGGTTGTGAGCTGAGATAACTAGACTTGATTTGAACTACATTAAATTCAATCTCATGCTATATTCATGACAGATTGAATCTCAACAGTTCTGTGGAACTTAATGATTTGGTTTTGGTCTGAAGAGGGCGATTCCCTGGCTATCAGACACAGTTTCAACGGTTTACAGAGGTGTGCAGTGAAGACGGACACTACTGCTAGAGAACATCTTCCATCAGAAGCATCATAACTTAACCTGGCTTTCCCAGCACACAGGGGACTACAGTAGGAGACATATTAAAGACTTAGTGCCATGCTATTAAATAACATCAGGACATGCAGGGTGTGTGGGGATAAACCCAGGCTCAGAACAAACACTAAGACTTTAGTGGAAAGGGACAAGGAGACCATTTGACAGATAATCGATGAGACTGAGAGACAAAAAGAAAGTCATGATTATAGTGTCTGGGTTTGCAAAAGCTAGGTGTACCTGTTCTGGATTCACCCTCACCTAGCAATACCTACACTAGATTTAAATAGCACATTCTTTACCCAACACGTTTACTTTGGTACCATGTAAATCAGCATCTTCTGCAGTCAGTGTCAGCTCAGTGTCTCTGATTTGGGCATTTCATCAGTATTTTGTGAACAGATTATTCCTCAGCCATCTTTAAAACATTCCTAAGACCCTGAGGGAAAAAAGAAATATACATAAAAATGTCAAGGGCATATGAGGTGTTAACACCGGAGGAGGTTTTTGTTAACACAATCTAATGTTATTAGATTAATATGTGAGCTTGGTGTGTAGTGGTAAGGGTTTTTGACTCCTAGCTGAAAGCTTTGAGCTCCAATGTCCTAGATGGTAACCATCTAGCTCAATAAATATAATTGGTACAGTACATGTCTGGCTCAATGCTTTGGACCTTTAGATCGGATCAAACTGACCGATAACCAAAAACTCTCTTTCAGCACTGCACAGTAAGTAACATTTGAATGAAAGTAACACTCTTTCCCACAGATGTACATAACATAATGCAATCATTTGTCTCTCAGCGCAGAAGACGTTGTTTACATAATGTCGGAGTTTAGAGTGAATGTGTTCTATTTAATTTCTAAGGCGAAAAGTTTTAAATGCACCAGAGTCTACATTACCCTCGGCACCACCCGTCTAACCCCACCTTTTGCACGCCACCCTTTACCAGTCTACCCTCACCCTCTACCGCCATCCTCTAACCCAGTGGTTCCCAACATGTTTTGTGCCCTAGGCACACCAAAGGACAAGTACAAATCTCAAGGCACACCTATTGTGCAAAATAACCTTTATAACATGTGTTATCACTCATATCATGTAAAATATCTGTAAATGTGCATAGTTATTAACTAATGCCAAATAAAATGTGAAAAAGACTCATATTATTCATGAAATATTTATTGACAAAATATTTCAAAAATGTATTTGAAACTATCAAATTAGGCTTCATCAAAGCAGCAACACATCCATTTAAAACAGACAGAAAACAGACAGGTCACAAAATTAAAAACGAGGCAAGAATTAAATAAATGTTTTTAGGTATATAGTTTGCCTCTGTATTATGAATTGAGTGCATACGATGACTGATAAACTAAATTAGAAAATAATTATTTTTGTGTAGTTGTATATTGCAATAATAATGTATGGTTGTTACAAAATCCCACGGCACACCGTTTGGGAACCAATGCTCTAACCCCACCACTCTACCACCACCAACCTACCAACCACCCCCACCACACTGTACCCTTCTCTATGAATGACGCCTGTCTAAACCAGGATTCCAGCTCCCAGGCACAAGCTGTTAGTTGGACATGCCACCTGTAGTGTTTTATCCCATAATGTCCTCACCTCACCATTAGCTTAATTTCCCATCTGGGATTAATAAAGTACATCTTATCTTATCTTACCTCGGGCTATAAGCAGCTGGCTGGAACTCAACTTCACTGCCTTGGAAATTAACAAAGTCAGCATAAGATGTCAGAGCGACCGCTAGGATGCTAGCCTCCTCTATTGCTGCAGCCGTCCCATGCTGCCTGTTAAAGATGTTAACATAATTAGCAGCAGAGCCCTAAATGAGAACACAAATTGTCTCTAAATGAGGTTACTTAGGGCGCCGGCGAATCAAACGATCTGTGGTGTGAAGAGCAGCTGTTTCTAATGGGCCAATGAGAAACAGGGAACCAAGTTTGGCCACATCTGGCCTCATCAACCCTGTTTGTGTGTGTTTTTATATGTATGTTTGTGTGTGTGTGTGTGTGTGTGATTGTAAGTCATGTGTGCATACAGTATGTTTGTGTGTGTGTGTGTGTGTGTGTGTGTGTGTGTGTGTGTGTGTGTGTGTGTGTGTGTGTGTGTGAGGAGGTCTGTGCCAATGTGTGAATTTGTCTGTGATTATGGCTATGTGTGGGTGGGAGACTGTGTGCTTGTAAAACTAAAAGAGTGTGTGAGTATGCACATGACAATTCTAATGACTACTGTTGTCTTTAGCTGCCTCTAGTTACTCTGATGCAAGCGGAGCACACCTTAATGAACACATAGAAAGATGGGTGAGGAGGCGAGCGAGAGTCAACCCATACCTTGTATATTGTCTCCACATGTAGCACATGTTGTTGCACATTTGCAGGTAAAATAAAAATGTTATCAATGTTCAGATACATTTTCTTTTCCGTGTGTGCATTCAGGCATACTCACATGTGTGTGCCTGGTTCTGTGTGTGTTTGTGTGTGTGTGTGTGTGTGTGTGTACAGCCCGACGGCAGATGTTAGGTGAAATTGGACTAACTTGATCCTTGGCTGGTTCAATAGAGTGCACATTGTTGTCATACCTCAAATTCTGTTTAACATCTGCCAGCCATCCCCTTATCTATTCCTCTGTCTTCAACACACACTATTCTTCACAAATAGTTCCTCATAGTCTGTAGGATTATGACGAAACTGCGAAAATATGTCTACCTTTAAACTGCTATCGCATGAAAGGAGGGGGCAGCCAGGTAACAGTGCTCACATAATACGATGCGATTGGCTGAGGCAAATCCAATCGGCTGCAAACGTAAAGTTGACGAACGACCTCGACAAACACCGCAGACTCCCCAGAACTAATGAGCGAAGCAGACATGGTCTGGCCGTGCGAGGCTACAGATTCTACATGTTAAAATGAACCCTGGTACAAGCTGTCCAGCCCCCATGGGCCCCACCCAGCTGTCCTGCCTCCTCTCCGTCCGTAATCTCAGCCCAGCGACGGGCCGCCGTGCGGAGGGACGAAGCTGCCCATGGCCTCCTCTCTTTTGAAGGAGCAGTGCACGGGCTCCATTTTCGTGCAGTCATCGTTACTATTTCCAGTTGTTGTTGCGGTGACCAGTGACCTACGCACACCCAGCGTATAATTATACACAGGCTGACCGAATCTCAACAATGGCTGACATTTCAGAATCGTGTAAAAAAAAAGATTTATGGCGAAATCCAATACATTGAACAAAGTGTAAACTCAAATATCCAATTGTCGTATTAAGCAAAAGGACAAAATGTATCATTCCTGCACACATTTTGAAATTCAAAATACTCCATGTTCACACACCTTTCTACATGTTTTCACTAATTGGAACCGATTCCTCAATAACTTTGTCATTGAGCTGAGTGAGCTTAATAGACCCTATAATTTGGCCATTTTACATATGTTATGTTTGTCTGGAGAGACACAGGTAGAAAAGCTTCTTCACTGCATCACTTGGCGTACGCCCCAAGGTTCCCTGCCACCGGTCAGTCCAGAACCCTTCGGTGTGCCCAAGTAACTGCCTCTCCAGTCTGAGACTGTATGGCATGTGCTCGGGTTGTTGTTTACACGGTGAAAAATAATATAATTAAATAAACAAACCTATCTATCTTTAGCTGCCTCAGTCATGTTCAGGATAACTACAGATCTGGAGCCAATCCCAGCCCACTAGAGGCAGCAGGCGAAGGACTGCGCCAGCCAATCAGCAGGCTCGATGGTGGAAGGATGGATCCAGCAGATTCCCAAGTTGACCATATGTTGTTCCATCTCCTCCCACGTAGACGTGGAACCGAGACAGCCTGACGTTGGCCAAACCTGCGTCGTAAACCTGGAGAAACTAGGAGGTCTGCTGGAGGCTCAGCGGCTCCACCGGCTAGCGTGCTGCCGTCACATCGGCACTATGTGGAGACCGCATGTTTGATTCTGGCTCGTGGTCTCATGCTACATGTCATTCCTTCTCTCTCGCAACCCACTTTGCTCTCTGTTTTCAGTTTCCATGTCTACAATTCACAGAAGCCCAAAAAAAGATGCTGTGTTCTGTATATAAGAAGGACATATCAGTTATTTTTGAAGAAATACAAAGCCAGGCGTGTAGGTTGGGGAAGTGTGGAATGAGGATGCTAAAATGCGTCTGATACTCTCCTATTGCAGTGAGATTGAACAAGGGTGTCTGCTCGACCAGAACAGAATTAGTCACATAAGGGGGAGCAGAATGATCAGAGACAGACACAGAGTCTTTGGATAAGGAAAGTTTGCTGAGTTTTCCCCCCTAATGGAGAGCGGACCAGGGGTCTGGATGTGGAGATGAGAAAGCAACACATCAGTGGATGTAGGCCAGATAACTGCCTGATGCATAATGATGACAATGTCTCCCAGGAAGTACCCATGTGTGCTTGATTGACACGAGGGTATGCTTGCCTTGGGTGTAGCTACTGGGCAGCCCTGGATGCCATCCAAGCTAATTTGGCCTCATCAGGCTGCCATACGCTGAGGAGTGGGGACCCGATGTGTGCGTGTGTGTGTCTGTGGGGGGGGGGGGGGGGGGGGGGGAGATGGAAGTGCTCATTTACAGTGTGTTTAGGCATGAGGTAGACGCTATTTTGGGAAGATTTAGCAGATAGCCGTTAGCTTTTTTTTCAAGTGGATAAATGTGTTTCCTGAAGCTGTAGATCAAGGTCACTTGAACCCTGTTTGCTCTTCTCAAAAATATTTTTTTTTCCATAAATTAATCACAAAGGCCTCATATTAATGAATCTTACTGAGCATTGATTTCACACTGGTGCGAAAAATTAAAAAACACATTCATCAAAATATTGTACATGTTTGAGGTAATACTACATATTAGTGTATAACCTTTTGTACAAATTGGCTGCAATGTTACAGTAAATATAAAGACATGGTACATTATGGTAACTTTATCCTCATGTACACAGTAAATGGTGAATTTGCAAGGTGAACCTTATTCTACTTCAGTACAGAGCAAAGTGTGTGATCTTTCACTCAGTCAAGCTGTTATGGTGTCTGATGCACTGTCCTGCCAATGAGGTCCATCATGAGTCATACTGAACACAGTATTTTTCATTTTCCTTATCAGTGCAATTATGAGTTTTTTTTATTTGCCATACTGGATCTCTTTTTTTGTTCAGTTTTTTTTCAAAACCTTTCCTGTAAGAAAACTATTACTGTCGGCCTGGACAATGGATATTATGATCTGTTACATACCAAATCATTGAACAAATGAAATCTGGAACATAAAGCAAATCTGTATTTGTGACATGTGCTGCTGAATTTTTTTTCTCCAAAAAAGTAGGTCACCTGAGGTCTCTGTTGTGCTCTGACAGATCATTGAAACATTTAACCAATTGAGTTTAAGCAGGTGTGGCATGAGTGAGGCCAATTGGTTATTAGAGTTTGGCATTTGAAGGCCAGTGTTTTCCATGTGAAGATGCAAGGCTTGATTATGAAAATTGTATGAAATGATTATATATTTGATGTCGAAATGTTTGATGTTCTCCATTTGACTGAAAACACAGGAATTATGCTTTGAGTGTTGCAGAAATTGTCTTTATTGTTGAACACAGTTCCAGTTTTAATGTGTAATGAAATTGAGAAAAACATTATTGGACATTCTGCCGCAAACCGTAGGGCAAGCCAGCCAGAAAATCATAGGGGAACAATTATCAGAACCTAACTCTTCAAAAACCATTTGCCAAATTTTATTTAACTTTATTATGAAATACCCAAATCATTAAATAAACCACTATTTATGTTATACTTTAAGCCAGCATGACCACTTCAAACGTAATATGGTCTTAATACCAGTACCATAACCCTTCACCAGTGTAGTTAAATACATCCACCTTTAGCATACATACACACTATACAAATGTAAATATAACATTGAGTTTGTACATTTCACCAAAAAAACCCATATAACCATTTATTGTAATGCCAAAGTGTTTCTGGAATGTAACCTTCAGTTATAGCAGCATTAATAATTTGCTTTGAAAGATTGTTGTTTCAAACTGTGTTCCTGTCATACATTGTAACTCTGAGGACATTTGAACATCTTTGCATATTTCTTGGGGCAGAATAGAAGCTTTTCTCTCTGGAAATAAACAACTTTTCCCCAGGGTACGTGTTACTGTGACTAACGACGGAGTGAGACAACAGCCTTAATATTCCATATAACATATTGTATTTGGTGGGTTGAAAGCATCATACAATACCTTGAGTGCATACATTTTTTAGCATCGGTGGCACCGGTGGGAATTTAACTCCCAAGCCCGGCAGTGTTAATACCATGCTGCGTGGGACTAAACCTAGTCAGGATCAGGAGGAATGTGCTTCACTACTTTATTATTTGATGTGTAATAGCAATAGATAGATATATTTGATCGCAGTTGTCTAGAAGCCAGTGCCTTGGTAGACACAACCAATTAGGCTTTTTTTATGTTCTGGGATCAAAGCCCAACACCTATAGTCTACTTAGACGTATCTTTGAGCAGTCGGGCTTTGAACCCAGAACCCTTTGGCTGGGAGTCAAAAATCCTGCACAATGTATATTACTCCTTCAGTATTTTATTCATGATAGCAGCAATGCTCTAACTGCCCTCAAAATGATAGGGACATGCAAAGTGCCTCCGTTTTGATTCTAAAATGACTAAACATTTCGATCACATGATGACACAACTTGACTTGACAGGACTTGGAGTAGGACCAATCTCTATGCATTACTTGCATGTCATTCTGAGGAACAGGTTGGCATGAGCCATCTTACTCAAGGTAGATTGTACAAATCCGGTGTGTCCAGAATCAAATCCTGAGAGTGTCTTTCCTTTATTTAAACAAAGACTCTACTGGTTTGTATGAGCACGGGCTGAGACTACATTTGATGTGCAGTGTGGTTCTGTCTCACCATACCTGATCTGACCTAAGGACTGTGAACCAGTCAGCAAGGTCTTGCCTCTCCATCTTCTGATACAGCTTCTAGAAACACTCAGGAATGTTCTGCAATTTCATGAGCTATAAATCATGCGTTCAAAGAAAAGGTTGCTCATGCAATGCAGCCCTTTTCCAAAGCCGCAGGATTCCAAGGAATGTTCCAATATTATTATGGGATACATGACAGGAAAGATAGCATGTTATCTGATTGAATGCCCATGCGGATTGGAACCAAGGCATATATGATTTAACGCATGATTTTTGGGGGCGTTAACGCTAACCAATATTTATCAAACAATCAGCAGTTTACCTTGTGAAACTAGTAATAAATTGAACAACTTGACGGTGAGACTGAATTTTGTACACACTGTAAATATGTTTTTTCCAATACTTACCCAGTCGGCGGACAAACTGGAAAAACTGAATTTTATTACTGCAATTACCATTGATTCTTGGGATAATATGCTCAGAAGTAGACTTAAGAAGATTATGTGTATATTTCACACTTTTAAGTACATAATCAAATTCCATTTTCAAATTAACCCGAATGACCACTTTTATTTAGTTTCCATTTAATTGTGTTTCGTACGGCTGCCAAGGAAGGCAACGAATCACATGGTTGTCACAAAAATCACAGTTTGTACCACGGTGTGCCATCCTTTGCTCTCCATCTGTCTTGTCTAATCTTCTCCATGCTTCTTCTCAGTATTATTCCATAATCATCTCCACTCAGTGTCCACCCTTTCCTTCTCTTTGTTCTTCAGGGTTCCTTCTGGTTCTACCACTTCTGCTCATTTATTTGTTCAGACCGATATGCCAGAACTCTCCTCTCTTAACCTCTGTCTCACTCTCCCTCCCTCCACATTTCCTCAAGTTTCTCTCATCATCATCTCCCTTTCTCCCTACTTATCTCCCTGTCACTCGCCCTCTCCCACCCTTTGTCTCTCTCTCCCCCTCAATAAGTCCTGAATTTTCTCTCACCCTCTCCCTACATATCCCCGCCAGTGTCTTTCCTCCCTCCCTCCATATTTGACTGTCTCACCATCTCTCTCCCTCCATACCTCCCTCCCCACTTGAGCTCCCCCGCTCCTCCATTATCTTCTTGTGTGTGTGCGCGTTTTTGTGTGCGCGTGTCCCAGAGTGAGCCAACCTGTCATAAATCATTTGGTCAGCAGACCTCTCTCTCCCCGGCTACTGGATGCTTACTCTCCTACGTCTCTCGCCCATCTCTTTATATTCTCTCTTGCTCTCCCTTTGTGAGATCACATTCACTTGCTGTCAGTGTCCCGCCCCCTCCCCATCTCCCTCCCCCCTCTCCCCCCTGTATCACTGTCCCTTGTTTTTCTTACCCTCCCAGTTTTCATCTTTGTGCTACTCATTTTCAATTCTGCTCAAGACATGCCCCCCACAACCCTCTCCTTCTCTCCATCTACCCTCTATCTGCCTCTCCCTCCCGTCTCCCCACTACCCTCCCCCCTTACTGTTTCTCTGCCTCCCTCTTTCAATCTAGTATCCCCCTTCTTTTCATCCCTATGTCCATTCCTCACCCCACCCCTCTCTATACCTCTCCCTCCATTCCCCTCTCCTCCCTTTCCCTGTCTCCACCTCCCTTTCTGTCTCCCCTGCCTCCCTCCCCATCTCTATCATTCTTTAGACATTAACCAGTGAAAGTTAATATCATATTTGTCAGCCTCTCCACTTGAGAAGTGTTTATCATTTATGACACCATAACACTTAATCCAGAGCAGATACACAATGGAATGGCTTTTATTGTGGCAGAGCATTACTTTTGATGGATGGCCCTCATCTTAACCTGTCTAAACCACCATGTCTTTAGTGACTCACTCCTCTCTAATGGTCGTCTAGGGGATAGCCAAATTAAAACATAACAGGGCAAAATAAAACAAAAACTAGACACAAAAAAATGTAAGTATAGAAGATATATACATTACTCATTTATTTATCACACTCCACTAATTTATGGAAATTGATTTCCATTTAAGGTGAAACTTATGAAGATGACACCGACCAACAAACATTTTCTGTTTATGAGTTTGAAGTGCAATCCTCCATCCTCCTCCATCCACAGACTCTAAAGGTGGTGTGTGGTTCTACAAGCAGTCTGTAGTCCAACAACAGCCAGTGACTGTCTACCAGGTCAGTCATCTTTAAGACCGGCTTAGTAGAAAAAACAAAATCAAAATTAGCACACAACAACTTGAGGGGGACAGCACATTGGGTGAAGTATAATGTGGGTTGACAGCAGGTTTGCTGAGTCATGTTATGGGAGGGAGGTCGACTGGTGGTCTCGCTCAGTTCAGAGTAAATGTCACAGACGAATGTTGCTGAAACGTGTGAGGTATTTTCCCAAGGCGAAACCTATAATCGCATCGCCGTCCAACACTGCAGAACAATGGAACTGTACTCTGAATGGGAGTCACAGACATTACACACTGCAGCATGTATAATCATGCATGCACACGGATACCACTTCATTGGACCAAGCTAAGGGATTTAACAGACCACCAAGGTGCTGCCTAAATACAGCACACACACACACACACACACTGAAGACCACCAAAGAGTGAGCAGGTGGAAGGTTTCAACAGATGGTGGCTCCTCTGTTCCACTGGTATGAACACACACACACACACACACACACACACACACTCCCCCAGACACACACCCAAACTTTTTCCCACAGACATTCCTTCTAACACAATCTACCCCGCACACTCACACATATCCCCCCCACTCAGACACTGCCTCTTCCCCTGACACTAAAGTACTATCCAACACAAACACACACTCAATTTGCCCCACCCACCCACTTTCCCGCACACACAGCTACCAACTGCCTCCCTTGTGGAATCCAGTGGTTAAAAGACTTTCAAACGATGAGTCAAAGTCAATCAAACCATTTCCATCATATCTTCCAATAACCTGTCCAGTAGGATGACCCTGAAGTTTACAGAAGGCTGAACCGATGTGTGTTTGTGTACAGAAATGTGTGGACACAACACATCTGTCCAAATGACTCCCTCTCGAGTAAAACTTGGCAAAACAAAGCATAACGACTGAATGTTGTGTGGAGATACGCAGTGACAGTGGAACAACAGCCAGCGGTCCCTGCCTCTTGTTAGCTCCGAGTCGCTGGTACTGTTCCTGGTGTTTGTGTTGTTATACGTGGGCGAGAACACAGCTGGGAGACGCCGCCACACAGTCTAAAGTGGTTAATGTTTATTTCCGAGTTCTGAGATGTTAATATTTAATTAACTCGGCAGATGGCGGTTTCAGTGTTTGTGTTGTGTGGCGCAGCATGTGTACAATGTGTGTTACCCAAAATGTATTATATATTTTGTTTTGTTTTGTAGACCATTGCGTCTTGACACTGCTGACATTATTGGGTTGATGGGTGTTGAAATAAAAAAAAGCTAAAACTGAAGAGGGAGACAGACTCGAAAGAATAATACCCGAGAAAATATGTAGAGACACATTCAGAGTCATATACTGTCATTCTTGAGGCTCCAAGTGTCACTATGGTGAGATAAAATGCAGAAAATGCAACCCTTTTTCATAAAAATAAGAATTAAAAGTGAGGATTTAGGACACAAGACACAGCGCTCCTCAACTTTTAATCAGGCCCGCCAATAAATCCTGACAAACAGTTTAGCATGGTGCGTGCACTGTTTCCTAAATGTATGTCTGTAACACAACAACACTCAAACTGACTGCTCCCCTCACGCACTTTAATAAAGAAGTGAATATACTAACAACGTAAATGTCTCCCTTTCCAAAGGCAGCACGCAGAAACAATGGGCCAAAAAAAAGAAAAGTGGTCAAAGAATATCGACAATTTGGAGACAGACAGGAAACAGAAGCTTTGTGTTGTGAACTCAGACAAAAGCCACCGTGTCTGGCGTGTCAGGAGTCTAACGTTAGGAGGCATTCCAAACCAAGTCAGAGCATTAAGAAAACCCATGCAGGGCGGCAGTAGCTCAGTGGGTAGAGCGGGTCATCCACTCATCGGAGGGTTGGCGGTTCGATCCCCACCTCCCCACCTCCGACTGTCCACATGTCGAACCCCACCAATGTACTGATTGTAAGTGCCCTAAATATAAATGTAAATGTACAGGGAAAAGTAAAAGTCTCGGAATGAAAACTTTGATCCTTCAAGAACAGCAAAAGACATTTCAGCAGTCAGGTGGAGCTGGCAGGGCAAGCTTCATAATAGCAGGGGAAATAGCGAGAGAATGCAAGCCGTTCACAGAGGAACAACAAATTGGATTGAGAAGGAGTATGGTATTGTACCAATAGCACGCAGGCATTCGCAAATACCGGACTCTGTGAGCCGGCCTCCGACTTACAGACCCAGCTGATAACTAAAGCCAAGGAACTTGTTTCATAGTTGTTGGCAGCAGATGAGAGTACAGACATGAAGGACACTGCCCAGCTCTTTCGATATTCAACCATGGGGGGGGGGGGGCTCAGTTTCACATCACTGAGGAACCTTTGGATTTAAAAACAATTCACAGGACAACCACTGGACAGGACATTCTCACTCGAGCGGAGCAGAGCGCCCACCACTAACCTGGCAGTGGAATAAACTCTGGCCAGCAACTGATGGTGGAAGGTGCCAGGCAGGGAACAGGTGATGAAAGTTGGAACCAAAACTGTGAAATGTATTCGTTCATGGACGGTGAATCACCAGCAATTCAGGACCCTTTCAGGAGGAAAGCTCTGTGCACGAGGCTGTCCCGCACCCCCACAGTGCGCTGGTTGAGTCGAGTGAAAGTGTTGCAAAGAGTTTATGATACCCGCATTGAGATTGCTGGCTTTGTGGAAAACAAATGGCACCCCCGAGCTTAAGGATGAGTGGCGGCCGTGGTGCTGGCTGTGAGTGAGACTTCCTGGACCACCTCCATGCTCTGGAGGTAAAACACCGGGGTCCAAAACTGCTGATCAACAAAATGAGATTCAGTTAAGGCGCTACAAATGAAAGCGTCGATGGGAGGGTCAGACGTGCAAAGAATTCCCCACAAACAGAGAAACACCGTCATATTTGAGCTGTGCATGCGTGTGATTCATGTAATGCGCGACTTCATGTAAATTCACGCAAGTTCAAAGTTCAACAGGAACTGTGCACGCAAAGCTCAACTTGAAATGTATTTAACACAGTAATTTATTTAATGCAGTTACTAGCCTACTTATATTTAATCCATAACAAAATGGGGAGTTAGAGTCTGTGAGCCGTACAAGTGTGCAATGCGCCCTCCCCGTTTCCTGGTGCACGCTGGTCAGACGGGCCCGGCGTGAGGGTTTGGCCAGCGACACGCGGCCGTGCTGTGCGCCCCTCCTGGGCTCCTAGCGGTGGGGGGAAAGCTAACAGCTGCGTTAGCACGTCTCATTGGGAATGCAGAGGCATGGCTCCGGTGCTACATCGCTAACCATCAGCACCGCAGTGGGCGGCGAGAGGGCGGCCTCGCAGCTGTGGGACACAACGCTTACACTGGTTTCTATGGAAACATGAGTTGACGATGCACTCTGGCGTGACCCTTTGGCTCCCACGTAGCATGTTCAAGACACAGAGGGGAATAGTTTAAAAATACCACCCGAGGAGAATGGCTCACAATGAAGTCATTCGTCAGTCTGTTTTTTAATCAGAGTGACTGAGGGTGAATCACTGTGTCATTAAGGAGCAGGTAGGGGTTAGGCTTGCTCATGATTAATGATGCTTATGGGCATCCTGTACCTTTCGGTTTGGATCACCACTAGACCATCTCTATCTACATACACTGCAGTAAAGTGTACATCATTGCTGATTTTCTTTTACATAGTTTGTACAACAGTTTTGAAGACTGTTATTAATATTCATGAGCTACTGGCTGCTGGTTTAAAAGTCCATTGACAAAGTCAAGACAAAACTGGTAATTAGTTAAATTCTCTGGGGGCAGTGGCAATGTTATGGCACCAACACACAGATAAATAACATGAGACCGATTCCAGTTTCCCGTTGATTACTGACTGCCATGGTTTCGGAACCAACTAAAACAACTAATTACCATTGGATCAATCAATAATGGAAAGCACAAATTGTAGCATAACATGAGAGAATCAGAAATGTTTTCGAGGGAAGAACATAAAACAGCTACATCAACACAAATGTGTCTTTGAGTGAATAATTATAATTAAGCATCAAGTTCGCCAGCCATGTGTTAACAAAGCCACAATGACAGTAAACAGCTAATTCTTTTTTTAATCATACCGATGCCAGTGGAACTACTGGTTACATACGTTGTTTGTGTTTGTATTGGTTTAAGCTTGTCCGTCTCAACATGTTACACCTGTCTGTCTGAACATGACACTCCTGTATGCCTCAACATGTCACAACTCACCCACACCGACTGACCAACAGTATGTCTCAACATGTCACACCTGTCTGTCTCAACATGTTACACTGGCCTTTACCATCAGGTCACACCTGTCTGTCTCAACATGGTACACTGGCCTTTACCATCAGGTCACACCTGTCTGTCTCAACATGGTACACTGGCCTTTACCATCAGGTCACACCTGTCTGTCTGAACATGTTACACTGGCCTTTACCATCAGGTCACACCTGTCTGTCTGAACATGTTACACTGGCCTTTACCATCAGGTCACAACTGTCTGTCTCAACATGTTACACTGGCCTTTACCATCAGGTCACACCTGTCTGTCTCAACATGTTACACTGGCCTTTACCATCAGGTCACACCTGTCTGTCTCAACATGTTACACTGGCCTTTACCATCAGGTCACACCTGTCTGTCTCAACATGTTACACTGGCCTTTACCATCAGGTCACACCTGTCTGTCTCAACATGGTACACTGGCCTTTACCATCAGGTCACACCTGTCTGTCTCAACATGTTACACTGGCCTTTACCATCAGGTCACACCTGTCTGTCTGAACATGCTGCACTTGTCTGTTTGAACCTGTTTGTTTAACCCATGTTTGAACCGTCTGTTGAAACATGTACCTAACACGTACCAATCACACTGGACATTATACACTCATCCGATACATCTCATTCAGTACATTTCACTGTACAATTTGTATTTATATTTATATATATTTATATAAATATAAATATTTGTATATATGTTTTATTGTATATAGATTTTCCACTGCAATAATTTTCAAATATATCTCCTTATGTTTTTTCTTTCTTGTTATCTCTTTATCTTATTTGTGGGACAAATAAAGGGTTTTCTTATCTTATCTTAACATTGGTTGTACTTCAACATGAGAATCCATCATTGGAACACCACATATGTGAACACTTCATCCCCAGAGCCTGAAACAGAAATCCAAACGGCAGACTTCTCCAAAGATGGGCCGTGCTTATTTAGTGTGTCAGTGCATTTCCCCCAACCCCAACCCCTACCACGCACACACACACACTCACACACACACACACACACACACACACACACCCTGGAGGTCCTTATTACCATGGTGTCCTGTTATCTCTCTCTCCCTCTTTCTCTCTCTTACTCACTTTCACGCTCTCCTGCCCTCTCGGCCCATGTCTTCGTACTCCGACTCTCACTTTTAATGGACAAACACCGTTCCACCCCACTTCTGTCAACCCCCCAGCCCCACAATCCCGCTCCTCCACCGGCTATCTCTCCATCATGTTCCCTCCCGCTCCCTCCCCTCTCTCCAGCCAGACTCCATTTCCTGTGGACTTTCGCGGGTCACTTGTCTCATTCTCACCGCGGGTCACAAGGCTTTCCACACACACACACACACACACACACACACACACAGACACACACACACACACACACACACACACACACACAAAACAAAACACAAAACAGAGTGCCCTGTGGGAGGTTGTCGAGGGTTCCCTTCTGTGGTTACTTTAATTAGTTGTCCCCCCGGTCTCCCACTCTGGCCGTTACCTCTGTCTTTCCCCAGTCAAGTGGAGGGAACATCTGGCTGTACGGACAGACCCACCCCCCGCCCCCCTCCTGGTAATTCTTTAACAAAACTGGAAGCCCTCCCTAACACACAACTGATTGGTATTGATGAACCGTGAAGGAAAGAATGAGCAAGGCGGGGGTGTGTGTGTGTGTGTGTGTGTGTGTGTGTGTGTGTGTCTGCATACGCATGTGCCTGTCCATCCCTGTGTAAGTGAGTGGATGCCTGCACAGGGGCACTACAGGGGCGAGACCGGCGACAGCTAATAGACCGCAGGGGCAAATGAGCCGCGATTGAAGAAGTTTGTGTTCGCTGGTGGGACACAGAGACGGTGATACCGACAGCAAACAATGGAGGTTTGTCTTCATATGGAAAGTCTAATCCACGCGTTTCGTCAGGTCGCTATTTAACGCCCTGCGGTGAGGCGGACGCCATGGTCTTGTGTGTTTCTGGGATTAGACGTGTTCTCACAGAGAGGGGACGCTCAACGGCTCGGTCTGACGATCCCCACGTCAACGTGTTCAAACTCTACGTCAGAGCAGTCAATTCTTTATATGCTGCAATCCGGGCAAAACTGCCATGAAACCTGCTCATCCAGTTGAAAGCAACATGGCAAGAGAGATAACAAAAAAACTAACAATCACACAGGTTAATGCAATAGGTCGATTTTAATACATTTAAATGAATGACCACACGCTGCTTGATTAAAAGCAGGCCAAGCTAGATTGCGGTTAGGTTTCGGGGGTTGGATGTGACCAAGTGTGTCAAGATCTTCCCCGTTGCCAAGCCTGTCATTTAGTCCTTTAAGTATTTTGCTGCTTTGTTAGGCAAATAGTTTTATAATAGCAACCCTGCTGAAACATGTTGATTAGCCGGTCACTGCTGTGTAATTCTGATCAAAAACGGTTCAATAATCATTCAAACAGTTGTTTTCAGGAAGTAAATCGCTATTATCCAATATTCTATGCCCCAATTTTCATTAAATAAATGAATATAAAACCATGGTAATCCTACGAGTATCTTCTGTAACAGGAACACATTGTTGTGGGGATATTGACATTTTTGTTATCTGAAAAAAGATTTTATTGCATTGAACAAACAAAACTGGCTTCATTGTCCCTCTGGGGAAATTCAATTTGCACCAAATTACTGCCCCTACATTGTTTCGGTTTTGTTGGAAAATGTGTTTGTTCAATTCTTCGGTCGGCTGGTCTGAACTGTACCCACGTGTGTGCCAGCCCCTCGTTTGTTTGTCTTTTCATTGTTATTATTTAGTGTGCCAACAAAGTCATTTGCCAGAGCTAGGGATGTAAAAAAATGACCATACTCTGCGGGATGGGAAGAAATGTACATTTTTATGGTTTATACAAGAAAACTCAGCCATTACACCAAGTACCCTGAAAACAAACAGGTCCTGTAAACAATGAACTACTGCTGCAGTGCCTTTTGTTCTGCATAATAACAAAACTCTTCGAAAACGCCTTCGTTTTCCCACATGGGGGGTGTGTACAGCAGAGGGGAGACGTTTAAAAATAGTTTTACACCCCCCTGAATAAGTGCATTATTCTATCCAGAATTCAGTGTGATACAACAGTATTAACAATTGTTTTAAATGCATTATATTGACAAATACACACTCAGCCATAACAAGGGAGATTTGCGGCCAGAATAACCTGGGATTTAAACTAGCAACCGCATTGCTCTTATGTGTTTAGAAATAATTAGCAGACACTTTTGTCTAATGAGATTAAGAGGCGGGGGTTCAGGCTCGGGGATGCCCATGGGCAGACTGGGGACTCCAACCCCGAACCTTTCAGCTTCAGTCACAGCCTGCGTGTCGCTCATACCACGTCGGTCAAGTAAAGGTCACCCTCTATTGGTGAGGTATTAGTATTTCAGCAGCGACACACTGCTGATTCAAACTGTGACACGCTTATATGCACTATAGGCAGTATTTGAATACTTCACTTTGTAAAAAAGATGCTTATATTATGGGTTACCATCACTATCTCGTCATGCAGCATACACTTCTATCCAAAGTGACTTACAGTGTCTACAATTCAGCTACGCGTCATTGAGGAGTAGGTAGTGGTTAGGGTATCTTGTTCAAGGATGCCAAAAAGTTTCGACTGCAGACTTTGGGCTTCAATCCCAAGACCTTTTAGTTTGGAGATGATCAGCCTACACACTAGAACATCCTTGCCCTGGGACTGTCCTGGTATGGTTTCCCTCCTTGGCTCCTTCCTGTCAGTCTTCCTAGTTACTCACGTTGTTCAACTGTTGTTATTGTTTTCACCATGGCAACCAAAGTTCAGGGTGTTGCTAATAATAAGAGTGACCTTAAGAGCTGACTGGCTCAGGTTCCCACACTCAGAGATGGCCTGCACTTGCTTGCTTGTTTGTTTGCAAGTCTGAATAAGAAAACAAACTAAAACAAGCCATGTTAAACATTTCACAACGCAAAGATTAGTGACTGATGGACTGAATATGCTGTGAATGTTAAACTGGTGTAGGACGCTACATCGTTGTATTGAATCACTTGTGTTGTAGTTGGGTTTGTTTGTTTTTGCGTGCCTGATTAGGATGCAAGTAATCTCAATAGACTATCATTTATGAATATAAATATGTAATTATATATTTGTTTGGATGTTCTCTTAAGACATTCTCCATTTCATTCTCCTTGACAAGTCGTCAATGCGATATTGGCGATGTTGTTGGCTAACTTCCTGTCCCCTCCCCCCATCCCCCCATGACTGAGTGTTGCACGACTGTCTTATTCCTGGCAGTCATCTTTTCTTCTGTCTTTGTGCAGCTGTTTTTTTTTCTCTTGCCACATTTGGTTGTGTGAGCTGTTCTTGGGTGGGGGCACTGGAATCAGTAGCTTCGCCTGCTCTGCCACTGTCAGTTAACACTGAAGTCCGGCCCCTTTGTGGAGTCCACCTCTCCTGATTGGGGGAACAGGATACCAGAAAAACTGACTCCATTTTACTGCAGAGCAAATGGTCTGGGAGGTACATGTTACTGATCAATCACTGTGTATCAGAGGTGGCTGTTCGAATAAAGAACTATCCAATGCTCATTTTAACAAATATATCATGCTTACATTGTCTTTCATAAATATTTTGTTTTCCATGTGACCCAATCAAAAGTCAAACTAGGAAGACCAAACATGTGAGAAACTGTGTCCCCACACCCAAACCAACCTCTGAACGCACAGAAACAGCACAGCGGAAATGCTCTTTATTTACAATTCACTGTTTACATGTTTGCGATTCCTCGGTATTAGCATAACAACGCAGGATTAGGACCCGAGGAATTACCATACTGACGGTAACAGAGTCTTAAGGAGCGAAGACAAGACTTTCATTTGGGACGCATCAGCAAGAATAAACAACACCAGTTGACGCACATCTGATGTGTTTTGTGCGTGGTGCGACTGCATTAGTGGGAAATAAATGCCACGCTTAAAAAGAAACAAGTTTGCCATGTGTTATTGCTCTGTGTACAAACCTGCTCTCTGCTCATTTAAATAAACAAATGTGTCAAATTGAAGGTTGCCCATGAAGGGCACATTCAACTTAAATGGCCACCCTGGCAACATGATGTCTGTGAGGACCTCCCTTGGTAACAGACTTCCTGAGCCAACATGTCCAGTACAAGCAGAATAACAGGAAGAATAATAATATGAACAATAAGAATAGGATTTCATTCAGTTTAATGTGCAATATCCCAGGAATTCAGTTGCATAAATTATTTACATATCTGTATGTATATGCATACAGGTATACAGTAGTAAGTAGTAACACCAGCCAATGGCAGAAACATTTAACTATTTGGCAGACGAGGAAGATTCTGTTAAAATGAACACTTGGCTGGTTGATTATTTCCACTCCAGCAGGTAAAAGACAAAATTAAAAAGTTCATTTTGGACCCTGTATGAATTTTCTTTGTACAAATGATCACATCTTTTTTCAAACTTCTGCGTTTATTACTACATGTATTTTGTGTTCATATTTTTTGTTTACTTTTAAGTTTATTAGAGCAATTTCACCAAACAATTTCCTTTGGGATTAATAAAGTGCTCTGACTCCCAAATGGACCGATCTGTCACTGCTGCCCAAAGGAGTTTGGTTCTAACCTTTTTAATTAAAATGTATTCCAATTAAATTTCTTTAAATTCAATCTGATTTAAATTAATAAAGATATGAAAAAAGTGAATACTGCCAGCAGGTAAAATTGATATTACACAGTCTATCAATCGTCACAAGGTCATGGTGACATTGAAAGTAATAAATGGAAGAGGAAAATATTTCAGGTTTAACACTCTTCTGAAAACGATCGTCTGGAAGTTTACTCGGCACAATGGGAGCCAGTGAGTGTTACGGCCAGCCTATGGGAAAGTGGCCAGTAACAAGAAATGTTCAGCTTCAATTTAGTTTCAAAGAACTTGCATTTATTAATCGTACAAAATAACAACTGTCTGATCTAATGCAGTGCATTGCCAATATAGAGGTGGCAACAGGTCCCTTTTGACTGGAGCTTACATACCCGAAACCAAAAACAAATCAACCAGTGAATTCATGGCCAGTCATTAACATTGTCATGGATTTCACATGAATGAAGACAACATCACAGAGGCATAGAGGCTCCAAACTGCAGAGCTGCTGCCAATCCTTTGCTAAACACTCAGCATTTGATGTTTGTTTGTTGGTCTAAATCAACAAATGGATAAAAGGTGAAAGCAAACCAAAATGCAGACACAGATGTACGCATGCACATACGAGAGAACATTAAATGGGGGACAGACACAGCGTGACGTGAAGTGCATGTGTGTATGTGTGCTGTTGCTACAGGCAGCTCGGTCTACACTGATACGATGGAACATCTGTTCACTGTTTTCCTCCCCTTCTCCTTGTTTTACCCCTCTGTTGCTCTCCATCTTTCTTTTCTCTATCAGCTTCTCATCCATCTCTCCTTCTCATCTCTGTCCATCAATCCATCCCATCTCTCTTCTGTCTTCCACTCATGCTTATTGTTCTCTCTCCATCTGCGTATCAGATGGATCAGCATCATTCCTCTCCTCCTATATATAAACATAGCCATGTATCTTCATCTCTTCCTTTACGTATACATCTCATGCCATTCCTCCATGATATCCTGATTACTTGGAAATAACAAGAAGTATTACTTAACATAGCATTAGCAGCCAGATTGTGTTACTTTGTCTTTAGAGATTAGAGGAGTGCTTAAGCTCGAAGCAAACAGAGTGCAAATTTCACATTGTATGTGTAGTGCAACAACAACCAGAACTAGAATCATATTGTTCAAACTGAACAAGGCACATGATTGGTGAATGGTGGGTGAATGTAACTTGGCCATATTTCTTTGGTGGCTTCATATCGGACTTGAAATATTCAAAAACACTACTTGGCATCCCTTCCGGCATCGCCTTGTGCTTTCGGGTTTCGACAGTGTTTAGACAGTTGAACCCCCTGATGTCAGGACAACACACAGGGTCTGGTGGCGCTACTCACAGATGCAGGGGAACGACCTCTCCCCCACCCTCTGCCATGGTGCAGACATGGTGCCCCCCACGCGTTGAGATGGAGCGCCTGGTCCAGGGAGGCTGGAGGATTACCACACTCAATGTACCACGGTCACACTCTGTGTCACTACAGCCCGCTGTGGTGTGGCCTGCTGCACACCAACACACGTGTGCACGCATGCAAAAGCACATTAAGGCTCACACACACGGGCACTGTATCCAGCATCTGTATACACACACACACACACGCACGCACGCACGCACACACACGCACACACACACACACACACACACACACACACACACACACACACACACACACACACACACACACACACACACACACACACACACACAAATAATACATGAACACTGTGAAAGTCTAGTTTTGAAGGGGATTTTCCTTACGGCCAGACCCACTGACAAGTAAGTGTGAGATGCAGAAACCACATACAGTGAGAAATGAAAAAGTATGGGGCGATGCAGTACACAAACACAAAAGCACACCCACAGCATGTGTTCACAGCATAACTTCCTATTCTAATAGTTAGTTGTTTTTATGTTGGATGCATGTGGTTCAGGCATTTTGCTCAAGTATGCCTACAGATTGGCTGCGGAAATTGGGAATCAAACCCAGAACTTTTCAGCTGCAATTCAGACAGCCTCACAACAGCAACAGTAACCAACAAGTGAAATGTGTCGCACGGCAACATCCTACCGATTGGCTGAGCGGCTTTAAAGAATTAAAACTGCGGTTTAAACCAAACAACCCAGCAACAAACCCAGCCAGACACGCATCCCACCAAGGCGGATGCCCAGACAGCATCCAGTCGTCAAGTTATGAACCCAGAAAGCGAATCTCCACTTGACCTTCGTAAGGAGTGACAGGCTAAGCGAGAGATTTTCCATATCTAATCCATTAAATCCTTGTAATTCCGGCACGCAGACCAGAGACAGCTGCTGAACCGAGATGACCGAGCCAGGTTACTGGCTCCGTAGGGGTCTCAGTGTAAACCGGAGATAACCATGTTGTAATTTACTCAATGATTACTGCAATTACTCTGTGCTCGGCTTAGGCCCGCATTTGGGATAATATGAGATATTTTATTATGGGTTGAGACGTGTTGCAGGTAAACGTCATCACGTCTGCTGTAGTTTTGGGAAGTAGATGTCCATACTAGTAATTACAAGTAAAAAGAAAATTAAAAACTCAAAATACAAATACTTAATACAAAACACAAACAATATAGCTTTTCTTGGTAAAAACCAGAAACATCATTGACAGAAAATGCACATAATTCTCTGCTCTACTTGGTAGTAATGTGTTGTTGTAATGGTTACCCTTGGGATGTAAACTCAGCTGTTTGTACATGTTGATTGGTGAAGGAAAAGCCATTTTCAGTGGTTCATCCTTCTCCTTTAGCTTGGACATCCCACCATTAGTCACTACAACAAATCAAAGCAGCACAGATGTCCACCAATACTGTAGAAACAGTGCTTCCTGCCAAAACAGCAAATGTTTTTCTCAAGAACAAAAGCTTATTATGCCAATTAAGGGTGGGGGGGGGGGGTTAACCAGCTGCATAGTATACACTGTGGGAACGTGACGGAAAATTTGCTAAATGTCATTAGCTGTGATATCATATCACCCACTGATATTCCCATCTGGGCCACTCCAGGGCTGCCAACTAGCCCTCTACCCAACCTAGTTCTCTCCTTTCCAGACTGCGTTAACCCCTCAACCCAGCCACAGTTGTTGTCTCCAGCATGCCCACAAGCTTGCGTTGGTTTCCCTAAATGCCATTACATCTGTGTTAAAGGAACGAGATGCAGCTGACCACACCTGCCCAGGTCATTCTGTTTTCTTTGAAGCAGTAGACTTGATCGTTCTCCATCCGAAACGCTTGTTTCCATTCTTGAATAAATGAAGGCCGAACAACGTTAAAAAAGGTTGGAGGTTCCTTCTCAGGCTGCCACCGATCCCCCTTCCAACCTGGGTCCCTGACCGGTTTCCAGGCTACCGAGTGATCTCTTGACCCGACTTGGGACCTTCCTCTCTAGGCTTCATTCCTACCTACGCTGCCTCGATCTCTCCTACATTAACCCACCCACATAACTCCACTTTGGGCTGCCTAAGGCCTCTCAATCCAAGCCTGGATCCACCCCGACAGGGTGCGCTCAGATGCCCTCTACCCATCTCCATCCATCCTCTCTAGGCTGTCTCTGAAGTCCTCGAACCCATCCGCTGGAGGCTTGCTGGATTAATTTACACCAGTGCATGAGTGAGAGGTGGTGGAGGTGGGAGCAGGGGGGACGGGGGAGGGCTCATCGCGCTCATCACTTTTATTCCCAGCGAGGTGATGAATAATTCAGGCCTGGTTGGGAAGCCCTGTCAGGTGGTATCTGCTCTGTAGATTGGAGCTGAGGTGGGACGTCCGGGGAATACACTGAGCTCTTTTTCACCCTGGTAACACCGGAGGGACCCACACTCAGGTAATTAAAGCAAAGTGTATGTGTGTGTGTGTGTGTGTGTGTGTGTGTGTGTGTGTGTGTGTGTGTGTGTGTGTGTGTGTGTGTGTGTGTGCGTGCGTGCGTGTGTGTGTGTGTGCGTGTGTGTGTGTGTGTGCATGATCTGATCATTGAAGCGTTCCGTATGTTCACTAATGTCCGACCATGGATTTGAAAGATTTTAAAAGATATTCAGGGAATAAAACAGGATGTGAGAGTCATATCCTAATGTTATATTTACATTTTGGACTCATTACCAGGCAAAACTATGCTGATGGTTAAAATATACAGATGATTGTCTTCATCTCTCTAGACTTGGTGAACGTGTACAAGATGATGTATTATGTAAACGTTGTGCATATGCACAACAATGCACAGCAGCCTCCCTTCAGTGTAAACATCATGCAAACACAAACAAGCAAAAGCAACAGTTCATTAGTCATACGTGTGGGCGGCCCCACTTACTGCTTCTGAGGCCACGTACGTTTGTTTTACTTTTTGTGATGATAAAAAGCAATCATATATTTATATATATATATTTATATTTATACATATGTAACCTGCACACTCTCTGCGTGGAAATATCTGCGGTATTAACTTGAAGTGCCCCAACCCACGCATAAAGTGGTTTACTTATTTAATTAAAATGCTGTGGAACATCAGAACTCTGCTGTGCAATCTGCTGCTGAAGGATGGCTTCATCTGATAGCAGACGTCTCAGGGACATGGAGATCCATGTCTACACACTAAATGAGCTCCTCCGCACATTTAGGAAGAGGGAAATAAAACATTAAAGTGGAGGAAGGCGAGTCAGAGATGGCCCAGATAAATATGCTGAATAACACAAACACAGAAATATATACACACATCAGACCCTGAATGAATAACACAGACAGACGGACACACACACACACACACACACACACACACACACACACACACACACACACACACACACACACACACACACAATCACACCTAGATGCACATGCACCAACACACAGGCCGCTCTGTAGTCCATCAATTTTCAACACAGGAAGCTTAATCTTTAGTCTATCGTCTGTCTGGTGCTAAACGAGATCTCAGCAAAAACAAAAAGCCTCCGGTGTTTCCTCTGAATGCGGCCAGCAGAGGTGCAGCGCCACCGCTGGTGTACTGGCCCTACTGCAGTCTGCCACGCACAACAAATCATCAACGCTGATGGCAACACAGGCCTGCGGAATAACAAACAAATGGTGATGGTGCAGGTTGCATTAGCTCTTGAATGGCTTGAGACTAAATGAAGGTGGCAAACGGGCAGTTCAAACAGCGCTGGCGGCTGGCTGAACGGCTGAGTACTCTACAGTAATGCCCAACATCAGATTCATAGACTGGATTTCTGGAATTCGGTGAACACTTCTATTTACCCTCCAATCATAACAAGGCAGTTGATTTGTGGTCTATTAAGTCTGTTAATGTGATACTGCAATTTATTGGATGTGACAGACGTGGTGTCTTCACTTAAAGTTAACTATATATGAGCGTAGCCTTAAGTAAAACACTTTTCCCCATGTGGTCACTTCAAATAGATTGTTCTTCAATTGTGGTTGAAGATAAGACTGTATAAAAGACATCGCAAGCGAGGGTAAAAGTAATGCTATCGTGGTAGGACACCAGTCCAGAATAGCATTTGTGTATAAAATGCACAGAATTCCATTTGCTTGTCAACAACGAACCACAAACGTTTGGATAAGCATTAGCATATTAGCCTTCATGAAAAACATTTAGCGCCGGGGTGTTCAATCTGTCACGTTTCAGGTAACAAGTGAACACAGAAAATAACGTGAATGATGTGCCGTTATGTCTCAGTCTATTGAGTCTATCTATCTGATTGCACCGATTTTCTTCTGTTGGGGAAGACATTCGCACAAGTGCAGTGAATTAATAAAAGAAAGTATCCCAAATATTTTATTGTGTAGAACAGAAGCAACAGTATTATGAAAACCAGATGGTGGGATGGCAACAATTTGCTGACCTAAAACTGATCGCGGTAACATTAATGCCATAAAAAGTTGCTTGCTCACATATTGAGCTCGCATGCGATTTGTTATGCTGTGCTGTTATACAATTTTGGTTGGAATGAGCCCTACTGCAATCATTAATCTAAAACCTCTCTCACTTCACCACTGAGTGCAAACCCACATCGGCACCGTGCACGCTCACGTCACCACTGAGTGCACGCTCATGTCACCACTGAGTGCACGCCCACATCGGCACCGTGCACACTCACGTCACCACTGAGTGCACGCCCATAGAGTGCACGCCCACATCGGCACCGTGCACGCTCACGTCACCACTGAGTGCACGCCAATATCGGCACCGTGCACGCCCACATCAGCACCGCGCACGCTCACGTCACCACAGAGTGCACGCCCACATCGGCACCGTGCACACTCACGTCACCACTGAGTGCACGCCCACATCGGCACCGTGCACACTCACGTCACCACTGAGTGCACGCCCATATCGGCACCATGCACGCCCACATCGGCACCCTGCACACTCACGTCACCACTGAGTGCACGCTCATGTCAACACTGACGTGATGGTGGTGCACATCAACAGAGTACATCTCACATGCAAAAAATCTCAGGGGAAGAAGTGACCTCCAAAACGTCACTTTCAATCGATTCATGCACGGGGCGGCTGAGTGATTTAAACGGCCGCTTGTGAGAAGAACAAAAACAACTAAACATGACTGGTGTCTTGGTGGCCCAGCCTGCTGAAGCGCGCTGAATAAGTAGCCAACAGTCTTCTCCACCAGCACAGCAGCATTATATTCCCCAGCAATACATACCTTTACCTGTTGTTCTTGTACGTTTGACTTTGTGAGTTGATATTAATGGCTGCTGCAGCAGTACAAGAACATCCTCCATGTCCAATCCCTCTCTTTGAGGCGCTTCAACTCATATTGTGTACGTAGATACGTTTTCTGTAATTAATCTTTCTAGTTATTTGTTACATTGCTTAATTATTCTGATTTATTCATACTAGGCTACTGTCCTGTACTACTACTGTACTACACCTTCAACAGCTTATCAGGACTGACGTTAAGGGAACAAAGTGAATGAAAAAGATTTCTGAAGGGATGTGAGCAGCTCAGTTGAGGCAGTTAAGGACAGACAAACTAATCTGGCTAGGTAGGTGAATTATCCCACTGCCTCAAATGCATCCACCATCTTCTCACAAAAATATAACTCTGCACCTCAGTCCTGGAGCATGCGCAGGAGTGTGTCAACACAGAATCGAAACATTTTTTTTATTCTTCTGATAAACCTGGTAAACCTCACAAGGGCAGTTTGTATGCACGTCCCTGGGTTGGCCGGCTCTGGGAGCTGCAGAACACTCGTTTGGAATATAATGGATGTCAATGGCTCGCCAACTGCCCGATTTCAGAACACGGCAACACCGCGAGACGAGACGAGTTGAATCAAAATCCTGGTTGATGTACATCTCAACGTGGACAATGTCAACAATTAACCTGGGATCCTAACGAACCGAATCATTAGGACTACAGACATTCGCTTGGAAAGTCCAAACTGGTCATTATTGTTCCACACACGCAGTACTGAGCTGATTCATCACTCTCTGAAGCATTAGACGTTGGCATTTATCACTGGGCCGGTTAGAACATGGTTCACTTTAATGATTTGTCGTTTTGCCGCAGAGGAACAACGTGAATTGGCATGCAGACAGCCACTGACGTGCATCAGCTTTTCCCCACAAAGAAGTGTCCTCCCAGATGTAGGATAGATAACAGCGCCACAACTATTGAAGTCTATGTAAAGCTGACTGCAGCCGTCGTCAGTCGTCCATATGAATAAAGATTCTGGTCTCACCTCGCACTCCACACTGCCTTCTCCGCACCCAGACGCCACCAACATCTTGCTTTAATCTTCTACATCCTCTATGTATTTTTCATCCTTTCTGCTCCTAATGCTACAAACAAAGCCCCTTATTGATTATGTATGCCGAATCGTGATCCCTCAAATAATGCGACGGGGGCACATTGGATATGCATAGAGTTACATCTTTTCCATATAGACTCAAAGTGCTTTTGATGTAAAGTACAGCATTGTCGCGGCCCGGATAAGAAGGAGAGAGAGACGCGGCCATGGGGGCAGGCAGCATATTCACTGTGGAGTGTTTACCTTTGCTATCCTCCTTGTGGGAAATACAACAGAACTGAACACAGTGCACAACATGGACACCCACAGGCAAGTCATGTACAAGAATAAGTGCCGGGTAGGTCGGAACACGTTGAATGATCCTAAATGTACTCAAGCATTCGCTGTACAAGAGGGTACGCACACACAAAAGCCAGGGCCATCAGGGTGTAATCCAGAAGCTCCATCCTGCTCCTCGGCAGGAGGGGAAGAACCCCGAGAGAGAGAGAGGATAAATGAGTCAGGAAGGACAGGAATAAAGAGAGAGACAGGGGGAAGGGAAGAGATGTAAACACAAGAGTACTGTGAGGAATCGAGAGAGAGAGAGAGAATGGGAGCACACTGCCTCGTATTCATGTGATGCATACGTAACTGTACGACTCAGAAAAGGACACTTGAAAGGACACTTACCATTCACTCAGGGTGGAGACTTTGTCCAACACATGCTTATGACACATGCATGCCCGCACACACACAGGACACAACGCAATAAACAAAAGCCCCCCCCCCCCCCCCCCCCCTCCCCCGCTGCCAACCCATCCCAACACACATACACAGAGAGAGACAACCACCAGGTGACAGCCCGGTGAGAGATTTATTTGCGGCGGCGTGGTCCAGAGGCCTGCCCGCCGAGGGTTGCCACGGCAACACGTCTCACGCTGTGACCTCATATCCTGTGTTCTGGTTAGTGTCTCCCCGGGTGGCTGCAGGCAGCGCCGCGCCGCAACTCACAAAGTTTCTGCAACAAACTTCCAGGGGAACCCCCTGCGGTGCACGGTGTGTGTGGGGGCAGCACAGGGAAATGGATGGAGGGGAGGACCTGATAGAGGACACGCCGTTATGATCCAGGCTCACTCTCCCACGTGTTTTAAACACACGCCGCCACGGCTCGCTGTCCTTTCATTAGCATGTTCGTTTTGCTTGACGTATGTTGCGGTCTCGCCCTCCCTGCGGCTGTGTTGTGTAGTGGCTACATTTTGTATGCTAACAAAACATATACAAAATAAACAGTGTTTGCCTCATAGGACATTATGTGCTGGAAGAAAACTGTCCATATTCCACCCTGAGATGTGTTTTAGTGAGTGGGAGAATCGGTGGGTGATGCTTTGTTTAAATGAGGCAGGCTACTTGAAATGCATTTACATTAGGAGGAACACCCTGTTCGCTGTTTGCTTTGGATCTTTATTGCTTCTCCCTTTGGTCTTCAATTACTATTCAGTAATTTAGCAGGCAAAGTGAAATTTCTTTTTAGATACATGTCATTAAGGAGCAGGTTGGGGTTAGGGAATCTTGCTCAAAGATGCCTCGAGACTGAACATTGGAGATCGAACCCAGTAGCTCTCAGCTGGGACTCAAACCCCATTAACCACCAACCTGTCCTACCCCCGTTGTGGTTCATAGTCTATGGTTTGTTCCCTATTGCAGCACTTGTGCTTGTGATGTCACGTGGGAACCTGTTTGGATGGAGCAAACCCTGGGGACATGAAATCAAATTGTGTTCATAAATTCAAAGATGACATTATTGTTACGCAAAGTAAGACATTTTAGAGGAGAAAGAAAAACATTTAATGGATAACATGATGGATAAACAAAAACAGCTAAATGGGCTGATCAAGAGGTTTTCATAACGTAGATCGTTATACTGTGATTAGCAAGCTTTTATGTTCACGTTGGGGTTGTGTAAAGCACCAATAAGAAATAACAGCAGAGTGGACAATTAGACTGACCATCTTGCCATCTGGTCTTCGCTTCCTGGGGTTTTGAGTGCTAGCACACCTTATCCAACTCCTGATCCTCAGGTATTTCACTCCTTTGATCTTCCTCATTTGTAAATGTGACTGAATAATGTATAAGGTTTTACTGATGCATACTCAAAGCCAGCATCCCTTTAAAGGGTCAGTGTTTCACCGCCAGTTGTGAGGTTGAGCAGCTATTACAAGGCATTTTAAAATCTATTATCTTCCAGAAATGTACCCCTCTGTGACATCACAAGTGGGACAGTCCACTCAGATGTATGTCATTCTAATCAGATGTTTGACGCACATTCAAAACTGTGATGCCATCTCAAAATCTAATTGAACACGCGTTGTGATTCGCAAGGTAATCTTTCCTCACTCAAATTCTGATTTGTGACGTTGTCTCTAATGAAGATGTTTTGATTTGTGATGTCACCTCTAATGCAGATGTTCTGAATCGAGGTGTTGAAGGCGTTCTGTCACTCTGACCGACTTGTTTTTAAAAGGATGAAAGGACAGACCAGAGGGAAAACTATCATACAAGCAGCATTACGAGAGGAGGCACAAAAAAATTAGAAAAATGTAAAGGAGGGGAAAATATAGAATATTACAGAGTAAATGAAAGGAAAGGTACATTTATAATATAGTGATAGCAAATAAAAGTGAGGCTGAGAGACAAGCAAGGGAAATGAAGGTGTCAAATCAAAGTCCAGTTCACTCAGCCATGCTGAAACAAGGAGAAATGGATTCCTCATGTCACACAGGAAATACATATGATTGTGTAAATAACATTTTAAATGTGTCACTTTTTAAAGCCTTCTCTACTTCAGATCACAGCATCTTGGAGATTGAAGCGTACAGTGGAAGCAGATAAAGGGACTTTATGTTGTGCCCGGTGGGAAGCCGCCTGTGAGCTTTGTGTTGTCATGAAATACTTTTGTTTGTGCCGTATATAACATTTTTCTATTTTTATTGACTCTTACAAACAACACTCTTAAGTTCCATACAGGTATGGGTAAACTTTTGTTTACTGGGTTTAGTAATAGTACTATATATATAATATAACAGACCTGTACGCGGCTGTATGTCAAATCAAAGAACCCAACAGCTCTTTGCACAAAGCGGTCTGTAGATTGGCTGTTAACGGTCCACTCAGTTTCATTCCTGTTACGTTTTCTTTGTTTGATGACACAACAGCTGACATCCGCTTATCAGCGCTCTGTAGTTAGCGCGGTTCAATTAAAATACAAAACAATTACCATTCTTGATCTGAGCGCTGGCTGTCTCGCAACGGTTGGTTTCATCAATGGAGGTGGAAGCCGGTGGTGCATTCCGCCAGATGAAGCCGACTCGATGAGCGTTCATCATCCTGGAGGGGGAGGATGTACACCCACTTGAATCCATCTCCGATTAATTGTCTACTTTATTTACACCTTGCTGTGCCAAGCAATTGAGTTCCCTTCCTTTGGAGGGGAAAAAATATTTTACACCCCCCACCGTATCCGTTTCATTCTCTCATCCTGGCCCTCCCCCCTCCCTCATCCCAGACGCCACCCTCTTGCGTTTTTCCATCTTAATTTATTTCTTTAACCTCCCTGCTCTCGCTCTCCCTCCCCCTGTGTCTCTCTCTCTCCCTCTCGCTTTCTCCCCAGAACACAGAAATGGAAATAATTGTAGAGGTGTCTAAAATGTAAATTGTTTGGGCAAGCTAATTATCCAAACATATGCTCTTTGAAGAGACAGATTCTTCTACCCACTCCGACTGTTATATATCGGGTCTTTGTGATTGTGACAAAACATAGACTTTTACACCGAATAATCAGTGGGGATTTATCTATTACCGTGGTAACGATAATTAGTCTCGGATTGCAGTCGCAGCTGAACGCCATTATTTCAAGTCTTTAGGGGTATTTATAATGTGAATGTGTGAATTGCATACAGATGCGCTCACAATTGCGCCATGATTTTGCAAGAGGCAGACAGGTAGGCAGACAGAAAGATGGACAGGCGGGCGAAAAAAAACATTGTTATTAATCTATGATCAGGCAGGCTTTGAGAACAGTGTGGGCGCCCCCCCCTTTGGTTCTCCAGGAGTTCTCCCAGATGTGCCAGATGATGGCGTACCTGTTGTTTGCCTCACCAGGTGTTGTTGCTTGGTGTCTTCTGAAAGGAAGAGGCGCCCCGTCTACGGGACAGTTGGCGCCGCCTCCCTCTACCGCTTTCAGTTTCCCGATGCATCGTAAACACCATTTGTCTGATTAGCATCACAGGGACAGAAGCTCATAGATGTAATGGATGAGGGAGCAGACATGTCAACCGCCGTCGCCGGGGGTACCCAACTTTTCTTTGCCGGAGTAACTTTGCTGCGAAGGCAGTGAAGTGGGGGGGGGGGCCTCTTGAGTCCGTCGGGGGTGGAAGGCCGTCTTAATGGGCTGATTACGTTCACGTTCAAGAGCTTGATTACTTGATTAAGGAAAGAAGAGAGGATGCTTCAAGGCTCTTCAGGGACTTGTGGTATCATCACAGCCCATACACCGAGCCATGCATCCCAATTCACCCGCTGCAGTTCGCTCTGGAACGAGACTCAAGAACTAACATCTAATCACTAGTTTATGAAGTTAATCACGGCGCTTAATGGGCAGCATTAATGGGTAAAGTTTTATGGTTTCACTACAGACAAATGGACAGTCCAGTGACTAGGGTGTTTGACTGTGGACTGGGGTGATCCCATCCCCATTTCTAACTTAAACATCCAAATGAAGATGCCTAGCCCCCCACTTGCTTCTTAATGCCATGTTTATGGAATCGTGAGGATGCTTTGGACAAAGGCACCTGCTAAATGACTTTATAGTAAAATTGATGACATTGTGCTATTAAATAGTTTTTTCAAAGCTCAACAGCTCACCACCTCTCCATGCTATTTTTCCATTTCAAATCTCACTGGGACACTTGGCAACACATTTTATTTTTTGAATCTCCTAAATGGAGATCGATAGCCAATTCCCCCATAACAACTCAAATTCCATTTGCTTCCCTTTGCTCCATCTACAGTTCCACAACCAGTGCTCTGTTGTTATGAGGACTGAGAGGCCCCACAGTTAACCTCCATGAGGAGAGATGTTGTAATGGAGAGATCTACGATTACAACACCAGCAGAGCCTCATTTAGACGGCAGCCAAGTGATCCCGTACGCCTGTTGATGGCCCCCTTATTAGATCTATGCAGAAATCAATGCGGAGGAGTCCATTTTGCCGACACAAAGCAGGCCACGCCGTGATTTATAACGTGTTTGGGGTATTGATCTGTCATGTGGTGGAAGCCTTCAGTGTTGTGTTTTCCCATTGGCTGAGAGTAAACACACCGGTTGGGTTCAAGTGGTCCATGGTGGTTAAACCCCTCCCCTGCACTCCCACAGTGAAGGATTCCCACCCCAATGTGGCAGTGTAGACACGCCACAGCACATTGTCATTACCATTAGCATTCAGTGATTAAGCAGACGCTTTTGACCAAGCCACTTACAAGATACACTGAGAACACAATCAATAGGTGCAATCAAAATTGGACTGAACAATATGAACTTTCTCAACCTAGTAAAAAAAATAATAAAAAAAACATACAGTATCAGTGTGAACCATGATGTTGCCGATATTCTATGGTTAAGAGTTCAAAATTACAAAAAAAAAGGTGACTCACAGACATTTTCGAACAATATGAAGCAAAAGATGACACACAAACAGCAATGTCTACAAACAACATGGGGCAGGGAAGTGGAGTGGCTTGGGTGAATGACTCCGAGCCAAAAGGTACTGCATTCCATCCCCAATGTCTGCAGCCAATCCCCACGCATTCTTGAGAAAGATGCCTCTTCATTCTTTAACCTTTACCTGAATTCACTCATTGGATAAACCACCGGTCAAGTTTCTGAGGCAGAGAAAGGCAGGAATGCTAATTTAGAAACAATTCTGACCATTAACTGTCATGTGCTTAACCAATCATTAACCATTAACCGATAACAATAAATGTACAAAGAAGAATGGACAAAAGTCTCTGAACCGTCCTTTTTTTAATTTCACATTGGAAAGGACAAATACATCATTTCAAATTTCATGCTTGAGATAATCTTTATGTTCCCGAAAGTAAATTTGAATAGTTCATTAAAAGAAATCTCCATAAACAAATGAAGTATCCCATCTTCCCCTGCTTTAAGGAAAGATGGGGCGCTCTGGAGCTAATGGTGAATGTGTTTCGTCTTTTCATCTCCGCCTGTAAAGAAATGCTCACAAGACGCTGGTTACGTTCTGCACCCCCACAATATAGGAGTGGAAAGATTAAGTAAATTACATTTATGTTGTGGAAAAGGTGACTTTTTCGCTTTGTCTTCAGAAAAATTAATTAAATTATTGTTTATTAAATTCTGGACCAAGTAGGTCAACTATGTTAGGCCCTAACAAACTGGTTTTGTGGAGCTATTGAATTAATTACCTTAAAGTAAATCACCCCCTGGCATTATTTTCATTGCTTGTGTTTACTTTATATTTCCCAAAATGTACAGAGTTCCTCAAACACCTCTCGACGGCAGAGTAAATAAAACTGCTACACTCCTGATGTATGTTTATAAAGTCTAGTATTATATGTGGCTTGTTTTTAAAAAAAAATGGTGTTACTGTGCATTTCATCATAGGTTTTCCATTCAGGTTTTTGTTAATTTGTGCTTGCTACTTAAACACACTGGCTGTCTTCGCTCGGCCTCCTGTCCATCTTAAAGGCAACCTAATGTAAAGGATGATGGTGTACTAACAACTACAACCTACGGCTTTTGAATAATGCCATAATAACTGAATACCAAACAAAGGATACTTTGGTCACTCAAATATTTGCGGCAATGTGCAATGGCAGCAAACAATACCAGCATAACATTGAACAGAAAGGATTCATATTTGATCTTATTTTTTTACTCTTTGGCTGACTATTACAATTCTATTGTCGGTGAACGGTGAAATGGTCCATTGTTAACATTTCCAGCAAGGACAAATATAAGCAGAACATCACCGTGGCAACGGGATATGTGTTTGGTGTTGAGGTCAGTCAATGAGAGGCAGCGGGAATCCTCCCGTCTCCTCAGTAATTACCAACCTGTTGTACCAAAGGCTTCTTGTCCAACATCTGCTGTCTCCTGGAGCAGGGCTTCACGCGTTGTCTTAACTCGACGGTGGTTAACAGCTTGTTAAGGGTGGGCCATACAACACAGTAGGCTACTCCTTTACACAGTTGGCAAGTCAAACTTTTTTTGGTGTTACATTTATTGTACTATTCACAGTTCAGGTGTGTCCTTTGTTACTGGCTGTTATTTGTGGTAAAATCGACAAAAGGACATTTGAAAAGAAACGCACAGCAAGCACAGACACATAGGGTAGCCGTCGCACAGGCAAGCCAAACTAAGACACAGATTACTATTGACAGATTGGATTTTGCAATGACTAGCAGACACTTAACGTTTGTATAATTATCCTGAAATGAGCCTCTCACCAGTATGCTTGTGAGATGAAAAAGAAATGCTATGAATAACATCTTCAAAAATACAGGTTGTAATTAAATCAGGGGAGTGACAGAACGAGGCCCAACAATTAAGATAATTTAAAATAAATACAATTAAATAAAGCTTTTTAGAAAGCGAGAGCAGTAACTTTAAAACAAATTAAATGAATTTAAACTTTTTTATTGGCTAATTTAGCCTTCATGTATACTCATACATGAAAACAATGTTAATTAAGCCCCTGTTAAGTGGATACCAACGAAAGCTACAAGCAGGTGTAGGATTGTTGCAAACACTGATAGACACCCGGCAAACCTGAACTAAAAATAATCCAAGATATTGATTTGGAACACAGGCATGTACAGACAAGCATATCATAGACAAATCCATCACAAATACGATGTGATGAACCTTTGCTCCACTGGCAGAGCACAGCATTATAGCCGCCAAGGTTGGGGGTTCCATTCCCACCGGGGGCCCCCCATGGTAACAACATATGCACTCATGATATGCATTTGTAAAAATAAATTCTGGGCGTGCAGCCGCACAAATTACACACACATTTTTGGAGGAACTCAAGATAGCAACACAGACCTAAATAAGACACGCAAAAGCACAGCAAGTAAACAAAGCCACCGAAACTCGACAACACAGGCCTATTAAGCACGTCTATTACATGCATTAACATGATGCGTCTGTGAACTTCAACACTAATGAACGTGGTTGGGAGTGGAGTGCGCACACATGCGTTGCATACAGATAACATTCATCTAATTCAACTTTCAGTGGTAGCCGTTGAAAGCCTTTTCAAGCACTGAAAATATGAATGAAACATGCCTGGGAATCAAACTGTGATTCAGAACGTTTGACTGTATCCCCACACTCTTGACCACACACACACAATCAAGCCATGGAGTCCTAAAGGTTGAAACATATTAAATGCTCTGACAAGATGGATAACTTGACTCTATACACTAAATTCACATTTCATTATTCTCCAACAGGACTGACAGATCGGTCTTCAGACAAAAAACATAAAAAACACAACATACAACAACAGCACAGAAAAGAAAAGATTGGACAAAGTGTCATGTGGAATAAGGGCAGGTGTACAGGACAGGTTTGTTGGTCATACTGATACCCTGGAGATGAGTTTTTATCAGCGTTGTTTTGGGCCAGGGAGGGGATTTTGTCAGGCGACCTGCTGGGAGCAGCTGGAATGAGGTCTGGAGGGGTGGGAGATGTCCTGTGTTCTATGGTTTCCTTATGATAGGCGAGCTGTGGAGTTCTGATGAAGGAACAAAACAGTACACAGTCTTGTCAAATTGTGGATTTCAAGTCATGACACTGTATCCAGAACACCTATGCAGCAGCGGAAACACACACACTAACGGTTTAAAACAAGGACGCATACAATAGCTATACAAACCCACACGCACAGAACATGTTACCATTGTTGTGTTTGAGTTAAGGAATCGGAAGAAACTCAAACAAACACAAGAAGACAATCACACGCACACAAAGCAACATGAATACACAGGTGTTTATGGGGAATGGACGTGTGGACTCATCCTCAGTAACAGAAACTACACACACAACACCAACGCCGTAGCGCACACGTCCTCCACACACTAGCCGATGTTGAGGTAGTCTTAAGTGTTCCCGGGAGACCAGGGATCAATAGGAGACCATCCTCATGTTGCCATTCTCTGTCGAGACCACTCTAACATACTGTATGTGCATGCACGTGCACCTGCATGTGTGGGCATTCACATTTACTGTCCATGGGCTCGACGAGAAAAACAAAGTTTAGTGCGTGTGTGACTTAGTGACTTAGTGCATGTGTGACTGCACACACATCCACAAATTAGCATAAAGTGTGCATGAAGATATGTGCAATCATGTCAATATAATCTAATTATATGTGTGACTTGATATGTACCCATAACACCAATATATGCAACATAACACCAATTTAATGTAGTCTATATGCAGCGACTATACATGGCGTTGCACAGCACATTTTTTAGTGACATAATTAAATTATGCTTACACTCAATAAAGGAATAATTGTTGTGCACCACCATGTAAGCAGCCCTCCTCCCAGCTGTTTACCTGTAGCTCTGTCATCCTCATTCAGCTCCATCAGCTTTGGTTGTTTATCTGGGATCAGCGAAGGGGAGACGCCACCCCCGGCACCTGCAGTCTGAAGGTCATTATTTAGAGACCTGGTTCCCCCAAGACAGCGGGTGTCAGCCTGCAGCACGGAGGGGAAGAACCGCGGCTCGCTCAATGTTCTGTTCGCCACGGGAACTAAGGGTGGTGACCTTCTCTCTTTGAAGGGTAAGTAAATCCCCCCAAATCACGTTTTTTCCAGTTGAAAACCATTCTGTTTGGGCCTCATGTGTCGGCGAACAGTTCTGTGCCATCTTTGACAAAAATGTTGTCAAACGGGGGAAATTCTGTGAAATGTGAGGGTTGTGATAGTTCCGGCTCAAAGCGTTTTCCCAGAGTGGTAGCTCTCCTTGTGCACCCTTGCTCGGGCAAATGTGAGCCTTCTTTTAGCTTCAGATTAATTTGTTTAGCACTCCTGTTAAAGTCAGGGTTTACTTACACTTTAGCTCGCATTTTATGTTATATTTACCCACCGACAAACTGCAAACACCCGGGGAGTGAGGCAACCGTCTTTAACTTAATATGCTAACCAGCTAAAACTCAGCAGTGACTCTAGTGCATCTCATTGCAGCGTGCCTCATGTGTGATTTGTGTTCAGATGTAGTATGTATGTGTACACAATGTCTGTGCACCATATTTGTGCATAGCATGGCAGTAAATATGTTACTTTACTCACTTTCAACGTAATTAATGTTGAGGTTTCAAACACTGCTCAACTCGTTGAGATTACCATGCATGTTTAAGCTGTCACTGTGGTGTATGATGCCTCTCAATGGGAACACCACCAATAATTAACACCAAACTCCAACCGCTGAACCTGCCAAGACTCTACAAGGGATCCATGAACACTGACTATGTTTCAAACTATATATCAGCCACTGGCCTTGTGAAGGAATAATTCAACATAAGCTGCTTGTATGTATCTTGGGAGCTTGCATCACAAAGTAGATGGTCTGGCAGACAAACCTCATTAAATACATCAGGTTTAATTCATTCACACAGAGCTCAGGATTTTGTAGTCTTTACTCATCAGAACCACTGCCTTGTGTCTTGTTTCTGCTGATCCAGCTAACCATCAAATCTATAAACAGAAAAAAAAAGATGTAGAATTTAGCAGCCACTTCGATCCAAAGCGCCCGGTGATTTGTAATGACATTTTAATGAGAAGGCTCAAGGATGCCTCCACGGGGTTCACACCCACAACCTTTTGACTGTGACACGCCCTAAACAGTGGTTCTGAACCCATGAAATATCTATTCCTCATGTCAGCAATCCCATATGACCCCATATGCATATCGGGGGACCCCACGGTTGGGAACCCCTGCCCTAACCACTAAACTGTCCTGCCCCACATTGATCAATTGAACCCAAGTCAATAGTGGATCAGCAGAAAACGTTTGGCAGTTATATGGTTAAAATACAATCATACATTTAATGCGTAAATAGCTTCAGAAATGCAAATTTGAGGTTGCTTTTCTGTTGCAGATTACAACATTTTGGCTGTGGCTTGCCTGTTTTTCTTTGGCTGCTTGTCAGACAAAGCAAGCTAGATTCAAGTTTAAGGGCATTAAAATCAATTTGGTTTCAGGTGATTATCGGTAATTAAAAGCCCTAGCCTTGATTATCAACATTTGAGTGTTGATTTAATATTTCTCTGAAGAATGTTAAAATACTAAGAGGCGCATAAGGTAAAATTAAGTGTATCATGCATTTTTACTTTCATACGGAGAGAGGATTAAAGGTCTGTATATTCAATTGAAAATATCGGCCATGTATATTATAACATAATGTGTAATACGTTACACAAGACTTTAAAAATGTTATTTTATCAAACATATTTACTTTGTTGATCAAAATGTAATATTATACGTTGATTATTCAATTAACCGACAACTGAGTGAAAATAGTGATTTTTGCAGCCCGACTACAGGACACCTGGGTTCTTTGAGTCATGCAGGCCTGTTTAACTGTGCTAAACAAACACCAAGAAACACGCACATTTGTTTGTTCCACTATCTGTGCGTTCCTCAATTTGTCAGTTTATCATCAAACATTGTGTGACAGCCGGTCTGATAGCTATTTTTATCATGTCACAGCCTCCACTCCCCAGTGCCGTCTCTCGTCTCGTCACCCTCCCGCCTCCCCTGTCTCCACCTCCTCCACTCCCCCAGAGGATCCAGAACAGACTCCTCTTCATCTACCTAGCACTCCATCCACGCCTGGCGCACCTCCATTTGCAAATGTCTGCCTGCTGGAATTCAGATATACAGAGGAAGAAAAACTAAGTTTTACAATTATAGAAGAAACAGTCACAAGAGTAAATATTGTCAATCAATCATATCTATATATACATAAATAAAGATATCTCACACACACACATAGACCTTTTCTGGGATTTGTGTGGGACAATTGACAGAATAGCAAACACACAGGGATGTGTGCATTGGAACCTGGTCGAACCTGCGGTCGGTGCAAGGTTGTAGTAGCCACCAGGTGGGCACGCTGCCCATAGAGAAATGGAACGGAGGTTCACTGGGGTAGCAGTGGCTTCGGGAGGCAGAGCAGGTTATGTGGTCAGGTTCGATCCCGGGCCCAGCCTCGGTGAGGGTCGAGGCGTCCCTGAGCCAGCACCAAACGACGAGAGGCCACGTGCATGTGAATGCAAGGCACTAATTGTAAAGCCCTTTGATTGGCCAGGGATGAGAAAAGTGCTGTACAAAATGCCGTCCATTTGCAATCTAAAATTGTAATCCGACATGTAAACATTCATCCATCCCATTCAGAACGTACCATTAGTAGGAGGAACCACCAGCATGGGGGTGGGGGGGGGGGGGGGGGTTAAAAGCTCTTCGCTGCACAGAGGTGGGTATTTGCCGGTCGTTTCTCTTCCACATGGACAGCTTGATATTGCAGACTCTAAAGTACTAGGGGCGGGCGAGCCGTAATTTAGCCGAGACAATTTCCCAGCTGTCTCCCTCTTCCTGGGGGCCAGACAGGGGGGCTGCCCGCGCCCATCACACCAGGGGAAGGCACCCCAGGCTCAGGGGGGCTGGAGGTTAGGTATCCTTTGTTTAATACACTGAGTCTCAATTCTCTGGTGTCTACAATGGGAGACGGTCGGCTGGAGAATGGGAAGAGACAGGGAGGGGGGACAGGGAGAGCAAGAGAGAGAGAGAGCGAGAGAGAGAGAGAGAGAGAGAGAGAGAGAGAGAGAGAGAGAGAGAGAGACAGCGAGAGAGAGAGAGAGAGAGAGAGAGAGAGAGAGTGAGAGAAGGGGAAGAGACAAAGAGGGAGGAAGAGGGGGGACCGGGAGAGAGAGAGAGAGAGACAGAGAGAGAGCGAGAGAAGGGGAAGAGATAGCCGGGGGGAAGGGGGGAGAAAGAGAGAGAGACAGTGAGAGACCGAGAGAGAGATTCTGGGGGCATTTCTGCCTTGATGGACAAGTTAGTGAGGATGGACAGGAAAGTGTGGGATGACAGGTAGCAGGTGACCGCAGGCTGGAGTTGGCTGGATCCTGTATAATATTTAGCATATCCATATCCCTCAAAGAGACTGGGATTACTGTAACAGATTTTTTGAACAGCCCTGCACTGATGAGACTATGCAACACACCCAGCGGTCCCTATGCCTGTTGAGTTATTTAACATGATAATCTCACCTTGATGGCTCATCAGAACAATGCGTGTCTAAGCATAACTAGAGCTATTCTTTATGACTGGACACAAATTCACAAATCATATCTCATCCACTTTTATACACCTCCCGTCATTTTTTCTATTACTGTACAAAACTCTGGACTTCAACCAGAAATGCTCATACTATTTATCTTCATAATAATTAAACTATACACAATTGATTTTCTCTTCATAACTGCATGAAATCTTGTTTGTATTTATGAGAAGGGACATTGGGTAGGAACATAAAGTTGGTGATTCAACACAAAGTTGTCCAAATGAATAGATAAAAAAACACTTACATTGTAAAATATTGGTTAATAGCATGGATATATTTTACTCAGGACTCTTACCCATTGCTATCCACATACACACAATATTATCTATGAGCAGTCTCCCCACTGAACCGCTGTACACCACAACAGCCAAACAAGAGGCCATCAGAAGGGATGAACAGTTTAGGTGAGCGTGTGTGTGCATGTTAAGCGTGTTCACAACCCTGACTTGACTCGGCTTGCTGTTTTGTAGCTCTCTCCCATCTGTGAATTGTCTAAGATATCACGTTTGCATCCTACAGCTGGTGGGCTGACGACTTTAATTTGGTTTACTGGCTCTGCTCCGACTCTGTTGGCAGTGAAGAACCAGCAGACGGAAGACTCACAAGGCCGTGCCTACAGAACCACAGCCTTATGTATGCACTCGGCCCAATGGAAGTTTTGAAAGGCAGGCAAATGTGCGTAAAACCCCTGCAGAAAATGCACTTAGGTAGGCCAAAAATGTTACAATTGTCCAAGGAAAATTAGAAAAATAATATTTTCAGTAGCAAGTAGGGATATAGTAGTAATTATCTTCATCCAAACCACAGCTGGGGACAAACCCATATTGCTGCTAATGAAAGTATAAGCGAATGCCAAACAATGCACATTATACAACTACGCCAATGAAAACATTTATTGTTCTGCGTCAGTGATTCCAAAAGTTATCAAAAGTAACAGATCTGGGGTTCTCAATAATGTGAACATGATGTATCGTGTGAACGAAATGTTTGCCAACCTCAGCTGATCCGTCATCAATTAACCGGCTAACATAGCAAGAGAGAGCAGGCAGGACAGAACAGCGATGTATACATGAGTATGAACGTCATCACGAAGACTCGGGGAACAGAAGCCTTTTGATGATTTGACATTCTATCAAATAGTATTTGAGTGCTTTTGTGTGCATGCTGTATGTTAACATAAAAGCAAAGGGTGGGTTTTTTGTATCAACAGTCGACGCAAAGATCAAGAACATCCACGCCAAGTAAGATAAGCAAAAAGATCAACCTCAAGGAGAAGGAGCAACATCTGAGGAAAATGTCACAGCAGAGGCAAACAATGATGAAGGACAAAGTTTCCCCTGCCGGATGTGTATCAGTGGATTCCGTCTGTATACTGTGATGTTCCTGGTTGTGTGCTCCACACTTGTTGGCATTATGAGCTGTACCTCCTGGTCGTACGTGCTACACTTCCTGTTTGTGTGAACTGTGCTTCCTGGTTTTAGGGGATGTGTTGCCGGGTAGATCCTACATGTTCTCTGTACGTGCAGTACAGCGCGGTGCCTGGTGGGACGGCCTCTGCTATGTCGTGATGCTGCCAACTTCCGTTTAGCAGGCTGAACTTCGCAGGATCGCCGCGGTGATGGAAGCCGTGCTGTCAGAGGCCCTTAGCCAAAGGTCAGCCACGCTGGCTTGTATCGAACACAGACCTCCCACTGATGTCTCAAGCAGGGCCTTTGAAAGGGAGCTCTTTCTCACAGCGACTCACCGCACATTTGTACAACAAACCAAAGGTCAGCAGTTCCACTGCCTATCTTTGTCACGTGTGTGTGTGTGTGTGTGTGTGTGTGTGTGCATGTGCGTGTGTGTCAGCTTTTTAGCTTTCTGGTCCGTTCGGGTGTTTTTGTTGTTTAGCCAAGTGTGGGGAAATGTTGAGCTCATACAGCAGGAGTGGCTATTATACAGTCACATAGTTCCTTCTCTCTTGTACATCCATCTATCCATCACACATTCTGACATTCACTCATTTCACTCATTTTTCATCCTCCCATCCTAGTGTTTTTCCCCAACTCCTCCCATCTATCAACCTACCAGACACCCCCTCCTCCCCTCCACCCTGGGAGAAGGTAGATAGCCATGGAAGCCTTTTATATCAAATGTTAACCCCAATGCGCCATCTCTCCCCTCAACCCTCTAAATCTCTTCCTTCCATCTTTTACTCACCCGCTGTAATTTGTTCTTTATTCATTTCTCTTTCATCTACCATCTTTGCTCCTGTATAATCCTGTGTCCGTCATCTCACCTTCCTCAGTTCCTCTCTTGCCTCAGCAGCCCCCTGTCCATCTCTAAATCCCCCTCCCCCCATCCCCACTATGCTGCCCATCCTCTTCCTCCCCTCTTGTAATCACTTTTTTTCCCCTTCACCTTCACACTTGATTCTTTGTAATTCTTGTCCTCTGCCTCTCCTTCTCCACACCTCTCTCCCCATCCTTCTTTTATCTACCCCGTTTATGTAGCCACAGCACGGACGCACCCGTGCTGCACGGGCGCCAGCACAGCCATAGAACATTTCAACACGTGTAATCGTGTGAAAGCATCATAGTTGGATTGATTACGGCATCAATAGCATGTGAGCCATGTTGACATTTTTATACAAACAAAGTAAGGTTTCGTAATTGTACGTGATTTGTAGCTGGACCAAAGCCCAATGTACTGAGGAGTGATGGACACACAACTCTGACTCAGGTTGAGTTTCAGCTCAGTCGTCGTGGTGATGGTTAAACAAACCCTTTGTGTTGGCTGTAAATAAGCCCCTTATTCAGATTTCAGACATGTCGAGGGCAACAGGAAGGCCGACTGTAAACAACACCCATTGACATGGTGTGAGGGAGATACAACACCGGGGTAAGGTGTCAGCACTTCCATGCTTTAAATTTTGCCCACATCCCAGGTGATGGGAAATGTTACCTACCAGCAGAGCTGCCTTCTAGCATTTCCTAAACTGTTGTTTTCAGAAAAGGCCGTTGGAAGTAATCACAAGTTTAACCTCTCCTGAATTAACAGGCTTAAGGATGTTTTGTATAAATGTGTTTTGTAGAAAAGCAAAGTCTACACCGCAGAAGGCGTGATCTTATCTACCATTGAGCAGGAGATTAACATCCCTACGTCCCATTGTGTGGTTTCATCTGGGACTGTTGACAAAGAAGAAAATAAAGAAATAAAAAAAAACCTCTGACAATAAGTAATGGTTCAGTTTTGCATCTGCTTATCTTCAGATCGGTGTCGCGTCTCCACGGTGGGGTATGGAGTGTGAAGTCAGTGAGCTCTGGTCGCAACCTGTGATTTTAGTGAAGCGAAGTGTGGGGGGAGGAACCTTGGAGGGGGTTTGGCTGAGCAACTTCCTATTGATTGTATTGCGGCTGAAAAGGAGGGTAGGTGTGAAATGAATATTAGATTTGTTTGCTGTTCGCTGTAATTTGCTGTAGCAGGGCTTTCGGTCTTATTTTGTGTGCCGAGCGCCTTGTTAAAAGGCAATTCAAGAGGACAAGGAATCAGATTGGCTGAGGGTGCAGTGCTCTTAAAGTCTCCCTCGCCCGCACACCCTCTCTCTCTCTCTCCAAAGTGGATAGGTGATGCCTCTTGTTTCACTAATTCCTTCTTGTACCCCATCACCTGCAACAGTACCACCTGTCCATAACAAAACCCTTTCAACGGCTCAACTCTGCAGAGAGTCAAGTCCACATCTAAAGAATCTTTATCTATGCAGGTGCATCTTTACCTTGATGGGGCAAAGCTGAATTGAATCTGAGGGATGTTGCCACACATTGAGTTCCGTTTATGCAGAACCGACCCTGTTTTGACTCAGCATTACTGGAACTTGGAACCCAGCGCAGACTACTGAATGCTCTAGAATTGCATTAGCAGGACATGCCTGTAGAATATGTTTAAGTTTAGCATCATCGTTCAGAGAGAGGAAACGGAGATAAGGGCACAGGAGATTATTGGGCCTGAAAAAAAAAACACATACAAAATGCACTGCATTGGATTAGGAGGGGGGTGCTGCCATCTTTCTAAGTCCTTTAAAAAGGTTGCATAATTTTGATTCAATTAAATCCATCAATCATTTTCATGGCACTTGCAACATACAAATCCTGCGGTGTCAAATCAAATATGAGTGGAATGTTACCCATACATTTGCATACAGGCATTTAAAATCTTGGTGTGTAAATATATCGAGGTTGTATTCCCCCATAAAGTGCAACGACCCACGCAAACCAACGAGCGCTTGGACACTGTTCAACATTTATCGTTAAATCATCATCAGGCATGCTATTGAAATGGTATACACCAAATGTAGATAAGCGATTCTCTCTCCTTGTATTAAAATGTTTTAATTGAACTTGCTTTATTTAACACAATGAATGCAGATAAACAGGTAGGGGATCGAACCCAGTACCTTTGGCTGCTACAATAGCGTCCTGACATGCAGATGTGAGGAAGACGTAGCCTGAAGCTCTAACACTTCAAAGGACGTCTGCTTTTTTCTCCAAAAACCGACATCTACACTTGTTATTTATCACCCACCGAGAGGTATTTAGCCTCATAGCTGTTTACCAGCTTCATAAATACAGAAATAAGGCCATGTAATTACCTGCATACAAAGAAGGGACCCTGGAGGAATTATATGAAGAGTTTTGTAACGTGACAGGACTGTCGAGCTAGAGCAATGTACATTTATTTAAACCAGCCTCCTCCCAGGGGTATTTTTACACTTGTACTCTGTCTTTGTCTGTTCTTTGTGCACACAAGCTATTCCTGGGAACTACCTTTAAAAGATCATGTTTGAAGTAGCGGGGGAACTGGCGTGAAGGGCTGCAGCATTCTTCGGGGGAAACTATTTCGGGAGGTACCCCCATCCTGCCTGCCCAACCATTTAATAGAAAACTCAGTCGCGTTTCAACGTGTGTAACGTAGGTCTGTGTTTGTGTTCTAGTGATGTAGCCCGTACACATGGGCTTTTCTGCCTCCACAAAATACTTGCTCTGGGTGACAAGGTCAACAAGGGACATTTTGTAGAGCAGCACGAGAGGTCGGACCCTGAACTACACAGAGTGGAACGCGGAAAATAAGCAGAACCTGAACACAGGGGTTTGGCACAAAGGACCAGGACACGACGTGTGAGCTGAGGAGTGGACCACAAGGCGGCTGGAGCAGGAGGAGAGATGGATGGGGGGATGGATCCCACTTTGTTCTTCCAGGGAAATTAAAAAAGAACACTGTACTTAAAACTGTTTTTGTCTTTTGCACTGCAACTTGAAAAGTAGTATTGAAATAGATTAATATTGCTTATTATTTTATAATAATAATAATAATAATAATAATAATAATAATAATAATAATAATAATAATAATAATAACTGTTAAGAATTCATGATTGCACTGTCTGCACTAGAGCACAGCTTCTTGGTAAATATCCAGTGTTGATGATTGATGTGATTCTTCAAGTGTAAGTGACCCCCCCGTTTCAGCTTCAAGTCGGACACCATGGGATGACACTGTGTTAAGGATCTTCTAAGGAGTTCTTTGGAGGAGAGGGGACACGATATCCCCAATGGGTACGACCACCAACGGCACCTTGGTGATACGTTTTTAAAGTAGCTGTAGACAGTGTTTTATTAAGGTGGGTTGTGCAGAGTTCTATGACATTGCTATGATGGGCTACTATTAAAGCTTGGGCTACTGTTCAAGGGCAAGCAAAGAACAAACACGCTGTTCTGGATGATTGGTAGACAAGGAAAAAATAGGCAGATGCTGATCTTCCTTCAGAAGTACTGGTGAAGTTAGTTACTTATTCAAAGCATTGTAAGCTGTTGCCAATGAAGAAAGTTGACATGAGAAAAATAAAGCATGTCTTGTTCTGCTTAGTTTGTCTTTTATTCTGAATTAACCCTTAAGAGTACCCTTAAAAGTACCATTTACTAGTGCTAAATTGATAGGCAGCATTGCTAAGAGCAGCGGTATTTTTCAAATCTTAACAATGCTAATCCCTTCACATAGTAAATATATCCATGTAACAAAAATTATTTGTTTCACTGCTCCTTAAAGACACTAAAATAAGGTGCTTTTATCTTAGTTCATTGGCCTGATCTTAAATGTATTTAACCCATACTGTTTAATAGAAAATGAAAATATGAAATGAATAGGATACTATATATTGCGTATATGACTATATAAAAAACATACACACACCTGACACACACACACACACACATAAACACACACACACACACATCAAGACTTGCATCGACACTGAACTTAGCTGAGCTGATTTTGAAACGGCACAAATGCTCTGTGGTTACAAGCACGAAGAAATATGCTAAATAACAGTGTTTTCAATCACACACATGCCAAGAAACCACTTCCACGCTGCCTGTGTGTTTACCACACCTCCACACAGCCTGTGAGTCCATCCCTCGCAGTGTGTGGAGAGTTTAATTACTCATTTTTGGTGCGAGTTACCCCAGAGACGGCTCCATCCTGGGTCAGTCTCAGTCTGCTTTGATGTTAAATGACTTGTACGTAATCTGAGGAATTCAGAGCCGGTTAAATCATGCCTCGTGTTTTTAGCCCGAGATGGTGACGGCTTAATTTAAAGTAACTCAAACTTGGTATAGCTACTAGCCACAAATGTGGATACCCGGCAATTATCTGCAACATATACGACGGCCAATCTGCTCCGAATTGAATGTGCAGAGCAGATTAGCGCAGTGGAAATATGGTGTTGGACTCCCGGCAGAAATATTCTGGTTTGACCCCCACAACTCTGCCTGTAGGTATCCTTGAGCAAGATGCCCAGAGAGAGGGTATACCATTTAGATTGCTTGTCTATAGTCTGATCTAATCAGAACAATCTGATAACTAATCTAAAGCACTGATCTTATTCCTTAACTGAACCCTTCAAGCCCTCTGATGATACCAAACTCATTGTTCATTTGCCATTTATGATTGATCTACACCTACAGCCTCCAATATGTGCATTTAAAGACAATACGTTGGAACCAGTGAAAGATCAATGCTATACTTCAGGGAACCAATTCATCTATCCATCATCTGTGCTTTCAGTGTCCAAACAGTGATTAATGACCCCTGATATCCTGAACAAGCAACAGGCTGGTGGCAACAATTCCATCTGGCGTTTTCCACTCTACAGGTTCCTAGCTCTTCTCCTGATGAACCCAGGTCACAGGAAACATCAAGGACATATGGTGCATTCAAACACCGTCGCAAACTTTTCAATGCGTGAAATATCTCGTTTTCCCGCTCCATCGCCAGAAGGACTTGCTTGGCTTCAGCCATTTTGTGTGGGCACTCATTTGGAAAATAGTGGAAACTTATATAAAAGAAAAATAGAAAAATATGATTAATTTCTTCATCTCACCGAGGAAGGAAATGGGAGTGGACAGTCTGGTAGCTTGCTCAATAACACCGTCAACACCTCGCCAGCCAGACAGTGTTGTGAAGGGTAATATTTTATTTGTTCTTCTGAGGTCGTATTATTGTCCTTCTGTCTTGGCAGCGATATATCAATATCGTTTACCGTCTATCCATTATTAATCACAAATCTGATGACAGTTTTAAGAAGTGAAGTCTTAATTTAGATGAGCAAACTGCTTCAAGTTTTTTAACAGAAAGAATGTTATGAATGTTAAAGAAACATATCCTGATATTTATTGCAATAGACATCAATGTTGGTGGATCTGGCTGGTCTGATGGAAAATAGCAACATGCAATAGGATGCAACCTGGACTCCACAACACAGTGCATCGCTCCAGATGACACACACTGGCTTGGGTCTTAAACTAAATCAAACTCAAAGTGTTCTCATGTCTCAAATAAATGCAGGTGAATGTGTATGTGGGCAGTTGGACAAAAGAGAGAGGGTTATGATGACGTGTGTGTGTGTATGTGTGCGCATTTGCACATGCTAGTAGAGTGTACCCATGTCTACACCTGTGTGTGCCTGCATGTGCCCTTGTGTATATGAAGGTGGATGTGTGCATGGATGTTCAGATGTTTCTCTGTTGAAGGTTATTTATACTTTGCCAAGGAAGTAAAGTGCCGCCTCAACACATACACACAGCCCCCGTGGTGAGAGCTCACCATTGGTACAGCATGTAGTGTTGAGTGGTAGATACCGATACTGGAACGGTAACACCGTTCCAGTATCGGTATCTACCACACAACACTACATGCTGTACCCCATGCTTTAAGAACGATAGTGTGCTGAGCCATATTTCCCATGAGTGAGGACAGTGTGTGTTTGTGCGTGTATGTGCAGCGCATTGTTTCCCCTCCATGCAGCCATAGCGGGAATGCCAAGTTGTGTTTTTTCTCTCACATACATGCTAGCTTTCATGGGAGAACCAGAGGCATTGCTGCGAGTTACTCCACTAAAAATGTGAATATAACTACATGACCATGATATAAACTGATAGTAGTCTTTGAATGAGGCGCTTTGCTTCCTGCCCATTATTCCATTCACCAAACAAAGAGGAAGATAGGCCTATCTATTAAAAAAAAAACAGTGTTTGTTGCTTGATATGATCAGAAGTCGTCCTGGCGGGAAAACAGACTTGTAAAAATATATAATTTTCAAGACGCGCTTGACTGGAAAGCTCTTCATCTTTTTTTGGGCAATTCCTTGGGCATTCCTCTCACCACCATGTCCTCCCCTGCCGCATGTGGTGGGCGTAGAGTACCACATTGTGGTGTCAAATGACTACCGTTGTGTAAAGCACATGACGTTTCTCATCATTGATTACAAAGAAACAACACTTGTGAAAAAAGTGTAAAGAGTTTGCCAAACCTCTTTGAGTATCAAGACCACAAAGGAAAAATCATGTCGTCATCTGGTTGCAAATGTATAAAGAGGATAGGGGACAACAGATTACTGCATACTAAAAATAAAAAAAAAGCCTGAATAACATAACCGTGATCTATTTACAATATTTAAATTATGAATGTATTCACAGTCAAAAACACACCGAATTTATCGAGAAACAAGCACAAAAACTGAAATCAAATTTAGCATGAAAGCAATAAACATAAATAAAATGAACTATAAGTGTTGCACTCCATGATGAGCCCGGGAATATTCACCAGCACACTACAGTAGTCAATAGATTGAGTCTGACCACAAACGACTCAATGCACTTCTTGGGTGGAGGGCTGTGCTCCTGACGCTTAAGACGTTTGCTGTGGTATCCTTTCAGCATCGGTATCGAGATATTTGGCCAGGTGTCGCATCAAATTCATAGTCTTGGCACTGTGACAACAATAACCGCACACTGACAGCATGGAAAATGAGCTGCGTGCCACACAGAGATCCTGCAACACAAATGAGATCTAATGATGCGTTTCTACCTGGATCGTCCTACCGCTAAACGCTATTAATCACAACAGGAAGGAAAACGATATGACGCCAAATAAAGGGCAAAGACTGAATGAAGCTTGGAACAGGCTTTGATTAGTTTGAAACCGCTCGGCGTTAATGTCGCCAGATCTGAGTGTAAAGAGGCGTCAAATTCATGTCATACCTCAGGATATGTTATCCTCGTCTCATAGAAGGCCAGATGAACATCGGGCCAGACTAATTGATGTAAAAAAAAAAAAACATTCACCGCCAAAATATAAAATGGTAATTTCAACCTTTTTGAACTAATGCCCGAGATACATACAGGCTTCAAAATAAATGGAGGGTTTATCATGGGATATGTGAATATACATAAATAAAGAGTGGAAAAATATTTACTGAATCAAGTGTCTGTAGACTAGGGGATGTAGTGTATGTAACTGTGTATGATTTTGATTTCAAATTCATTAAAAAGGGGCAGACAGAGAGAAAAAAAATAGTTGCTATTGAAATACAGTAATTAAACCCTTTTGTGAGTTCATACACAAAAAAAAATTAAACATGCGTTAAGCACTTTGAAAATACACACCTGCAAGCACAAACACCCTAAACAATAACACTGGCACATGAATACATGGCCCACTCCATGTTGGTCTGTAAATAAGGAAGCTAAAGCAAATGCTAATATCCATGGACACAGTATGCAATTAAATACTGCAACCCCCCTCTCTATACACACGCACACACACACACACACACACACACACACACACACACACACACACACACACACACACAAACACACACATACGTAGAGACATGAGGGTGCATAGCTCATGGGGAGATATTGGCACCTCTGAACACATAGCTGTAATGAATACAGACAATAATTAAACCACAAACAACAAACCCACACACCCTTCCACCTCCTGGCTCAACTTAAGTCAAGCACATAGAGATGCAAACAAGCAGATACATAGACACACATGCAGGCAAGGACACAAGCAGATACATATATACACACACACACACACACACACACACACAAAACACATAGACAGCAACACACACAAACACAGGCATGCATACAGCCTTTTTTTATACTTTGACGCGCAGCATAAAAACATGCTATTTATGAAACATAAATGCACGTGTGCAAAATGTGTATGAAGCAGTCAGACATGTGTGTGACTGAAAAATGTGTGCTTTCATCCAGTCTTAGTGTTGCTTCCATTTCATCTCAAATGCCTGGCATAAGTCACGCTGCGTGTGCACAGACATCGATAAAGTGCGTCTGTATCTACAATATCTTTCCTGTTGCTTCCATTTTATCTTTGCATTATCCAACAGGGTGACTCATTGGAGACCTACTACACAACCAATCTGCCTTGGACACAGATGGTACAAGATATGATGTATTAAGCCTTCAGAGGACAGACTGAGGAAGATGCTGCGTCATACTGGACCTTCAACCCTGGCTTCAAAATATAACACAGTGTTGTGACTCAAGGCCTTTCCCAGCCCCCGAGGGACATGTCAAAGCGAACGGCAATGTCAGAAACCAGAACCAGAACCCCACTGCCCGGGCATCGATGAATCCAGGAAGCTTTAGCACACGCGCTGAAAAGCCATTAAATCACACTGTTACTCTTTACACCACAACTACACTTCCAACGGAGAGTATAAAAGCAACCTCCATGTCTCTCCTTTCATTCAATAGTGCAGAAGTTTTATCGTGGATCAATCACGTCAAAGCAGGCAGGCAGCAACACTCGGGGAGTTTATTGGCGCCTGTATTTCAGCGAGGCGAGGCGCCAATGGAAACGTCCACAATGGGCCCTCTTGTTCCGAGTGGCCTTTACACAACACAAGGCCTCTGTCGCCAAGTCTCTGGAAGGAATGTTCCCCTGCCTCTCTGGAGAGCAGCGGGGGAGGAAGGACATTGGCTACGGAGGAGGAGGGAGGAAAAAGCAAGACGGAGAGAGGGATGGAGGCGAGAGAATGAAACCATGTCTGTGTGGTAAACAAACGTCTCAACCAAGTATGGAGAACAATATGTAAATGTGGAGAACGCTGAAGAATTTGAGAGGGGGAGATTCCTTCCAGAAAGCATTCGGAGGACAAACAGATAAACAAATATGATCAGATATTTTGAATTGTAAAGGACTTTGGTGGCTGGGGGGGGGGCTGTGAGGACAGTTACGATGAGAGACGGACCAAGACAAAGCAAGACAGGTGCATCACACACGAGCGGTGAGACAGGCTGGGTTTTACAGATGCGTATAAATCTCAAGGGTGATGATGGGCGAAAAGACCTCAAGTCACAGACAGAGACCTCAGCAGCAAAGGTCAGCCAGGCGTCCCGCCCATTACACCTTTAGGACATAAAGCCGAGTATGACTTACGGGCGTCCAAGCTTAAAGAAGAATGGAGAGCGAGCGCAGAAAGAGGGACTAGAAATCGATCAGGAAGGCTGGGCCGGGTTATGCGGCGGCTGAACCATAAAACCAGGCCTCAAAAGACAGGGACTTCTGCCCGCCAAAGTTCCCCCCTGGTGTTAATATTTACAGCGAGTCTAAACCATGAAGGACCCCCATAAAGCATGGAGGAGCCAGTGCTGAAAAGGCAGAGCCCTGACGACACCAGGATAACACCAGAAACACAGTGGTCAGGGAAAAGTCGACCCAGGGACTGAAGGTATTATTTCTCCTACTCTTGCGGGAGAAATACCGTTATTGATGGAGGATAACAACCAATGACGTGGAATACCCAGCTCCACCCAATGACATTTTCTGTCCTGTGGTTCCTAAGGTGGTCATGAAAAGACGTGAAGCAATTAAGTCTGATTCATCGGAACCTGAATTTTGGCACGAGTACTGCAAGAAAGTCACAAGTCAAAATTATATATTGAAAATTCCTGCACCAATTTATAAGCGTTGACAATCATGAAATACCAAATCAAACAATCAAATCAAGGCATTAATACAATAATTAGTACTTGTATTGTGTATTTTTGTGTGCTGCGTTGTTACACTACTAGGTTAGGGCATCTTGACGATAATGCTCAGTGGAGAGTGTACCGTTCAGCTAGCAGCTAATTGCTGCAGAGATACAGCCTCAACGTTGAGCAATGTAGACAAGTGTCAGTGAGTAATTAGATCAATTATTTATTTTTCAGCAACACTCCTATCAGCAGGTTACAAGCTCCAACCAGAACAGAACCAAGTCAACCATTTGAATGTGTTTAATGAACATAGAGGGGAATAGGCCTAAATAGAGAAACCCCAATAGGCATTTAGGTTTGGCTTCATTAAAAATGATATTCTGTGATTTTTTTTGTCCATGGATGAGTACTGTGTGTGACCTCATTGACTCTTCCATTGTTGATGTGCAGGAACAGCCATTAACATGTCACACAGAATGTTGCAATATCCACAGATGGGTATTAGATGTAACAAACAAAAAGCATTAACTGCAAGTTACAATAATTTGAGGTTCTGTTTGCAACTCAAAAATCCCCTCATAAAATGTGTTATTATATAATATAGTTAACCATTATTTGTCTAACACTAAGCATTCAATATTTAGCTGATTCTGAACTCTGAACTGAGCATTCCTGTATCTCCCATAAGAAAAGCCATGTTGATTTAATTAAATCATTTCTGAACTGTGCTGAACTGAGCAGGTGTGGAAGTTAACATGTTAGTCATTAAAGTATCCAATTATTGCATTGTTTGCTAATAACATATACACTGGCCATTCTATAGGGCTTATCGTGGTTCTTCCTGATCTATAAACAGCTGACTCTGCATGTTCTCGGTGGTGTAAACCACTGGAAACATGGGAATGCAGCATTTGAAAATACTGAGGGTGAGCAGATGACTATATTAGAATAGACAGCATACCTCCATTGAAAAGAGTTATCTGATGAGATGGATGTTGTCTTTAAAGCCGCTCTTAAAAGGGTTGCTTATTGAAAATGTTCAGATATACCAGTGGCACAGGAGATTTAATGGAGAATCAGATTCAAGAACAAAACACAAAAAGATAGTTTTCAAGTGTGAAGAGAGTCATTGCCTGCCAAAACTGCTTATCTCACTGCTAATCACAAATAGTATTATTTAGAAAATAAAAATGTAGAACATTCAACGTGATAGTTTCAATTAGGGTTTAAAGCCACCTTAAAAGCTGTGGTTAATTATATGGAATGAGATGGGCCTTGGTCCATCTCACCCCAGTCCAGTCCATCTCTTGATCTTTGTTCTGATGGCCGTTTAGGACCAAGATGGTGAGTAGTGTGTGCGTTTGAGTCCCCTTCCCTGACTATGTCAACCTTCCATAATGTCCTGCTGTTTGCCACCAGAGTGTTGGACACGGTGCAGCATCACAGCAGACGTTCCATGTTTATGAAACAAGAAGAGCAAGCATTTCTTTGAGCGAGTGAGAATAAGAGAGACAGACAGAGTGCAAGGGTATGTGTGCAATCTACCTGAAGGTGTTCTTTAGAAAAATCCCTCACCCCTACTTGTTCACTAATGGCATGTATCTAAAGAATTCCCTTCGTCAATTTAGCTAATAGTGTCTGCTAAATGACCATACAGCAATAGACTCTAGTGGTGCATATGGATTTAAGTGTGTGTATATTAAGATCAAGATCAAGTCAACTTTATTGTCAGTTTTCATTAACGTACAAGAATAAAATAAGAATACAAAAAACTAAATTAAATAAAAGGGTCGCAAACATATACAGACAATATCCATCCATCCATCCATTCTCCTCCGCTTATCCGGGGTCGGGTCGCAGGGGCAGCAGCCTGAGGAGAGAAGCCCAGACTTCCCTCTCCCCAGCCACTTCGTCCAGCACTTCCGGGGGGATCCCGAGGCGTTCCCAGGCCAGCCGAGAGACATAGTCCCTCCAGCGTGTCCTGGGTCTTCCCCGGGGCCTCCTCCCGGAGGGACGTGCCCGGAACACCTCCCCAGGGAGGCGTCCGGGAGGCATCCTCACTAGATGCCCGAGCCACCGCAACTGGCTCCTCTCGACGCGGAGGAGCAGCGGTTCTACTCTGAGCCCCTCCCGGATGGCCGAGCTTCTCACCCTATCTCTAAGGGAGAGCCCGGACACCCTGCGGAGGAAACTCATTTCGGCCGCTTGTATTCACAATACAGTATGTACAGACAATATAAACAGTATAAACTAGGGATGTCCGATAATATCGGCCAACCGATAATATCGGCCGATATTAGCCTATTTTTGTAATATCGGTTCATATCGTTATCGGTTTTACCACCGATAATGTGCTTGTGCATAAATATGGCACTTTTCCATAAGTTGAAATAGTGTCCTTATTTTTTATAGACAGTGTTAATTTGTGAAATGCAATCTAGTGAGGCATCACAATAAAAGTAGATGATGTGTTTATTCCACAACAGGAGATATGGGACCTAAAATTAGTCTGGGGGCGAAAATAAAAACGCCTGTATATATCGGTATACCATATCGGTTGATATCGGAATCGGAAATTAAGAATTTGGACAATATCGGCTATCGGATATCGGCAAAAAGTCAATATCGGACATCCCTAGTATAAACAGATGGAGTTGTAGGGTTTACTATATACAGTATGAACAGTGTGAGCATTATTGACAGTTTTAAACAGTCCATCCATCCATGTCCTCCGCTTATCCGGGGTCGGGTCGCGGGGGCAGCAGCCTGAGGAGAGAAGCCCAGACTTCCCTCTCCCCAGCCACTTCATCCAGTTTTAAACAGTAATAAATAAATAAACAGTACGGTATTAACAGTATGGACAGTTATATAAAAAGTATGGTAGATGTATAAACAGTAAGGAAAGTTATATAACAAGTGTTCTAATAAGTGCTTATATAAAGTGGCTGTGCATGGTGGTGAGCAGGTGTGTGGTGGTGGATGGGTGGGGGTTAAAGTCCAGGCACTTGGGGAGAGGGGCATATATAGTATGAGTATGTGCACAGTTTACTATTCAAGTGTATTAAGGTTTTGAAACGGGAATGTTTTACAGGATATTTATGCACAAAGCATAAATCTTCTACTTTGTAAACCTGACAAATACACATTTCTACACATATATTCTATACTGAATGTTGCTGCATATGAACTGTTCAGGAATGAGTCTTTTGCATTGACAGATTTGCTCCATACTGTTCACATCCTCCGGTCTCCTCTACCTTGTTCTCACTCTCCCCTCCTCCCGTCTACCAGATCTTCCTTCTGTCTTTAAACATAACCATTTACCTAAACTTCACCTGTTAGGCAGTGCTCTCACAGTATGCACTCACAGTAAAAAGGTATCCATCGTTTTGAACTTATTAGACCCTGCCTTCCAATCACACCCTATTACCCTATATTCACACTTGAACGACACGTGACAAGAGCAGGATAGTGTAATAGGGAGGGTGTTTTACTCTGGGTTTGTCCATAGCCTTACCCGTAGACATCCCTGAGCAAAATGCCTAAACCACACTTAATGGTGTATTGGAATGCACCGCAAGTTGTTTTGGATAAAGCTGTGTCAAATGACAATTTACAATAGTAATTCTGCCACAAGAAATCCCAGAGCCTATTATTCATATCTGATCATCTATTAAAGCATGAGTTCCTTCCATCCATACACACTTCCACCACACCCCAAATACAAGTACTGCACCGAGACGTATATCCACTGGACTCAAGCAACACACACAAAAACCACGCTGTAACTACTTCTATCGTATTTCAAGTCCCTTGCACAATAAAATCTCTCTGAATCCATGCCATCCATCCATTTCTGTCTTTTCATCCTCTGAAAATCAGGAGAACCAATCAGACCAGGCCAGACAGAGCCACTGGGTCCTTGACTTCAGAGTTTAAACGAGTGGACACTTTTAAGCCAAATCTGCAGAGTGCTCCTTTTCAGAGCAGACTGAAGTTAGTTTTTTGGCAATTCTGTAAAATAATTAATATTTTGCTTTGGCTTTATGCCTTACAAATAAATTGAACTTCACTGTTAGATTAAAAAAAAAACTGTTTCAAGAGCATTAAAAAAAGACAAACTGGTTTCAAGAGTACAAAAGCTTAACTGAAATCAGTGAGCGTGGATTGTAGTGGTTTAATTTGCTATTTCTGTGGATTTCCATGATGGGCTTCCCCAGAACCACTTCAATATCCAAACATTTAGTTTATTTAGTCAGATTGTGTTTTTTTTTTTTTAATTGTGGGTGAGAAGCAGCCAGGTCCAAGAGTCAAATTAGAAAAAGATACAAAACTCCAGGCCATAATCGTCCTGTCATTATTTTTAGATTATGATGTCAAATTAAAATATTTGTACTGCTGGATTGGAGAAAGAAGTGAGAGATTACACAGTGAGCATGAAACCCATTCATACCTCATTCGTGTTTGGGGAAAAACAAGCCAAATATTCCCCTCCATAATTGCCTGTTACATCAGTGCATGTGACAAGTTGACAAAGGAAATATTTCGACACAAAAACAAGAGACACAGGTTGTTGTTGTTTTTTTGCAAATATGGGGGAAGACACATTGGCTGCCTGCATCTTCAGGGAGACTTGAATCCAAGGTTTTCACTTGGAAAAACAAAACTCATGGCTTTCAGCCCGCCAGTAAAAGCACTTGAGTCCCTTTCTTCTGTAGATCACAGTCTCTGTCCAATCCCGCCATGTGGTTGAGAGGATTCAAAAATGTGTTAAACTGACATGGAATTATTGTATATATAGTATAGTTGACTTTGTGTACATCAACATCTGTAAAGCATACAAGGCCAGTCCCGCCCCCACCTTGGCTACTCAGAGCACCTATCTGTTATGCTTCTTCTAGCACACAGACCACTGCTGAAAGGCCCCAAGCCTGAACAAAGGACCATCAGAACCTGGCTAGAAGGAGTCATCCCCGCCCTGCAAAATGGCCTTGAGAACTTAATACCTTTGAGAACTTATATAAACCTGGATACATAGAGTGGTGATGGGGTTCACAACAGTGAAATGCAAACATGCAAACCAGAAGCTGTGGCTGATGGCTGAGGTCCATGCCCTGCAAAGGAAGAGACACCGCCTTCAGATCAGTGGATGGTTAGTAAAAACAGAGCTTTCCCACGGGATTAGCAAAGCTAAACATCAGTATGCACAGAAGATTCAAAACAACTTATGTGATACAAGGGACACTATGACCATTTTGCGGGCCATCCACACAGGTACTAACTTAGCTGACATGAAGAGGTACTTCTGTCAACCCACGCAAAGGTGCAGGCCCAGACAACATACGTTTACACGATTGTACTAACCAGTGGCAGACATCCTCACGGACATCATCTCCTTGAGACCGGCTGTTGTCCCGCCATCATCCTCGTGCCAAGACAGTCCACTGGGACGCGTCTCAATGACTGCTGCCCTGTGGCATGGACTCCCATCATGATGAAGTACTTTGAGCAGATAGTCATGAGGCACATCAAATCAGCCTTCCCACCTCCCGGGACCCTCTCCTATTTGGGGCTTGAGGTATCAACAACAGATGTGTGTACCTCACCAGCAACAAACAAGATTATGATGGACAAGACATCTGACCCTGCACATACCGCCAGGGAATATTTTCACATAAACTCATTTGGAGACAATGTGGCTGGTATATACAGGGTGAACTCCCACCCCATATTCAAAAAGGGAAATTTGATATTATTAAACATGACAAAAGACTTTGCAGCAGTATGTTGCAGTGCAAAATGGGGTTGATAATCTTGTATTTACAGAGCATTTGTTGAACCATCGAAAGAACATTAAACCAGCAAATGTATTGCATTTAGTTAAAGCAGACAAACAACTGGCAGGCCTTGGTGCTGAAGCTGACCCATATACAGCCAGTGTCCTAGTCATGCCTAAAAGATTGGACACAGCATGACAAAAATTGCAGAACTCAGAACAATTTTCTTGGATGAGAATGCAGCTGAAGAGGCTGGTAACCAACAAAATATAAAGCCAAATTGAGCGGTCTAATCAGTCACCTCATCCCTGCAAACTGCTCTACAGTTGCTCCTTCACACTGAAGATGTCAAAGCGCTACATTGTCATCTGGAACAAAAGCAAGAAATGTATACAAATGTGTTCACAGCTGAGTCTTTCTCTATGACATGGCTAAAGCCAGCTAAAGGCACTTCTTTCTAAGTCATCTTAATCAACAATCGCAAAGCAGACCAAGCGTCTTGACCCGTCTGATTTTGACCAAAAGCTGTTCCAACACATTCACCGAGTAGAGATAGGCAGGAGAAAGTGTTATACTAGCCATGGAAAAAGGAACTGCTCGCGGTTTAGGAAATGGGAAATGTGGCATTCTTAAAGAAAAGGTTTACTTATTTGCACTCCCATCTGTAATCTCATACCTTCATGGCAGACCTCAGGTGGTTTTTAAAGGATTTTCTTTTCAGCAGGCTCATTTTTACTGGAATGCCAGAAGCTGAACACCTCATCGGTGAAAATGAAGTTACTAAATACAACTCACATTTACCCCCACCTCAATTTAAAAAAAAAGACTCATGTATGCAGAAGAGTTCATCTGAATCCGCTGTCCCAGGATTCAAAACGCTCAAATAGGCAGTCCAGGGCAGTAGGTGAAGATAATGTGTTGTGTGACTCATGTCCTACAAGTGAAAAAAAAAAAAAAACACCAATTACGAAGATGAAATACAAATTGCCATGAACCATTTCACGTGTCCACATGAAGACAAAGATACGTGTAGACGGGGCTTTGTTCTTATAGCAATTGCTTGGGTGGGATTCTGAGAACTGGAAATAGGAGGGGGCAAGGAGCAAAGCAGTTAATTTTCACATTTATGACTAGGTTATTCATATGCACATTTTGGATAGGGTGGCTTTAAGAAGCCCCATCACTACCCATAATATAAATATGGAAATATATCACTGTTGAATTCTGCGTGTTTGACCTTTCATTAGAAATAATTGCCAGCATGTATGGAGGTTATGCATTTGTTTTGATCAACCCTTTAAGTAGTAAAGCCTAACAAGTAGAAAAACCTAAACAGGAATAAAGGGTTGAAAATTAGCTTTGGCTACAAATCCCATATGCAACACCTCTGCATCACATTATTGTAACTATTACTATTTTTTTGCATTATCCCGGACAAAAAAACAAATCACAGCAAAACAAAATCAAAAGGCTTGTGCATCCAGGGGGCACATGTTCTCACCACTCGCAATGCAGTGTGGAGTCAGTGTCAGGTGTCATCGCTCGTGTGGATGTTGACACAGGCGTCATCTTTCCCAAGCATGACAGACGCCTGCATGTCTGAAAGTCTTTTGGTACACATGTCTTACCTTTTGTGTCAGAGAACCCAACCTGGCGTCTCTTTACCTCCGCTGACAAAAGCTGTTTCTGCTTTATTTGCATTACGGGGAAAATGAAAAATTGCCAGAGGACAGATTGCAGAGTCAACATAAGCGGTAAACACATTTTACATCCATCCAACATCTCTGCAAAATCTCTTCGCATCATGCACACACAACCGAAAAAGGAAAAGAAAAAACCTGTCCTGGCACTTTTCATTTGATGTAATCTGACCATAGCTTTGTAAAACTTCTTATGGATCGATATATAGACAACCATCACTGTTTCACAAAATAATTACATGTTAAAGACAGAGAACAGTAAATAAACTGCAAGATTACCCGGTCTCCTAAGCAGAAAAGCCCAGTTTGCACATGTTGCCCTCCAGTACCGTCTCCCTTTCTGGAGGCTATGCGTTTTTAAACCGTTTCAGCAGCAAAAACCCAAAGATACATATTTCATATGAAGGAATAGCCACTTACAGAGTTGTATGCTGTACGTGATTTGTAAACTCTGCAGTAAGACTAACCTTGCTGAAAACACTCAGAGAAACAACAGTGTGGTTATTGCATACAATCTAAAAACTCAAAACGCACAGTACCAAATGTATAAAATACAGAAGAGTCAACATGAATATGTGAATACTGAGAGAGTCTAGACCATGGGTGGAACAGAAGGCAGCTGAGGTACAGGTGATGGGGGCAGGGCTTTGCTCCGATTGGCTGGTGTAATCGCCGCTCTTGTTTCAGCCACAAGTCCACTGAGGTTTACCACAACCACTTTGATTTATGACTGGTCACCCTGCTTCAATCACCCGTCTTCTAACCACCTGGGCTTGTAGGAGACAGGGTATAGTGACATGGGGCTTCTTTTGTTTTGTTCATATACACAATTACCTGATTGCATGCAGGCTTGTGTCTCCAACTCACGTGTGCTGGGTTTCGGGTTTCCAATGACATAAATGACATAAAAGCTAATCATAGGCGATTTGTCCAATATTTTAAGATCCACACTTCAACATAGATTAAACGATCAAAGTCTGAAGATGGTGCATCATGTAGAGTTGTGAAATGTGTACACAGGCCTGCAGGCCTGCAAGCCCAATGGGAGTGTAAATCTGAAAACAGTGGCAAGAAGGCAGCCATTTCTATACCTATTTTAAATCGCAGTGGGAAATTGCATCAATAGCCAATTAATCAACTGGCAAACATTTAACTCCCACTAACACTGCTATCTAAAGGCAATTATGCCCACATTACAGCCCCCTGCCAGGATCGCACAGGAATGCTCCAAACTTCATTGCAAGATTTAAAAGCAAGCGTTTCCGACAGGCCAAGTACTGAGAGTAAGTAAGCTGATTTGTCAAGGTGACACAGACAGCATGGCTGCCTTTTACGGCACACTAGGTCCACTTGTTAGGATTTGCATGACAAAGAGGCAACGATTGAGGAAAAATGTTTGTGTCAGCCATCTCAGACCTACACAAAGTGGGGTTGAAAAAAAAACAACATATTTTTCCATTCCTTCAGCTGCACCCTGCATGCTTGCTCCTTAACATGCAGGCTGACGCTTAAATGTCAATTTTTACTCCGTATCCCATGGTTTCGCAAGCTGGTGAGGGACAGTGTGGCCTGCTACTTCAGCCGTGATGGTAAAGGGATTGTTAGAAAAAAATATAAACATTTGTTCTGTTGCAATGTTTAAATGTCAGATAAAAGTAAAATATAGGCTTTGTCTGATGTAAATCATCAGGCACTCTAAAAAGTTAATGTTTGAGGACAGACAAAAGTGGGTCACATTCATCATCAAACATCAACATCATCATCGTCTCTTTGGCTGGTTTCCTTAAGTCAATGTTGAAGAATGTTCACCAATCAACATTAACATGAAACACTTAACATTGGTCAAGGAAATCTTTGTGGATAACAAACATGTCCATTATATTTAAAACAGCACAAGTAAATTAACCTCCTTCTACGCCAAACAACTCCAATCTGCATGTACGCCATGGTCCTTGTTGGCATCTTGATTACATTGACACAAAAAACCTCCAATGAGTTGATTGTTTCTAGAAATAAAGTTGAACAAGCTTGGTAGGGCCTTTAGCCAACTCAAAATGGCTTTTGAAATGAGGGCAAATAAAACATGGAGACAAAGCATGGATATGTATTACTGAAAACATACCAGTTGTTTGTATCTTCCAGTTGGCAAGACCGTGGCTCGCCTCACGCCAGTTGAACTAGGATCGTATCACAGTCCATCTGTTGCACTGGTAAAATGAATAGGTTCAGTAAAAGCTACTCCTTTCTCTGCAGAGGTTATGGCCTACACGGCAAAATAGGTCAGCCAGACTTTGCATTCTATCTCGGCAGAATCTGAGCCAACACACCATCTTCTCCCTATATGTTACATTGACTCCCCCATTCTGCCACTCATTCATCCATAGATCTATGACCTTTGAGATATACACCATGTAACCACACAAAAAAACCCTGTGCTACGGATTGCTTTCTCGTGAACTTTGGCTTGCAATTGCATCAAGGAATGCTCATAGCATTATTACATGTCCAAAGAAGTAGGCTGTGCAGATTTTTTTGTTCAATTGTTCTCTGTATTACTTGCAAGTCGCTTTGGGATACAAAAGACTAGATGTAGAATCACATTTCAAACGGGTTATGTCAGGAAGCCCATTTTTGTGTCCATGAATGGATCACACAATTGATAATATTGAGAGCATATATCAAATGACATTTCTGTATAAATTAATTTCCCAGTATCTTCCCTGAAAAGTACCAAACATTGTTTCCTTTTGAACCCTATACATCGTTTTGTTAACCATTAGATGTAACTATTCTGTGGTCTCATATCTTACATGAAAAGAGACTCTTTGAGACACCCTTTGGAACCCCCTCCCCACCCCCCCCACCCCATCTTAGAGGATTGAACTGTGGCCAAGCCATTATCAGCTCGACAGAAAGACTTCTCCAGAGCCATCTGGGTGCCAACTTCATTGTCTCCATTGCCCACAATCGGAGCTGAAGATGGATAAATCGCATTTTATACTCACTACAGATAGTAGCCTCGTTAAACACATGGTACTCGTCATTATGCATGCGTTGTCCGTTTGTGAAGCCCTCAGTTAGCGAGGCCCCACACCGGAGGCATCAGGGTTGCATTCAAGGTTTGGAAATGCAAAAGAAAAGCATGAATGAAAATCAAACTGCAAATCTTGGACTCATCTTGTCAGGCAAGAAAGTGAGTGAGTGAGCCAGCGAGAGAAGGTTGATGTTTGCGTAACAGAATGCAGCACAACCACAACTCCCCTGGTGTGACAGCTCCACCTAGAGGAGCCTAGTATAATCAGACCTGCTGTAAGCCTCAATACAACATCCCACAGTAAACAGGCAGACAAGAGCTCTAAATCCTGCACACAGCTGTGTTGAATGAAGATGATCATCACCAGTGTGTGTCCTTTTAAAAATGGGCACGTCATGCATGAACGTGTGCCGATGTGCAATAGTTGTGCTAGTTTCAGCAGTTAGCACCTACAGAGAGCTGGCTACGACCATGTAGAGAACACTCAGCCGTTTATTTAATGGACGTCTACCATCCAATTTACTTCGTTTAATTGAGTTGAAGTTCAGAGTAAATTGGCCCACAACACCTCCACAGAGTGGCTGTAAAAATGTACCACAATTTCCCCCCTTTGCTCGCTCCTTTCATTCCATCCCTCTCTTTTTCAATCGGCTCTTCTCTCAAACATTCCCTTCCTCCTCCTTGCTTCCGTCGTCCTTCATTCCAAGCCCTCCTGCAGGGCAACAGCTTCGTATTATGGTATCTTATTCCACTGGGATGTTGATTCAGTCAAGACAGGAAATAACATATGAAACCTTTATGGCTTCCTTGCCCCTGGCCAAGAGAGCAGTCTATCAAACAGAGCGCATGCCTCCTTCATTGTGGACCAAGGTCCATTGGATCATAGGCTCCCAGTTAGACTGGAGACCTTCTGTAGGACTAAAAGTCTATATCAAACCACACATTCACTATATCACACCCTAAGCTTGCTCTATCGGACCACACATCCAGATCCTAGAGCAGATGCCTACTATTTGATTAATGGTCTCCCAATGGACTGCAGGGCTTCTTCAATAGATTGTAGGTTTTCTGGCACTCGGGGTCACAAGGTTATCGTCAAAAGAGTATTCTTAATAGGGTTATAGCTCTTTCAGTTGTATTCTAAAACAAAGTGTGCTGCCCGTGGCACACACATTTTGATTAACAGGTTTTAATACACTAAATAACATTTGTAAATCACACTGACAAGGAAGAGTGGAAATAAATTTAGACACTTTGTTCCTTCACTAAATTAAGGAGACCGCATGCTTCAGAGAATAAGGCTACAGCTCAAAATTGCACATTCCAATGTTTCTGAATTATACTCTTTAGTCCAATGTGCCTTTACATTAAATAGGGTTGAGCTAAGCGTGTGAATTAGTAGATTTAGCGACTTAAGACATCTTTTTAACACATGTGGTACATATTCACAAAGTAGAGTACCACCAATTGAGATTATTTAGCTGCAAAGAAGATATGTTGCAGGGTACAATTTTTTTTAAAACATGCATATAAGGCAGTACTCACCGACATTATAACTTGTCTTACAAGACAAGGACAATAAATCCTCAGGGACGTGATCGGTTCAATCTCTTACAACCCATCATGGCATGTTTTGAAAGAAGGCCAACCTCAAATGTTAAACAACCTAAATAGCATTTCCTGAATTCTAACATTCATGGCCATGGCTCTATCACTATGACTCATTTATGGTACAATAAATGGGAAAATATTTCAGGTGCAATTTCCCAATAGAAAAGAAATGGACAATAATGCCATAAACATCCAAAACAGATTGACAAACATATTTGCAAAAATATGTAATGATTTATTATAGGGGAGTGTTTGCCCTTCCTACCTCATTTATACATTTGACAGCAGACCTTTATCTCGAGTACAGCTGAGTTTTCAACCCCATTCGTCTTTTTGCTCACAAAGTTCAGTTACCACATTCTTCCTTCACCATTGTAATCATTTGACAAAGTTGAATAGAAAAAACTGCTGATTTGCTTCTGTTTTTTGGTACACAACAATTGAGTCGCTTTTTGTTTGACTAGCCAAGGTTGAAAACACAATTGCTCCTAAGATACATCGATTCAGAATTTAAAGACTACAATGGTCTGGGCGATCGAACCATTATAACCATCTCTGGCTTTGTTAAAACCTTTTCCATCAATGGAATCAATGCAGATCACGTGTGCATTGACATTGTTTGTGTACCAACTAAAGTGAATGCCCATAGAAGTGCTTAGTTGTTGGTTGTTTACAGTAATAACAGGCTCGCTTCCACTTGCTGCTCTTAGCCAGAATGGGCACAACAAAGTGATTCTGGCATTTTAGATTTAGTGAAGCCATGAGAGCTACGATGATTTGATCACCAAGACTGGTTTGTCCTCAGCACTTTGAGCTAGATACTGACCCAGAAAATATTAAATATGTACTTTCAACATGAACTTTTACTTACTGAATAATCAAGAGTCATTCCATTTGGAAACAACACAAACTACATAAACACAGAAGCAAAGCATCGTTTGACTCACAAGATATTCTGATATTCACTCACAAAATGTAGAGCAGCTCCAGGTGCTGTAAACTTCTAACTGTTAACTCAGCCTGGGACTGATCTTGTCATCAAACACGCGTAGCTCAAGATCTCTTGTTTCACGGGTGATAATGAGGGCTGGAGACTGAAAACACCTAAACATTTAGGTGTGTGTCCAAAAGCAAACTAGCACAATATGATCAAATTCAGGCTCAAGTGCCGACTACAAACATTTGTATTCTATTTTTTTATTGTTACAATAATGTAGGTGGGTCAGAAAACACCATTGCTGAAGAATCACAACCCTGATCATACAATAGTTATGTCGCCCCTGCCAAAAGAATGAATTAAATGATGTAGAATTTAACCAGCGCATATATCTGTGCTTGCTTTTGAGATCCATGCAGTGCTTTCCACACCCTCGATGAATCTACAGCAATACCTCATTATTTAGCATCACGTTGGACAAAAAAGTGTCTGCTAAAATGTCCCTTTATGTCGCCGATCCCATATGAGGAGTTGGGACCTTTGCACCGCTAACATGTTTGCCTTAATACAGCAAATCGACTTCAACATTGTTTATGGATGAAATAAGCAAAATCTCCGAGGAACAATTTCCTTTACATTGAGCAGTCTTTGGCTGTCTCATTGCCATCCTTCTCCATTGCTCCATTGATCCACCTTCATTGTGATAAAAAATCTAGGCTAGAGAACGAAAACAGTACAGATTGATAGAATGAGTTTTGCAAGTGGACACGATTAACAGGAGAAACACATTGCCAGAGAATTAAAGGAACATCTTGCCAAACGATACAGGACTAGACTGACAGAAAGACTGACTGTGACAGACAGACAGAGCACCATGACTAACAGACATACAAAGACTGAGGGAGAGAGCGAACAGGCGAAGATTGGCGTGGAGAACACCGCATTGACAAAGACAAATGGAGACAGGACAGTCCGACTGATTAAATAAAGTAAATCCAGCTACTGGCATGCAGAGGAAGGAAGATGAGAAGGAAAGAGCAGAGGAATAGTGGAAAGAGAGCAAGGGGAGGGAGGGGAGGAAGGGAGGAAGGAAGAGGAGGCATGGAGAGGAAGAACAGACATGAAAGAAGGCCGGAGGAGGTCGAGCACATCACAGCGAGGAGGTGCAGAGGAGAGGGGCTGGAGGGAGAGGGCAGTAGGTGTCACCTAGCTCCTCACCTGATTAACTATTTACAGCTTCAGATTAGAACCCGCTTCAATTATTAACGCTCCACTCACCACTGAGAGGGGGAGGAGGTGGGGTGGGAGACGGAGAGGGAGTGAAAGAGCGAAGACGAGAGATTAAACAAGAGGCATGAAGAGTTAGGGGAAAGACAGAGGGGAGTGGGGAAAGCAAGAGAGAGGGGTTAAGGAGAAGTGAGAGAGGAGAGGAAAGGGGAGAACTCGAAACACAAGAGAAGGAAGAAAGGAGAGGAGGGAATGAGAAGCGACACAGGTTCGCCTTGCAAAGATATCAAAGGGATGGTTAGGAATTGAAGGCTTTATTGTAATATAGGTTTACTTCTAATACAAGAACAAAGCAGTTACCCGAGGTGACTGGTGGTGAACGTATAAATGCAAGTCATTAAGGAGAAAGTAAGAAGCTCTCTCTGGTGTGCACGCAAGAGTATTGAGGGACTGAACCCCACTATTTGGCTGGGAGTCCAACACCTTTGCTTTAGCCACAATTTAGCCCAGTGCTCTGCCGTTGCACACTTCAAGTTGTTGTTCTTTGTCATTAATACTTCCCTATACACCTTTGTGCCTGAGCAGTAGGCCATGTCGGCTTAATAATAGATATTTTTGCAATCAGAAATTGGCAAATTGCTGAGGAAGGGGCAGCAGCAGTACAAAATAAAAATGGCAGAGGATACTGAAGTGAAATATGCATGGAATATGTTGGGAGGGGGAACTCTGTTACAGAGAATAGGACAGAATCAAAGACTTCTCCCTTAGAAGTTTTTCAAAGCAGGGTGAGAGACACAGACAGAAGAAAAGGTCCAGGAAAAGCTGTGTTTATATATATATATATATATATAAAGTGAGAAGGTAAGGAGAAAGAGAGAGAGAGAGAGAGAGAGAGAGAGAAGAAATAAGGGATGATGTTCAGACTAACCCGGCAGCGACACTGATCATGAAAGGGTCGCGTTGTATCTCCTCACGTTGCATTTCCCCACGACCTGCTCCAGCCGAGACATTGCAGTGTCGCAAGAGGAGCCTATAGGAGAATATAGAACAAACATCAAAGGGTGCTCAGCTATATATGGTTTTCCATCGTTGTGTTAAACAATCACGCGTGGATCAAGTGGCTCGTGCAGTCTGTACATGGTTGGTCATTTAACAGGCCAATGTTGTCATTGGTGAACTTCCAACCCAACTCGCCTGAAGCTCTTGTTGTCTCTTCAAGTTGTCCTCATACAAACCACTGTCTGGGGTCATACAGCCCGCTCTGTTTCTCCACCTCAACCATCCAAAGTACCTCGTCCGGGAAGTAAGGCGTGCAGGAGGGACACCAGGTTGTAGTTTTGTGGGGGTTCAGCATAACTACAGTAGAGTGTAAATACTGTGAATTTCCCCGTCTGTGGGACAAATAAAGGGTTTTCTTATCTTGTCTCTCAGTTATTCCATTGTATTGCATCGTTGTGCATCATTATCCCTACAGTGGGATGATCCACCCCCACCACAATGCAATTCTATGCAGGAATGCTAAATATGAGTACTAGTAAATTGCAGGGGCATTTTTCCCCCTTGCAAATATGTACGAAATATGTACATCAATATTATTATTTGAGCTACAAACATACAGTATTTTCTTCGAAAACAGTTTTCCATAGAGGGATGCGTACAAAATATTATATTGTCTCTTTTAGCACTTTGCTGCACGTTAGACGTGCTCAATGTAGCAGCCCTCAATGGTTACAGTGGGAACCTTTCCAAGCGGCTCGACCCAAGGCTACGGGGCACTCACGCGCCCAGTCTAGCAGGGCAGCAAGAGGGGTGAAGGGATTGGGAAGTGTGGACACCAGCAGGGAAGAGTGATGCAAGAGTTGGAGGTAGAGAGAGGTTGAGGAGGTTAGAGAGAGAGAGAGAGAGAGAGAAAGGTATAGCAGCAGGGAAATCACAAGACATCGACTGGAGGCCTGGGTTGAAGGACAGCAGGAAGGAGAGGGGGATTGAAGAGAGGACAAAGTGACGGTGTGCCAAGCCATCAAGACACTGAACTCAGACGGAGCAGAGAAGCAGACCGATGGATCACGACTCAGAACAAGCAATAAGGAGATGGAGGATAAGAGTAGTGGAAGACAAAAAAAGGACAATTGCTCATCAATAAGTACAGACAACTGTTCCCCAGGGCGGCATTGAAAGGGCAAAAAAAAAACATTGCTGTTGTGATCTGTAAGTAAAACTGTAAGGCTTTATAGTTTATAAATATGGTGTTACCATGGTTCATTTATTGACTTTATGAGTCAATATCACAGATACTCAACTTCTTACTTTTGATTTTGAAAATTCACTACCTCCCACTTGATTAGCTCAGTGAAAATAAAATGCATGGCATATGGTTCATTAGAGGTTATAGCACGATAACTCCTCTGGCCGGCTGGAAGTTTAGCCAAATTAAAGCCCTGTGGGGGGAGAGGGGCTTTTATCTGACAAAGTTAATATTATTGTGTGGATTATAGATGAGTCTTCTGGAAGGGTGAATGATGAAGGGAGAATAACTGGAGAGGTATTACTGGAGAGTGTAAGTGAGAGAGACAAAGACGACAGCCAATAAGACCACATGAATCCAAGATAAGCATATATTTCATCATCGATATAGTATCATATAAATACAGTATGAACTCACCAGCGTGCTGTAGAGAGCTTTGGGCAGCAAGCAGACAAGTGCGGAAGCACTAGCAAGCTGAATGTTTAAAAATCAAAATCATGGATTACCTTCCTTAATGAATAGCAGACTACTTAATATGCCAAGCTTTTGAATTTGTAGTGCAACCCAAACAAGAATAATTTAATTTTTTTTTAAAGGCAAACAAGCGCAAAGAGCTCAAATGCATTATGGCTGTAATTTGTGCAGCTTGCTTCAAAGTCTCAGGTCTATGTTGGAGCATAATCTCTCTCTCTCACACACACACACACACACACACACACACACACACACACACACACACACACGCACACACACACACACACACACACACACACACACACACACACACACACACAATTAGGGTAAAATCATGTGGGTAACAATGAGATGGAGACACCCGGTGGCAGACAGCAGTGGAAATACACGTTACAACAGAGACAGGCAGAGAGGCCTGGAACAAGCGCATACACCACAAATCTCAAGAGAGGAGGACGTGGATCATTGGCAATAAACCCGACGTGTATTCAATATATTAAATCCACATTGCAGCGTAATGAAACCCAGCTGAGATGCAAATGGATTGAGACGCCTTCAGTTCCAGCAGCCAGAACAAATCTTAAATATATGGGACCGGGTAACTTCGGCTGTACAGCAAGACCATGGAGTGAATACATCAGCAGGCTACACCGTCTAGCAGTTAGGATGATGTCATGAAAAATGATGCCACCGAACAGTGCTTAGTGGGATTATGTGCAGAAGCACAACGCCACTGAAACCAGGGGGGAATGTTGGATGTGTTGTTTGAGAAGGGTCTGGCTGCGTCCCGTAGACCGGGGTGTGTGGCGTGAGCATCCGGTGAAACCGTTAGGTCCACAATGGGCTGATGGAGGAGTGGGACAATACTATACAGAATCATAGTACATAGAACATAGTACAGCCCTCAGTCCAGCTGGAGGCCATGAAGATTTGATCCAAGATATTAGCTCCGACTAAGTCAAAGTTAATTACAAACGCAGATGTCATTGGAGAAATAGCACAGCAGAAGCAGCAAGTAGGTTATCGCATCTTAGTGCACCTACAGTTCTACATATGTTATTACAGAAATAAGTATAATTACAAAAAATAGATTTATTGCAGCTGCTTATCATTATCAAGGTTAGACGCAGCGTTGTTGTTAGCCTTACGATGACCATAAGCCAACGTGCACTCTGCCTACCAGCATGCTGTGGAGACAAACTTCACACCAGCTGACACAAGTCTGGCAAGACAAGGGAACCCTTTCGATGGACAGCGGTGATACCTCCCTGGCTGACGGATTGAAAAACTTCTTGGTGTGCTGTGCCTCTGGCGGGGCACCAATGGTTTGGTGAGGGTACAATGGCAACATACCTACATCACAAATGGATGTGAGAGACAGGGTTCCTTGTCCCCTCTATGTAAAGATGTTTGTGCTGGAAAAGAATCATCACAAGTCTATATACTGTATATATATATATATATATATATATATATATATATATATATATATATATATATATATATATATATATATATATATATATATCAGTCTTTCAACCCCATTCAGTTCTTGTTTGGGCAGAGTGATACTCCACCACGACAACATATTAAACACCTGGCACTGTGCCTTTTCCAAACTTGCATCTTCCTGACTACATAAGGATAGCAAAACGGCATTTGTTTTAAATGCATCCCAAACAATTGAGGTTAAGACGACTGAAAAGAATGAATTTGACACCCACGCCGTTGATCATGACTCTTATGATGATGAGCAACCATCTGATGTTCTACATCCACCTGAAGGCAATTTGCCTGTTCGACTTGTGTCGTACATAGGGATGACTACACATTTCCCAGCTGTTTTGCCTCGGGTTGTTTGTGCTGCAATGAGAATAGAACATTCGCCCAGGCACCTGATACCATACGACACATTCTGTTCCTATATATCTGAGCCCATTGCCATTGTCCATACAGCAAAGGTCATCATGTTTTCTTCTGGTACTGTACAAGGTGTGTGGCATTTAATCTTGTTGACTCATATTTGTCGCATGGGGGGGGGGGGGGGGGGGGGGTGGATCATTTGCAACCCTTTTCGTTGAGTAGAATGGTTTATTATCTGTAGTGATTTTTTTTAGGTTGAGTTTAACTATTAATACCTAGCTATTCAGCATGGTCACTCACATGGCATTACTTCAGTAATGATGATGAGACAGATCTGCCTCTTTTCCTGTGTTAGATGTCTACTTATTGTAGATGCAGCAGCCGTTGTGGCAGCTTTGACAGGTATCACGAGTGCAAAGATGGAGTACATAGTTTTGATGACTACATTGTTATGTGCATCCATCTTTGTCTATTTGTGAGTGTTCAATCAATTCATTTTAAAAAGACAACGTCAACACAATCCATGCGTTAACAATAATAACATTTAAATTTATAATAACATTTTCACAAAAGCTACATTGCTTGGATTGTGAGATAAACGTCATCACAAACCATTATTTAGCAGGAGAAAATACAAGATCATTCATCTGCATTTACATTTAGCTGACTTATTAGTCAGTAGTGGCTTAGGAGGTACAGTCGGTTGTTGGGCAACTAGTAGGTTGCTGGCTACTTCTTCCAAGATAAGTGAGGTGTCCCATAACAAGACACCTAACCCTAACTGCTCCCAACAAGCTGGCTGTTTACTTGCATGGTTGGCACCACCATCACTGTACAAATGTATGTATGTATGAATGGGTCAATCAGCCAATAAATATAAAGTGCTTTGAGTTGCTCAGTAGTAGAGTTGGCAGTAGCTCAGTGGGTAGAGCGAGTGGACAGAGCATGTCGACCACTAACCATAGGGTCGACGGTTCGATCCCCTTGATCCCCTTCCCCCAAATGTCCACATGTCGAAGCCCACAAATGTACTGATTGTAAGTCGCTTAAGACAAAAGCGTCTGCTAAATGCCCCCTGTACCTTTTGAGTTAATTTAGCATTGGACCAAATGACCTTTTATTCAATGTGACTTGCAATTGTGTACAATACCACTCAGGAGGCTATAGACTTCCAGTAGTCAGCATTAAGTAGTTAAGTAGTAATGGCTGTTAACAGTGCCAAATGCAATGCCTTGCCTGGAGGGCATAAGATGCATAGACTCGTAAAATATATAAGGGACCTTTGATTATCTCATTAATGTCCCCAGCTTCTGCATTTGTTATGTTCCCTTTTGAAAGGTGGTTGGGTAGTCTTCATGTGCCACTGTGGGAAAGTCTAGTCAGTGAAATTCGACATCAGGGAGGAAAGCCTGATAGACTATGCCGACATGCTGCTCTCATGGAAACATGTCCCCAATGTGGTGGTTTATGAGTCCTCGAAGGGCCCAGTAAACAACTGCAATGCGAGGGATCCAGCAAGACATAAATTCAGTCCCAACAAAAGACGACTTGCTGAGGCATGTTACAGCAGCAAAACAACAGCTTGAAATCCTTTTGTCGTGGTTGAAAACAAACACAATCCTGATGCTAATGGTCACCCAGTCAAGGGATCAGCAGGGCATTGTGCCATGTACCATACATTCCAGCAGTACAACATGAAGGACAAGAAGGTTGTGCTGAGGAGCTGGCCTGGGTTCCGAACTGGCCGGTTGATTCTCAAGAGGCAGAAGGCATTATGTCATGGACATGGTCTCTTCAGTCGACCCTATGTTCCTCATGAGATGCAATAATCACCATAATATAACTCTGAAGGCACTGGCAGATGTTAAGACAGGGGTCTGGAGGGTAGATGATCATGATCGATTTTAAAGTTGTGGAGCATGTTGTTGATGTGATTTGTCATAGTCTATCCATGGGTATTATGAGTGTTACAAGAAAGGGGATTTAAACAGCATGCATAAGTTTTTTCAGACATAAGCAACTGCAAAGTAAGGTCTGTTCAAACAGTGGAGTTCAAAATATAGTTTCTAAACACAATACCTTCTGTCTTTTGCAGTATGTAACCTTGAAGTACTTCAGATTTTGTGTGCATCCCAGATCAATGTGGAAATTATTGTGGAGCTTTCGCCAACCTCCAGAATGTGCAAGCCAGCAGATTGTCTTGGGGCTTTATCAAACACCCCAGACAGGGGGGGGGAAAGGTATACACTTGAAGCAGCTAGACAGTCGTTCATGAGTCATGGCCTTGCGGTGTCATAGGCCGGTTAACTGGCTTGTACACTGCGGAGTTTATAAGGTGTACAGCACATCACTGTAGGGCTTTAAATGGGGGAGTAGGGGGTGGTTGTCGCTAATTGACAATGAGTAAACAGTGTTCACTGGCTGACCGGTGTGAAACAGGAAACAATCAATGATATAATGTATATACAATATAGTGAAAACCCCTATTTCCATTAGTTTCTGAAGCGTATGTTAAATATTGTGCTGCTGGTTAAGTGATGTTAAACACAAGATTGTAGTTCGTCTAAGAACAGAAAATTCTGCACTATTTTCGGTGCAGTGATTAGGCCACTTGTGATGTGCCACTAATGGATAAGCTTCCGCATAAACTACCCAGCCAGAAGCAGCAGATAGGATAAGCCGGCAGCGTATCACAGGTAGCCTCATAATCACAGCACCGAAAATTGTGCAGAATTCTGTGTTTGTAAACAAACTCCAATCTTGTGTCGTTACTGGCACTCATTTTGAATAAGTGACTATTAGTAATTAAAAGTGGATTCCCACATATGAATGGGAGCTCAGCTGATGTGACTCTGCAAGTCAATGGAGGCGATTAATGGAACACAAATGCCAACACAGCAAAACTCCCCTTCTGGATGCACAATGATGAATTTTGAATTAAACAACTCATGAATCTGGGAAAGACTGATATCTCAGAGAACCCCAGTAACACTCCATACAGCTTGGAATCAAGGCAATGATATTTGCTCTCAACAAGCTGTACATTATACATTACAGTATGTGGATGTAGACCAGCATATTTGACCATTTTATTGTAATCATCAAATAATTCTTCCACTAGCAGGCAACTTCTTTATAGAGCCTATAAAACCAATTTATAATCTAGAAACAGTTTGATGCCATCAAAGGCATCCAGTCCATAAGGAATGTTGGAAATGCATTTTTAAAGGTTGTACGATGCATGACAACAAATTACAGAAAGAGATTTGGACACCATATAAATAGCTAGAAGACTTTGCATTTAAATGGACTATTTCACCACCAAGTGTGAGTGTGATAAGCCATAACAAGTTTCCTTGTTGATCACAAGTGGAAGATGTACACTGGATAGATCAGTCTACAAGCCTACACAGTGGGCTGTAGCAACTGGATGACTTACCTATCCATCATACATCTAGGTGGACATTTCTGAATGCTCTAAATGCAGATAACAAAGTCACAAGATTGTGCTTCCGGTGTTGACCGAGACATAAAAAAAACTGATCGCCAGCCGTAACCTGAAAGACCAAAAAAAGCCATTCCAACCTTGTTCAAATCCTTTTCACCAGGGACCCTTATAGTGTACAGCAACCACAAGAGTGATGTTATTAGGGGCATTTCATATAAAATGGCTGTGGATGCATGTTGTGATGGAGTAGGCGGAGCTTTGGTATGGTTGTTGTGTGTTCTACCCACTCAAGTCAACACATACAACCCATTACGAGAGTCAAGCAATAAAACATTAACTACTCTATACAGAACCCAGTCACCACCAGCATGCACATTCAGCCCCTCCAGTCACCACTGGGGTACAACTTGCACATTGCCTAGTGCACACCATGTAGCCCTACTCATTCACGAATGTCAACTGAACACAGAATGTACTATTCCTCCTGGAGAGAAGCCAGCACAGAGATGAGGCCTTGTTTTCTCCTGAGCCTCTGTGCCATCGCGCCTCAAAACCTGACATTCGCTGGAGTTCATCTTCAGGAGCCAACTCTGAATATTGGATGACGTCAGGCAGTGTGAACCCCTGAGGACAAAGTTCAGCACCAACTTCTTAAACTGCACTGCCATCAGCAGCAGGTGTGCCATGGCCCATACCTTTGCAACCCAACCTCATTACACACGCCAGCGAGGGCTCCTGAAAGGGGATTTGATTGGCCCGACCCCATTCCTCCCAGTGTGTCTTCTTAATAACCAATTTGTGTGTGAATCGCTCAAATCGAAACAGCATGTCTGCCTAATCTGACGGTGCGGTGGAGTGTCAGCTTCAGGGAACAAAACAGTATAAATAATCATAGACTCCCATGCTTCATCCACAGAGAGGAAATGTGCTCATCAATGCAAGAAGTAACAGCACGTTATTGCAGATGCCGCAACGTGCAAGCGGGCATACAGGGAAGCTACTCAAAAGGTTGTGGTACAGTATTTAGACGGCCAATTCTCACAGCTTGTCATGTGTAGTATGGTTTGATTTGTTTCTCTGAAGGGAGATCAGCATATAACACCTGCGCTACACCTTTTAGTGAACTACCTCTTAAAGCATTAAATAATTTAGATTCCTAAGAGTCCATTTCATCTGTTAGGACACATTGTAAACACAAGTGGTTCAAGGTCATTGAGCACCCAGGGGATAAACTGTTTAGGTCCACATTGTAGTTCAGTTTAAATCTAGCAGTAAACATGGTTGAGGACCTTTCCATTTCTTTTTGACAATTGGGAACCACTTGGAACATTGGGCTGGTTTTCTGTTATGTTGATATTTTTGTTATGGCCAATGCCTGGCCGGGGATCTATTAGTTATCGGTTTGTAAGGTCAACACAATAGACAATGCATTTTGATGCACACATTCTTAACTTTTGGATTCAACGAGAAACTATAAACAAACTAATAAGGACCTTAGGGTAGGTGCAAGTTCATTGGAGTGTGGACGACACAGTCGTGACTCCTGATTGTGTATAGGTGTGTTTGTAAGAAAAAGTCAGAGCATGTGCAACTCATAACTTTTTATGTATTTTATGTATTTATAATGTATTACTAAAACATCTTATGTATTCACCATGATTAACAGTAGGAGTCCTGCACACGGGCTCATGAAAGGCCTTGTAAGACATGTGCTCAGGTTGTGGCTTTTAAAGCAGACCATGTTTATGCCTCAGGTAAATCTAACATGAGGGTTGAAATAAATGAAAACATAAATCTCATTCAAGCTACTTCATAGAGGTCAAATGTTAAAATTCAATAATTGAAACCGATGCCTGGTGGGCCTGGTGCATACCACAGACAAAGGTCTTGGTCTAAGGTTAATAGAAATCCTTGCCTGTGGATTATCAGGGTTTGTTTTATTTCGAATTGGTAGATTTTTCTTTAAAAAAAAAGAAGTTAATATTTGTAAAGTAAATTATTTTCTGGTCAGAGTGCCCCCTCTGCTGGTAGGGCGATGGTTAAAACAACAAATAAAAACATACAATTTCTTATTTACTACTCAAATTTAGACACATCCTAACCAAACCTGCATTGCAGATGTCTAGTGTCTACAATTGTGTATACAATTTCCTGTCATGCTACCTATGACCAAACCATAAGGTTGATTCAAATGGAAAAGTTAGCTACAGTAAGACTTGCCATGTCAAGCAAGCATAATCTAAACATGGAAGATATACAGCTGTGCTCCTTCCCTCCCACTCCTCCCCTGTTTTCTCTTAAGCCCGTCCACAAATGGTTTCCATAGGCTACAAGTTTGAAAGTCACGCATTATCTTTTCCATCCAACATCCACGGTGTACAAGGTGGTACAAATGGTTGATGCTTGTTCAGAAAAAAATTAACTGTGTTGCATATATTTCAAGTCAACGGTATTTGTAGTGTTCTTAACCAAAGGAAGAAATCCCTACAATTCAAGGGAGAAACCTTGAGAAAGCCAACTTAAAATCCTATATTATTACTAAATCAGTTTGGAGTTTATTACCAGCCAAGATTTTTTAACGAAAATCTTGGGATCTCAAAGTTGCAAACCTCTTCGAGCTCCGTCCTCCAGCAGCCCAAAGTGAGCACTCTCAGTCAAAGCCCAACCAGCAGAGAGTAAAATAACCAGCACCTCACCTTGAGTTGAACATCAGACAATCTTTCAGTCGGATGAATTCATATAACCAACAGACCTACCTTGATCAAGATGATCTGAACATCCGCTGCTGTTGGGATTTAGCATCTCTACGCCATCATTGCACTGACATCATACACTTAGATTTAACCAAAGCAAAAATATATTTCTCAATAAATATAACTCTACATAAAGAAAAATCTACCCAATCCCAATCACTCCAAGGAAAACATACATTCCATCAAATACTTAACTGCAAGTGTGAGGACAAGGGTAGAGTTGAGAGTTGTGTGCATGTAAAAGGGAATATAACACAGCAATTACAGCAGGAAACAACTCATAGCCAAACTATAAACATTTCATCCAAGAACAGACTCATTAAAATCCCAATCTTGGCCTCTTGGCCATTACACAATAAGTACACCAGCTAGCAATTAAAACTCAAATCTCTCCATCAACAACTAAACTGCATTCATTCACTGCAGTTTTATTTTCCAGCCAAGATTTTTGATCTCAATAATCTGGTGAATTATGTTCTGATTAGTGTTCTCATGTCATCATTTTCTTTACATAAAAGTACACTTACTGATAAAAATGTGGTATGAATGTTGGAATACAGTTCAACTTCTGCCTGGAGTAGTTTTCCAGACATTACGTTATTACTGCATTACCATACCTTTGAACAAAATCAATTATTCCATAAACTGAAATGCCTTTCAAGATGGCGACATGGTTACCCTACGAAGAGGACAAGTGTAAGTGCTTGCCTCGTGCAATTTGGACACAAGCAGGGACCATGGGAAAGATTCCCATGTTGCCCTTCATTGATTTTAAAGCCACAATGGTGATCTCTTATCCTTTGCTGTACTAGCGCACAGGTCTTGGTTGATTCAACAGTCTTGAGTTCAGGCATTGCAGATGGACCCGCATCTCCAAAAGTATGCAAAAAAACTGCCTGAAGACATTCAGGGATGCTGTAAAATTTAGTGGGTTGGCGGTTTATCATTCATTGTCCAGCAAACATTGAGTGACAGCGAATTTCCACTGAGCATGAACTTTGTGTGCAAAGAGAAATTTCAATGAGAAACTGCAAAACTGTATAAAAAGATCATGAAGGACAAATCCAAGGCAACTGTAGCAAGTGTAAGAGTCAATTAAACCACCAGCTGTTAGGTAGCATTAGCAGCCCCCTGGGGAGCTGTAGCTGGGGAATAGGAAATGCATAACCACATTCAGACAAGACCCTACATAGTCCAAGATAAAACCTGTAAACATACACCTGTAATTGTGAGCAGCTTAAACATTGCCAAACTCATCCAACAATTTGTGCAGCAAAAACATTTGATGAACCTTACATTGAGGGGCTCTTATTTTGAAGACTCACCAAGACTGGGCCATGGCTTCAACATCTGACATTGAGAGGTGAAGAGCCCACTGCTGGCTCCAGTGGAGGGATAGGAGCCACTCTGTGGATAACATCTCATGTACTTCCAACTTAGAGATGCAAGTCCTTCTCAGACTAAACTGCAATGTAGCGACAAGCATTGGGTGGGGTTCCTGCAAAATGCATTGAGTAAGAAGCCATCTTGGAAAAGATCCCAATTGGGTTCTTTCCAAACTAAAGCTCTGAAAACCAAAATACATCTCCTCCAGTCTAGGAGGCAACGAAACCGCCATTGAGGCTTCAAAGTCTATGAAGAGGAATGTGAAAATAAGTTCCATGCCACCCTGCTGTCAGACCACAGTTGTGTTCTACGAGCTGAAAAGATAAGCCCTCATAGTCCTACCCTCGTTTCCTCTCCTCAAAAAACCCTCCTGCCATTCTGGAGAACATTCCAGTTCATGCAACTGCCATTTTGACACTCCATTAAACCCTTGATTTCACTCAAGGGTGCTAGTCTACAAAACTAAATTTCAGGCAGCTCCATATCCCAGCATGAATCTCTGATCGCTCAAACAACCCATCAGCATGTGTTTACTCATGTGGATCGATTGATATTTTAGGGTTGAAGTTGGTTCTGCCCACCGTGAATGCATGCATAGACCTTAGAACACTGGAGACTTCAAACTGGATCCAGGGGGAAATCCATAACTTGATATATCTGTCCACACACCAGGACCATCATTAAAAACTGAGCCACATTAACAAATGCATTGACATCAACCTACACTATAATTCAACCAACCACAAGGTAAACACTAAACACTAAACCGTAAACACTATCCAGCGCCAGCACATGAGGGAGAACTGAGTTACTCACATACCGTAGAATCTTCTTCATTCACCTGTCAGAGGGCAAATGTATTATTACAAACAAATTGACACATACATAATCATAGTTATACAATGTATAGTGAGCGTTTATCATCTTTTTAACAATTGTCTGGAATAGAATAAAAATAAATAAATGCAAGCCAATTCATTATACAAAGAAGGTAAATAACAACATTTTAAATTAGCCAATCAAATCGAAATAAGTACAGCAGATTTAAAAACATGTGGATGGGAATATGTATGAATTGTGTATTTCAGTGACGATGTGCCTATCACAAAGTGAATGAAGGTAAACAATGACAATGACAGGCCCTTGTCCGCATACAGGCTCAGATTGGGAAACATGTGCATATGAAGGTTTCAAAACATTTTTAAAGTCACTGGAGCCTCATAACAGACTAAAAGTGGAGCATTTAATTTGCTGCCCAGTATTTAGTAGTACTCCTCTCATCGCCAGAGCAATTTACATATTGTTGGAACCTCTCAGTTAATTTTCGATTTCTAACAGGCGTTATCAACTGCTGCAAACCAAAATGCCTCCGGGCACTATTGGATAGACCTACAACTGAGTGATGGAAAAATACTGCAAACACATCTTTCTCATTAACAAAAGCTTAAAGCGTAGTTCTACTTAGACATAGCCCAGTTAGTTTAATGCTGTCATGACCCCAACTGAGGGTGTTTCTATGTTGCCAGCCCAGACAAACAGAACCTCCCCACCCATGTTCACTCATCTCCCCCTTTAACATGCATAACTTAAAACCAGCCTAAACAGATCAATGCTTAATGCTTCATTGGAAATATTAAGAGGTGAAGTCAACCAACATGTGAACATGAGGTGTTTATCAGCCCATGGGCCAAACAACGCAGAGCATTAGACATGTTAACCTGGGCTGCTGAGATGTTGAGAGCAAATTGGATTTGGGTTGTTGGTGGACTAATTTGATTTTTTTTTTTTTTTTTTTTTTTTTTTTTGCATTACATTAAGTGAATTTGACTTTGTTTGGTTCGACGCTGTGTCTTGGATTTCCGTTTGGGTTGCACAGGCTGTTGGTATTTGGACACATTGGATTAGGTGGTTTTGTTTCAGTGACTAAAATAGAGTCAAATTAGGCCAGCAACGACCTCTGTAGCCGAACTGAACCAGGCCCAACAGCAAAAACCTCTATTCACTTTTTACTCGATGAAAAGTTGCTTCTGCCACAACGTTCATCAGACTCACCGGGAATCTGTGGACCAGACCAGAGAGAGGCAGGTTTGTTGTCTTTTAAAATTGTTTGACACAATATTAAAAAGATTGTAAAACAACGAAGTTCGGGGCTACAAATCCCCACGTTAAAACGTCAAAGGCCTGAACTGTTAACGTCATCCCGAAGTCATCTGAGCCTTACAGAGCCGCGCTCGAGACGGCTCTAAAGCAGCCAAACAGCTTGCTGATTGGTCGGGAGGCCCACCTGTCTGAACCAGTGGGCTGTAACCGCCAGGTCTCAGCTCCACTGTCTGTTCCATTGTGCTTCTGTTGCTCGTACGATTAACATTACCTCTGACTGATATTCACGTTCACTGTCGGCAGTTGGGGTATTGATTCTGTGAAATGTCGCGAGAGTAATCCTGTCACGCATATTAGAACTAGAATAAAAGAATAGATACCGTATTCATCAATGCAGGAGTTGTCCGTGAGTGAGAGCGTTTGATTTGCTAATTACATGGTATCTACTTGACGACCTCAAAGTACAACTTTGTCATGGTATTTTTCTGTAGGCCTATAGTTTTTAGTAGGCTGAGTAGGCTACATGAAATACATTAAATATGTACTCTCTTTGCTTAACGTCAGGTGGCAGTATTTCCAAATAATACACGACCCTGCGGTGACATGTGGGCCTTGTTAGTTTTTCTCTTTCTGTGTTTCTCTCCGATGTAGGAAAATCATGGAAACGTCCTTCTGCACGCATGTTTAAAAGACATATATATTATTTATACATACATATACACACAGGTATATATGTATTCACACACACACACACGCACACACACACACACACACACACACACACAAGTGATACACATGATCAAGCACTTGTGCAAACACACATGCCCACACCTCTGTATCATCTTGCGCCAGCTATTGTCAACATAGTTATATTAGGAACATTCCTCTGTGTGTGTGTGTGTGTGTGTGTGTGTGTGTGTGTGTGTGTGTGTGTGTGTGTGTGTGTGTGTGTGTGTGTGTGTGTGTGTGTGTGCGTGTGTGCATGTGTTCCTTCGCTCTGGTGTGTGTGTGTGTGTGTATGTGTACATATCATTCACCTGTTTCACAATTTCACCTCTACCTCATACACACACTCTCTCTCTCTCTCTCTCTGTCTCTCTCTCTCTCTCTCTCTTCTCTCTCTCTCTCTCTCTCTCTCTCTCTCTCTCTCTCTCTCTCTCTCTCTCTCTCTCTCTCTCTCTCTCTCTCTCTCTCTCTGTGTCTCTCCCAATATAACAGTGTAACAATAGCTATGGCCTCCCAGTGTTGACGAGGACTCAGTGGAATGGCCTCAGGTCTGTTCCCTGCTCTCAGACACCTGGCTCATCCCCTGTAGTGGGACAGCACTACCAGCTGAGTGGAATCTCCTTCATAAAAAACTCTTCACAAACCTAGAACCTGGATACATAGAAAGATAGATAGAGGGAAGCTTGGATGGGTACATGCAAACATGCATACATCCTTCCATGTTGGAACAGGCCTTGTCCAATACATTTACAGTATGACTGTAAGTGATGCTGCCAATTTGATAATAAACAACTTGAAAAATACATACATACATACATACATACATACATACATACATACATACAGTACATACATACATACATACATACATACATACATACATACATACATACATACATACATACATACATACAGTACATACATACATGCATACATACAGTACATACATACATACATACATACATACATACATACATAGAGACAGACAGACAGTCAGACAGAGAGACAGACAGACAGACAGACAGACATACATACATACATACATACATACATACATACATACATACATACATACATATACATACATACATGCATACAAATACATATAAATTGGGACCTTTAAGACAGGAATACAATCATAAAAATGTGTATTGTATTGGCATATTTTTTGAAACAAGTATTTTACTGAACCCATTGAGTCCAAGTGACAGACATTCGACTGGACGGGACTGGTTCTATTTGGAAACCGCTAGATGGCGCAGTGAGCGAGAAGTTTGCTGACGGTGTTAAAACCGTCCGTGAATGTTGCTCAACGGGCTGGAGGAGCTCGCTGCACATCGACATGATATGATAAGCATCACACATTGGCTGTGTCACACAACCAGTGCGTGACACATGACACACACATACACACATACACACGCATTGCGTGTGTGTCACACTGTCAAGAAGGCCTGATTGTGTATGTTCAAGTAGGGCCTACTCTAGAATATTCACGAAACATTACCTTCGTACAGCGAGATGTAGGCCTAGTTCTAATACAGCCTTTTTCCGCATTCCGTTAAGATTATAGCAAGACTAAAATTAATTCATGTATATTTCTCACTTTGTCACACCAATTGTGTTCTGTTGTTATCTCAGTGAGAGATAGACCTACACAATTCATTGCAGCATGCTTTATTATATTTTTATTGTATCTCTTTCGTGCAGAATATGTTCAAATCCCCCATTTTCTGTAACAATCAATCCCAGTGTTTCTAATTGGACGGGGTCGCTCCAAGCCCCCCCCCCCCCCCCCCCCCCCCCCCCCCGTGCGGGTTATTGTTACGCACTGACAGTCCGATTATTCGCTGCTCACACACAGTAGCAGGCAGACGGACGGGCATCTCCTCCATCTCCTCTTCCTCTTCCCAAAATGTGGACACCTACTAAGGATTTAATATAAGCTATATTTTCATTCTGACAAAAACCTCCCCTGCTTTACGGTAAGCGAACAATATTCTGTGTTTGGTGTACGCTTCGGTGCGATGGTATTGCTTGCAGAATGCCTCTGCCGCTGGCGAACATGTGAGCGCGGTGGACAGAGCGGTTGGTCGCTCTTCGCTGGTTGAGTTGCGCGGACGACTGCTGTGTGTGTATCGCTTGCGTTGTATTTGTAGTTTATTATAGCGAAGTGTGGTTCTATGTATGTCTTGCACTGTGACGCATGGGTATGTTGAGTGGATAATGAGC
>JAXIVH010000354.1:102500-131629 GCA_036785325.1 Urophycis tenuis | reverse complement strand
GACGCCCCCCTTAACCAAACTTCTGCCTACACAAGAGGTTTATATCAGAACTGCAAACTAAAACATCAGGGAGCACAAACCAGAGGCTGGCAGGCTGGCAGTGTAAACGCAGAGCCGGACGTGAGGGCGACAGTCTGAACAGTGAGAAAGAAGCAGAGGCCACTGTGAACAAAAGGACACATCATCAAAAAACTATTGACACAAATCTGATCCCATACCATCTCTGTTTGTCTGCTTCTCTGTCTCTCTGTGTTTGCCCATCTCCATGGAGTCGGTCTGTCTCCTTTGACCTGCCTGTGATACTGAACGTAAAAATGACACATTAATCAAAGGTTATATTTAGTTCTTAATGTTGCTGTGTGTAAGATTTAAGGTCTATTATTTGAGGGTGATTTGTTAGAAATGGCATATCCATCCATCAGCTATTCGGTAATGAAATGCGCTGTGACAATGTTTTGAGTTGACTGCTCCTGTCTCAGTCTGAGCCAGTTTAGGTTGTAGACTGCTGCTGTCTCAGTCTGAGCCAGTTTAGGTTGTAGACTGCTGCTGTCTCAGTCTGAGCCAGTTTAGGTTGTAGACTGCTGCTGTCTCAGTCTGAGCCAGTTTAGGTTGTAGACTGCTGCTGTCTCAGTCTGAGCCAGTTTAGGTTGTAGACTGCTGCTGTCTCAGTCTGAGCCAGTTTAGGCTGTAGACTGCTGCTGTCTCAGTCTGAGCCAGTTTAGGCTGTAGACTGCTGCTGTCTCAGTCTGAGCCAGTTTAGGTTGTAGACTGCTGTCTCAGTCTGAGCCAGTTTAGGCTGTAGACTGCTGCTGTCTCAGTCTGAGCCAATTTAGGTTGTAGACTGCTGCTGTCTCAGTCTGAGCCAGTTTAGGTTGTAGACTGCTCCCCGTTCATTTCTGACCATTCAGGACTTATCAGGACATCTCTTTTATTCCCTGATTGTTTGTTTAGTTTCAACATCTTTCTCTTTACAACTCTTAAGAAGGCAGAGCCACTCTGTCAGGGCTGTCACCAGGAACACACCGGAACACACCGACCACTCTTGTCTCTGTCCCATTTTGTGTGACAGCGTCTGGGTCCAGCAAGCCATCCTCTCTCGGCCTCCCTCTCTTTTTATATCTCTGTGCCTGTCATTATACAGTATATAATAATAATGATAATAATAAGGAGAACAACTTTTATTTGAACAGCACCTTCCAAAAAAAACTGATCAAAGTGCTTGGCAGTATGGCATGAAAAACGAAAATTACAAAAAAATAACTAAATAAAATGATCTGATAGAAAGGCAAAGGGCAGAGAAATTCAAGTATTAAAAATGAGAGCAAAAAGAGATAAACATGTATTACAATAACTAACTGCCTGCCTCAGTCAGAAGGTCTTCAGTTGGTTCTTAAAGGTACCAGCAGAGCTACATATCTAGTTGTACTGGTGGTCCTTAGTAGAGTAGCTAACACCATGCTTAAACAGTTCAAGTACAAGCACCAGAGCACCCAAGGGCTCTTGCTGGTTGGGAGGCCACTGATGATGGCTTTACAATAGTCACACCTGCTAGTACTGAAAGCATCCTGCTTGCTCACTTTGCCGAGATGGGCTTCAAAGTTGGAGTAGCTCCGTCTCTGTCTCTGTGTCTGTCTCTCTCTCTCCCCCTCTACCTCTCTCCCCCTCTCTCCCACTACCTCTCTCCCACTACCTCTCTCCCCCTCTCTCCCTCTAAGTCCCTCTAGCTCTCTCTGTCCCCCTCTGGCTCTGTTCTGTGAAATTACAATAACAGCCCACAAATTAGATTTATCTTGCAGTAATTGTTCAGGACAAATGCATCCGGGAAATAAGTCCTATCACTTCAGTCTTTGGCACACAAGGCACTTTGTGTCACTTTGTTGATTAGAACAGGTAAACAAACCAATCCAGTTTCTTCTATTGATTACCATACATTCTCACAACAGCTCTGATGCACACACACGCACGCACCGACGCACAAACACACACACACACACACACACACACACATGCACGAGGACAGGTCAAATCCTAGTGAGTGTTGTGTTTGCGTCATGCGACAGCAGCATCTGTGATGCCCGGGGGATTAGAGGAAGTGAAGGAGAAGGAGGAGGACACAGAGGAAAAGAGGACGGCCTTTCAGATGAGCTTCATCAAGCCCACCATCCTGCTGGGACATTAAGACGGGACCAGACCTGCCCACAGACTGGTCTCTCTCTCTCACATGCAATCTTTCATGTGAAAATGCAGTCATGCGTATATATTCCAATTTACAGTCACAACCACAAACTGTAGAACTATGGAATGGACATAGAGACATATGGACATATGCACGCTGACACGTGGTATTTATCCTGTGCCATTTATCTTATTCTAACACACACTCAAGCATGGATACATATTTTGATTATGCTGTATTGAAGAATAATCTCAGATCCAGCAGACCTAGCTATTGTTGTTTTGTTCGGGTCTTCTACAAAATTATTGATTGACTGATTTCTAAGAGTATTGACAGGATTTACTATATTCCCATATTCCCATCTCTCTCTCTCTCTCTCTGTCTCTCTGTTTCTCTCTCTCTCTGTTTCTCTCTGTTTCTCTCTCTGTCTCTCTCCATCTGTCTCTCTCTCTCTCTCTCTCTCTCTCTCTCTCTCTCTCTCTCTCTCTCTCTCTCTCTCTCTCTCTCTCTCTCTCTCTCTCTCTCTCTCTCTCTCTCTCTCTCTCTCTCTCTCTCTCTCTCTCTCTCTCTCTCTCTGTCTCTCTCTGTCTCTCTCTGTCTCTCTGTCTCTGTGTGTGTGGCCCAGCCATGTGTACAGTGCTGCATTGTGTTAGCTGCTCAGGACTATTTCATAGTTAACAACACTGTAGCCTTTCACAGCCCCACCCGTGACTCAGGGGTGGGATCAGCATCACCTGCCTACAGATGCACACACACACACACACACACACACACACACACACACACACACACACACACACACACACACACACACACACACACACACACACACACACACACACACACACATACACACACACACACACAAACTGTGTGTACAAGCAATGCCACCAGATAGTTCAGCCATTGTCTTCTGGTGGGGTTGTGTGTTGTTGTTTCGGTCTAGGAGGGATGTCTTTTTGTAACGTACAGCCAGGAGGAAGCACTTTCCATGTATTCGTTGTTCCTAGAATGATATAGCTGATGGAACGTACACAGGGGAAGACAAATCACAGTGTGATGGGAATGCATGTTTAGTTAGTAGTACATTAGTACAGGGAGGCAGAGGAAGCAGAATGGATCTCATGCTGGTACATTACATGCTAGGGTGTGTTCACACTGACCAGCACTGTCACGTCAGACCCTGTCCAATCCATTAGTTCCAGTTTGTTTCAAACAGCCCCTTATTGACCACCCAAAGACCCCCATCATACACACACACACACACACACACACGCACGCACACACATACACACCAGACAGACACACAATGTCTGGCCAGTAGGGTCTCTCCATGAATGGCTCGGTTCATGGACTGCATGAACAGTTATGTAGCTCAGTTACGTTTACCGCTCAGTAAATTTAGAAGAAGAAGACCCATTTGGTTGGCAGTGCAACACATAATCCTCACTCATCCTGTATCCTTCTCTGTCAAGTTGACTTTATGCAATTCATGTTCTTTCACTTCATATTTTTTCAACCAATCATGTTGCTGGAGGCGGCGTCTGTAAGTGCACTATTGTGCATCAGAGTAGGAATGTAGGATGTATTCAGTATAAAGTCTTTTCTCCATGAGCAGAGGAAGAAATGAGAGCCAGATTCATCCACTCAGCAGTGCTGACTGACAACAGAGAAATCATGCTAACGTCACACACGCACACGCACACACGCACACACACGCACGCACGCATGCGCACGCACACACACACGCGCACGCACGCACACACGCACGCACGCCCTTGCACATGCGCACACACACACACACACACACACACACACACACACACACACACACACACACACACACACACACACGCACGCCCTTGCACATGCACACACATACACACACACACACACACACAGACACACAGACACCTGGCTGACACATCCTGTTTTCCCAGCCTTATGTTCCGTGTCACTCTGTAGAGCCCTTAAGACAATGGATAAAGCAACAGCCCCGACAGAGGGGCGAGGGGCGAGAGACAAAGAGAAGCTTTGAGAAAGAGATGCCACTCAAAGAGCCCTGGCCCCCATGGTATCAGAGTCACACACACCTGACAGGCTGTCTTTCCTGTTTAAACATGAACAGTCCGCCAGGATCAAAGTGGTTGTATTTCAACTCGCCATTAACGGGACCTTACATCATTGCAATTGCACTTCCTAAATAACCTCTTTATGTACGCATGTGTGTGATTGTATGTGTGTGTATTTACGTATGGCTGCGTGTGTGATGTGTATACCTGTGTATGTCCATGTAATTGTGTGTGTCTTTGTGCACGTGGATGTGCATGTCTGATTGCCTGTTTCTGTCTGGCAAATAAAGGATTGATAAACTGAAGGGATGGATAAGTGTATCATAAACCTTTTTATTTTGCAATCCTCAATTATTTTAATTCTTCATATGTGCCCAAATAGGATGGCGTGTCAATCTTATGCAAAAAGAAACGGTTTGTTGAAGCACAACACCTAGACGTTGTCCCATAGACAGCCTGGTCATTATGGGTTCAGCAGCATGGGGCACATCAAGCCTGGATCCCAGTCAGCACTATTTCAGCCTGTGGTGGTTCTGGAGAACGGTCCACACGCCACAGTCAAATGAGCTTTTAAATGTCCCTTTTCTCCAGCTGATGTTATCATTAAAGTATGTAGTTAGAGATTCACCACAACATATGTTATTTTTCACCATACTGTGTGTGTGTGTGTGTGTGTGTGTGTGTTAGTGTGTGTGTGTGTGTGTGTATGTGTGTGTGTGTGTGTGTGTGTGTGTGTGTGTTTAGCATTGTAAGCCAGGTGATCAGTAGCTTGTCATGTGACATGCACTACCCTGCTCTGGTGTTACCTTGCGGTGCCTATGTGCGTCTGGATGGGCAGTGTGAGGTGGAGCGTGTGTACACACACCCACACACATACACATGTGCAGTGTGCACATACGCATACAAAACGACACAGCCGCACAGCTAATGAGTCATCCCCCACTCTCTCTCACTCTTCTGTGTCTCTCTCGCCCCTCTCTGTATTCAGGGGACATTACTCAGAAAGGCTACGAGAAGAAGAGGGGGAAGCTGCTTGCGCCGTACATCCCACAGATACAAGGTAAGTGTCGGCCATTCATGTGTCAAACTTATCCTGTAGTGTTAGCATACGTACCCCAGGAGGGGGAATCTGCTACTCTATACAGCAGCTTTTTACCATAGCATTAGCGACCGGCTAGCATTACCTTCAGCATGTCCTTGTAGAAGCAAAACTCAGAGTGACTCCCGTGGAGGAATGAAGGCTTGTGTGAGGGCTTCGGATGAAAGGTCAGATCAAACTATCACCACTGTAAAACTATCGTACAGGAAGATTAGTGGAAACACGGTAGATACTTTGTCAGCTATTGCTGCGTTGCAGTGCAGGTCTGGGATTGGGGTTTTTCTGTATTGCGTCTTCAAAGTTCAGCCCTCATCTCTGGCTGTTTTAACTGGACCTCCTGTGACTGCCCTTGCCGGGTCACTGGTGTTGTTAACTGCGGCGCTGCTGCTGTACATGTGGAGCATGATGTTGATGGTGGGCTCGGCCCAGTTAACGAGTCCCTCTGGCATCATCAGGTCCAGCTGTTTAACTGAATGAATCATCATAAGTGGCGTTTGATTAGAACAGAGGGCTTTGTTATGACCCTGTGTGCACACTGACCTCAGCGCCACAACAACCTGATCAGACAGCCTTCCTGATATTGAATGTACATGTTGCTGATGAATATAAGAATGAGATTGCCTTGCCATGGGTTGGCCATTATGTTTTTACAATTACAGACTCAAATAAATACACATTTAGAGTGAAAAAATGAAAGTCAAAATACAGAACATTTGTCATCTTTTATCAAAGGCTAACAAATGATAAGAGTCTTGTAATGTTTTGGGATTGTTTCCATGTTTGTTTTGTGTGCACCCCAATAAGTGTGCTGGGGTGAAATACCGGCTACGTTGTCCTCCCCATCTGTTTAAGATATTCTAACTCCATTCCCTCAGTCACCACCACTGGCCTGTTGAATGTAAAACTCAGAAGAGGTTGGTTTGTGGTGAATCCTAAAGAGAGGAGTGTCTGTCTGTCTGTGTGTGTGTGTGTCTGTCTGTCTGTCTTCTCCGGGCTGTTCCATGCTGTGTCGTGCATCAATGGCAGATGTTGGGTTTGGCCGGGTCTCTCGGCAGACTCAACCTCAGTGGAAACCAGGACCCTCTGTGCACCAGGCTGCCCATACCAAGGGCTTTCCATTGGTGTCTATTAGTGGAACTGGGCTTTAGCTTGAGTAGACCATCTCTGTCTCTCGCTCTATATCTCTCTCGCTCTATATCTCTCCTAGCTCTTTCTCTCTTTCAGCCTCTTTCACTTTCTTGTCCCTTTCTCTCTCTCTCTTTGTCTCACTCTCTGTCTTAGCTATCTCTCGCCTCTCTTGCTGTCTTGTCTCTCTCTCTTTCTCTCTCTCTCTTTGTCTCACTCTGTGTCTTAGCTATCTCTCGCCTCTCTTGCTGTCTTGTCTCTCTCTCTCTCTCTCTCTCTCTCTCTCTCTCTCTCTCTCTCTCTCTCTCTCTCTCTCTCTCTCTCTCTCTCTCTCTCTCTCTCTCTCTCTCTCTCTCTCTCTCTCTCTCTCTCTCTCACTATCACTATCATTCTAAGCTCCTGTTAGCTGTCCTGTGGTCCTGGTTCAGAGACTGAGGAGAGGACATTCCTGTTGTCACAGAGCACATGAGGCCACGCTGGTGTGTGTGAGTGTGTGTTGGCGGTGGGTTTCTGATGACATCACATGCTTCGTCAACTGAGTGAGCATGCGTGTTGTTGTTGTTGTTGTTCAGGGACACATCTGATGGCATTAAGGTCTAAGTGTGGAGTTTGATGGCTCCTATATAAAATATTCTTATCACGCTTTTATTAAAATTTTTGGTTCGCTTTTCAAATTGTGCAAAAGAAACCCAGAAACATTCATACTTTCTGTTCATTCAGATATGTCCCCCCAACCACAGTCCTCCCTTTTGTTTGAGTAGGGATGAGGAGTAAATCCCTTAGTATATGTATATGTATTATATTATATGTTATCATGTGTCAAACTCAAAGGCCCGGGGGCCGAGTCCGGCTCGCCACATCATTGTATGTGGCCCGCGTCATTGTGTGTGGCACACAGCGTACCATACAGCCACCATTAACTACATCTCCCACAATGCATTTCAATGTTGTGATCCGCAAAATCCTGCCACCAGACTGCAGTGGCTCCAGTGCTTCCATCTATTTCTACATATATATAAATGCATGTACAATATTTGTACACTTGGATAAATAATAATCAAATGCAGAGACAGTTACTTAACAATATATTTAGGAGTAGTTAAATGTATACAGTCTGAAAGTTACAACCGGCCCTTTGAGGGCAACCATAATGCTGATGTAGCCCGGGGTGAGAGTGAGTTTCACACCCCTGCTGTAGAGGGCATTAACATGATATTTATCCCTGTAGGAACTGAGGAAATGAGAATTCTTTGAGGAAAAATGGTCGAAGGCAGGACAACAAGACAGATTCTCTAACTAACCATTTCGGAGCAGTAGATCAGATGAGGAGCAGTATAACATGATGAGGAGCAGTATAACATGATGAGGAGCAGTATAACATGTCTGATCTGCATGATATGTGCAGTACTACATTAGTACCTTATAGTAGTCATAGTGCATTAGATAAGGCCAGCCCTCTGTCTGGCGTTGTGCTCCAGTATGCCTTTAGCTACTCTGGGCTTTTCTGATTCCAACTTAATGAGGATACTAGTTTCTTCTATGAAATAAAAATAAAAAATTCTCAAAAAGATGGGGAGACATTGAAATAAATATAGACAGACTATATTCATGATGTGAATATTATCTGTTGGGCCACTGGGTTCACAGGCAGTAGCTCACTTTTTGTAAATGAACTTTATATCCAGATATTTTGCTGAAGTAATTTAGTATGTCAAGCACTTGTCATACGCTAACTAAGAGATGGACCAAATAGAAAAGCCTATTGTCTGCCTAGAGGGATCCCCCTCATAATGAATGAGATAGAGGGATCCCCCTCACAATGAATGAGATGAGCAGGCTGACAGCAGGCATGCTACCACAAAGTGGCAAGGAAGATGGAAGATGAGTATGGACAGCCATAGGAGAGGAATATATGACCTTAATCCAAGGTATTCCTTTTTAACTAAACCAAATCTTGTGGGAGTATAAAAAAGATACCTCCCCTACATCCGATCCATTGCCCTCTCAGCCTGTAGTGATATAACAAGCTCTCAGGTGACAGGCAGAGTGTGATCATACAGGATATGATATACTGGTCGGAATTTGAAAAGAATGGCGATTTTTGATAACTCCAGTCTGATCAGTGGATACATTAGAGGGTAATACAGTCTCTAATTGGCAAGCCAACATCTTGGCCAGTAATTTACTATCCACACCAGGAAGGAGATGGGTTGAAATGAGCTGCATTCTTAAGGATTCGTGACTTTTGAATGGATAAGGATAAGGGAGATAACTGCCTGTCACATTTTTGGGGGTAATAAACCAGTACTGAATGATTCTTCAAAGACACCAGTAAATCCATCAGAACCTGGAGGTTTAGCATGGACTGAACGCCATGGCCAAGTTCACCCGTAGAGAATGAGCTCTCCAATCCAGTTTCTCCAGTTTCTTCTCATCATAGTGGGGACACCCAACTTATCACCAACATCATCAGTCAAAGAACCATTCCTGTGGGACTCACAAGTACACAGTTTTGCATGTAATTTGCAAAAACACTGACCAATGTCAGTGATCTATGTGCTTTCCAGCTTTTTAATGCATTTTTTGTTTACTTTGAGAATTGGTTTGTTTGTCAATATACAGTATATGTTATTTGATTAGTTATTGAAATATAATGAAGGAGATGTAGAAAAAAAAATCCATTGAGCCTTTTTACCCTTTCTTTTATCCTAAACGTCAACACATTGACTTGCTGTCCATTTCATTACATTGTGCAATTTGTACAATATCGTTCAAAATTAGATTGATCATTTTCTCTGTCTTCATTATGAAACTACAGCCATTCACACATGACGTTGGTCAAGCAGATTCTCAACAGAAATGCTCCTAATGTTTGATGATGTCAACCATCTCTCTGAAAACGGCTCTGTGCCATCAGACAGGTGCTGACTCATGAGGGCTCCATCCAGCCAATAGTGGTCTTTGTTTGAACAGAGCAGTGACTCCGATTGGCTTGCTTCGGCGTGTCTGTGAAGGGAGTTCTCCCCGGCAACCAGACCGGGCAGCCTGGCTGGTTTGATAGACCCGTGTTCTCTGGGGCTCGGAAAAGCTATTGTGTGAGTGATTTTTTTTTTTAAGCTGACCAGAACATTATGATCCGTGCCTCGAAGTTTGTGTGTGTGTAATGTTTGATAGCTCTCTGGATGTTTGCATTGATTGAACACACGTGTTCAGATTATTGTACATGCACAGATCTGGATTCGCTGTGTGTGTCGATCAATTAAGCAAACCAATTAGTGTGTTTGTGTGTGTGTGTGTGTGTGTGTGTGTGTGTGTGTGTGTGTGTGTGTGTCCATTTTCTCCTAGCGAATGTGTGTTGGCTGCTACTGAGCTGCTGATAGTGCTGCCATGTCTGAGAGTTGCTGACAGAGTGGAGCTCTCTGATCCACTCTAAGCTGCTGCTCTATGGGCAGACTGGCTGGCTAACTGATTGACTGACTGTGGCTGGCTGACTTGTTGGCTGTTTTGCTGACCAGCTGACTTGTTGGCGGACTGGCCTGCTGGCTGACTGGCCTGTTAACTGACTGTTTGGCTGGCTGGCAGCCTGCACTCTGGCGTGTGCTTGGGTTTGTGCCTGTGCCCTAAAATGACCCAGTCTGCTGGCCCGAGGCTCAGAGGCAGCGTTCACTGAGCTCAACCGCTGTCTGGTTCAAGGGGTCAAAGGTCATGAGATGGGACCGAGAGAACAACCCCAAAGAAGCCTCTAAGCCAGCTCCGTCTGAGCAGTAGTCTGCTGGCAAGGCAATCTCCAACTGAAAAGCCAGAGAATATGTCTCTAATATTATCTGCTGTGACCCCTTGAGAGAAGCTGTATTGTTGAGGTGGAATTCCAGCAGTGCTCCTGATGCTCTTTACTGTGTCTCTATGTTTTGTGTGCTCACTCGGGCCACCTTTCTTGCCACAAAGAGATTTAGATCTGTTCTTTGACTTTTCTTCAAAGCTTCCTCATCCTAAATGTCACTCTTGGCTGCTTTCTAGGCTCCTCACGATTTGCTCCAAGAGACAATTTTGAATCAAATAAGCTATTTGAGTATTAGTCTCCAAAGGGGATACATCTGAAAATGCCAGCCTCACGCTGCAGTGTGGACAGACAAAACATACTTGTGAAAACGATGATGTAGCATGAGATTGGATCCAGACATGGGCAGCCTCCTCAAGTGGTCTGGGTCTGGGCATGAGGAAACACATGCTGTATCTGTGTGGAGCGACGTTTTTAGCACAGTGGGGAAAATCACGAGTATGGGCAGAAGGATTTTGACATCAAAATGACATTGACGTTCATCCGACATAGTGTGGACACAGCCGTACGCATTCGACATACTGGCTGTGTAGTTGCGCAGCAGTTTACACCAGTCAATTAATTTCCAATGCAAATTCTTTAATGCTAAGCTTGAACCTAGCATTGAAACTAGGTTCAAGTGCTGCTCACATTGAAAATAATGCACTGAAACGCATGGCGTAAACCTGACGCAGGCATACAACTACAACTCTAGCCGAGTGATGCAAACCAGTACTTGTTGCGTACAAAAATATATCCCAAAAATAAATATTTTGTATGGAAAAATCTATCCATACAAAAATATAACATACGCAACCAGTATGTTGCGCTTCATGCAGCACAAGAGAAAAAAGAGCCTGGCCATCCATCGGCATTTGGTCAAAAGTGCTGATGAACTGCCATTAGATATGACTGTAGATTTAATGGTACTACTGGTTTCTTGACAAGCCGACACCTGTTGTCATATATAACTTTTCATACAAAGAATAAACATTTAAATATGCAGCGTCGTGCTGACGGACAGACTGCCGTCTCGCAGACTCCGGACTCATCCTCGCCGTGAGCGAGAGCAGAACAGGCGTCAGTGTCCTCTTGACTCATTAAGCCCACCGCCCCCAGCTGCTGCGGTCCCCGCAATGGAGTCCTCCCACCCCCACCCCCATCCTCAGCCAGCGGGGCGTGGTCCAAACAGGGTGACAGGGTGAAAGAGCACCCAAGGTAGCCTTGTAGGGTGTCGATGCTGTTACCAGCCGTGGAGTGTGTAGGCTGATGGCTACTTTAAGCAGCCTCACCTGGCCCCATGCTCCAGGAGGGAGATGGCGCTAGTGCCTCGTGGCCCTAGTGGAGGGTGCCATACCGAGGGCTGTTCCAGGCCTTCCAAGGAGCTACAACCTCGGCCCAGCCGTAGAGCCTCCTCCCAACGTGTCCAGACAGCCTTGCAGCAGCTATGTCCAGCAATACCTCCAGCAACAAAGGCAGCAGTCCCAGGCCTCCGGTCTCCAGGATGTAGTGGGGGTTGACTGGTCACACTGGCCAGGTGTGGGGACAATGGGGTTGGGGGTTGTTTTTATTTTATTTCAAGTATGGTAACCCTCTACGGAGTCTGTACACACATTTGTAGGACAACTGTTGCTAGCACTCATCCACGCATCTAAACCCATTTTAATTTCAATTTTGACATTTTATACACGTACCTTATCGCCCCTTCAAAACAATGTATGCCTTTCCTTGTGTAGCCTCTCAAACAATATGCACTGCAGCCATTTGGACCAGTTGGACCTGGGCATAATATCCACTGATATGACTGATACTGATCAGGTCTAAAATATTTCAGTCACTTGCAAATATTACCTAAATAAATACAAACGGTAAACAAGCACACCAATCCATGCTCTGTCATGGTCCGACCCAGAAGCTATCCTTCTCCAGTGTGATGACCGGAGGCTGTGAAGGAACTGGACCAGAGTGTCCTGCCTTGGAGCCGGTGACCATCTCCATGTCAGAAGCGATGACAGCTTGATGACAGCTTGTTTGAGGTTCCCCTATGACCTCTACGACCGGCCGTTGGCCAATGGCAGGTCATACATTGTGTCTGAGTCTCACAGGAGAGTAGCCACACTGTACGTTGTGTCTGAGTCTCACCGGGGAGTAGCCACACTGTACGTTGTGTCTGAGTCTCCCCGGGGAGTAGCCACACTGTACGTTGTGTCGGAGTCTCACTGGAGAGTAGCCACACTGTACGTTGTGTCTGAGTCTCACCGGAGAGTAGCCACACTGTACGTTGTGTCGGAGTCTCACTGGAGAGTAGCCACACTGTACGTTGTGTCTGAGTCTCACCGGAGAGTAGCCACACTGTACGTTGTGTCTGAGTCTCACTGGAGAGTAGCCACACTGTACATTGTGTCTGAGTCTCACCGGGGAGTAGCCACACTGTACGTTGTGTCTGAGTCTCACTGGAGAGTAGCCACACTGTACATTGTGTCTGAGTCTCACCGGGGAGTAGCCACACTGTACGTTGTGTCTGAGTCTCACTGGAGAGTAGCCACAATGTACGTTGTGTCTGAGTCTCACTGGAGAGTAGCCACACTGTACGTTGTGTCTGAGTCTCACTGGAGAGTAGCCACACTGTACGTTGTGTCTGAGTCTCACTGGAGAGTAGCCACACTGTACGTTGTGTCTGAGTCTCACCGGAGAGTAGCCACACTGTACGTTGTGTCTGAGTCTCACTGGAGAGTAGCCACACTGTACGTTGTGTCTGAGTCTCACTGGAGAGTAGCCACACTGTACATTGTGTCTGAGTCTCACCGGGGAGTAGCCACACTGTACGTTGTGTCTGAGTCTCACTGGAGAGTAGCCACACTGTACGTTGTGTCTGAGTCTCACTGGAGAGTAGCCACACTGTACGTTGTGTCTGAGTCTCACTGGAGAGTAGCCACACTGTACGTTGTGTCTGAGTCTCACTGGAGAGTAGCCACACTGTACGTTGTGTCTGAGTCTCACTGGAGAGTAGCCACACTGTACATTGTGTCTGAGTCTCACCGGGGAGTAGCCACACTGTACGTTGTGTCTGAGTCTCACTGGAGAGTAGCCACACTGTACGTTGTGTCTGAGTCTCACTGGAGAGTAGCCACACTGTACGTTGTGTCTGAGTCTCACTGGAGAGTAGCCACACTGTACGTTGTGTCTGAGTCTCACTGGAGAGCAGCCAATCACCCCACTGGCCCACCTGCAGGACTCCTCAGTCCCCTCAAAGACTCCCAGGCACGCCTCCATGTCCTCGCTGGAGCCCACCGTTGGGAGCTGATGAGCAGCAGCTGGGAGGTGTCAGTGCCGGGGTCATGGCCCTCTGCCTCTCTGGGCCTGGGCAGGGCGGTCCTCCAGAGGAGATCATGCAGCACCACCCTCTCCTCCGCACGATGAGAGACCAGATCTGGCATGGCTTGGGTGAGACGGTTCTGGGACTAGATCTGACTCTCCTGTGTAACATGAATCATTCATAGTGCCTGGGTGAGCCGTAACTCCTTCCTGGTGTCATGCGCTGCTTCTGTGCTGCTACCAGGTTCTCGATGAAAGGAGCACACGTTGGGTGAAGGGAGACTTTATTTCACTGACAAGCCGACACCGAGGGTCAGAACTTAATAACCCAAATAACTTGACCTAAAATGAATGGACATTCAAATATGCAGCTTTGTTCTGACTGACAGACTGCCATCTCACACAGACTCTGGATCCAGTCCAACTGTGGTCGAGAGCAGAACAGACATGGGTGTGTATAGTCATTGACTCATTGAACTACACATGGACACGTGAACTACCTCAGTATGGGGACAGATGAACTACCTCAGTATGTGGACAGATGAACTACCTCAATACAATGACGATGAGCATCATGCCAACCTCTCCCCAGTCATGCATGCAGGATGGCTGATGATTTTATGAATGGCCAATTCATCATGACGTCACTTGCCTACCATACACTTCTTGAGCTTATCAGTCTTACAGTATAAAATGTACAGGCTGACAGTCGCTCAGTCTCCGCCCCTGTTGCTTTAAATCTCTACAGAGTTCTCTGTTGAGGCACAGACTCTAATGCTTGGGTTTCCTTTGAATGTTTGCTCGTAAAGGTTAGTGTGTCTGGCCAGGCTATTTCATCACAAAAACAAATTAAATGTTGAAATGAATGTGTCTTGAATGTGACCAATAGGATAATATAAATGCGACCACATCATCTCCCCGCAGTATGAACATGAGTTGAAGAGCCCAGAGTGCTTCCAAACCAGGTGGACGGTCACTTTGCGGTAGCTGGGTCACATGGTCACTTATAGGCCTGTCCTATTGGCCAGCCTCTCAGCAGCTCCATCACATCCTCTGCCACATCAAATATAGGAAATAACAGCACTACAATGACTAAAACGTTTTGATTACATTTTTATTTAAAGAATACAAAAAAATGACAGTTTATCGTGGAAGAGGCCATAAATATGAATGTGATTTATTGTTTAAAATGTGTTTTCTATAAAAATCTGACTTGGTGTGCATTAGACCTTAGTCCTGAGTCTGTTGCCACGTCGCCCAGCAGAGTCAGAGTTATTTTAGAAGTTATTTTAACAACAATTGGGGGGGGGGGGCTGCTGCCCTTTTCAGATGAAGGACACTTGACCACTGTGTGTGTGTGTGTGTGTGTGTGTGTGTGTGTGTGTGTGTGTGTGTGTGTGTGTGTGTGTGTGTGTGTGTGTGTGTGTGTGTGTGTGTGTGTGTGTGTGTGTGTGTGTGTGTGTGTCCATGCCCCACCGTGTGTGAGGTGTGACAGATGTTTCTCTCAGTCTGTCTGTGTGTGTGTGTGTGTGCGTGTGTGTGTGTGCGTGTGCGTGTGTGCGTGTGCGTGATAAGGTGGCAGAAAACTTTAACTGTAAACTTTAACTGCAATTTTTTTCAATTGTAACTTTGGGGATTAGGATTTGTATGAATTCTAAAGACTTTGAATTGCTATTCATTTGGATTGAAGTAGTCTGGATTGTAGTTTGTGGTGGTGTGGTGATGATATTCATCAACCATAATTTGGCATTACAAACATGAAATATTGTTGTTATTGTTGGGCAGAATAGTCTAGCGGTGGTTATGGTTTTTGACTCTAATGACGTCTGGTAAATGACTAAATACAATACAAAATGTAAACATAGCATCATAAGCCAGAGATGTTGAGAGATGTATACTAGCAATGGTTAACCGCTATTTGAATGCTCAAAACATGTTCTGGTGACTTGCTCACTGTATTAACAACAATGAATCGTTCACCTTCTTACTGAATAAGAAGATGATTGGCTAAATAGGCCCCATGCTGACCAGCCTGTCCTCCTTTGTGTCATGGTCCTGGTCCTGGTCCTGGTCCTGGTCCTGGTCCTGGTCCTGTCCTGGTCCTGGTCCTGTCCTGGTCCTGTCCTGTCCTGGTCCTGGTCCTGTCCTGGTCCTGGTGCTGGTCCTGGTCCTGTCCTGGTCCTGGTCCTGGTCATGGTCCTGGTCCTGGTCCTGGTCCTGGTCCTGTCCTGGTCCTGTCTTGTCCTGGTCCTGGTCCTGTCCTGGTCCTGTCCTGTCCTGGTCCTGGTCCTGTCCTGGTCCTGGTCCTGTCCTGGTCCTGTCCTGGTCCTGGTCCTGTCCTGGTCCTGGTCCTGTCCTCCTGTGTGTCCTGGTGTGTGTACAGGTGTTGACCCCTCCCTGCAGAGGGACCACAGGATCCAGGTCTCGGCGCAGGCCCCCCTCCCTGGAAACAAACACCTCAAGACCCGGGCCACCAACGCCAGGGATGAACGCTTCCGTTCAGGTAACAGGAACAGTACTACAGACCATACCATAGCCATGCCCTGACCTGAGTAGTTGATCAGGTAACAGGAACAGTACTTCAGACCATACCATAGCCATGCCCTGACCTGAGTAGTTGATCAGGTAACAGGAACAGTACTACAGACCATACCATAGCCATGCCCTGACCTGAGTAGTTGATCAGGTAACAGGAACAGTACTACAGACCATACCATAGCCATGCCCTGACCTGAGTAGTTGATCAGGTAACAGGAACAGTACTACAGACCATACCATAGCCATGCCCTGACCTGAGTAGTTGATCAGGTAACAGGAACAGTACTACAGACCATACCATAGCCATGCCCTGACCTGAGTAGTTGATCAGGTAACAGGAACAGTACTACAGACTATACCATAGCCATGCCCTGACCTGAGTAGTTGATCAATGTAGGATGAGTCGGGCACTACAACACGATCAGTCCTCATACAACTACAACTAATTAAAATCAAACATTCCATGTGCAGTGAGTGATAACCCACTATAACTGAAATATTGCCTCATCATCAAAAGTGTGTTGATGTTTGGGCGCTGGCTCCAGCAGCAGTGTCCAGCATTCTGTGTGACTCTTCTGTGTACCAGATGATGACCACTCTCCTATGACATTCTGTGTGACTCTTCTGTGTACCAGATGATGACCACTCTACTATGACATTCTGTGTGACTCTTCTGTGTACCAGATGATGACCACTCGACATTCTGTGTGACTCTTCTGTGTACCAGATGATGACCACTCTCCTATGACATTCTGTGTGACTCTTCTGTGTACCAGATGATGACCACTCGACATTCTGTGTGACTCTTCTGTGTACCAGATGATGACCACTCTCCTATGACATTCTGTGTGACTCTTCTGTGTACCAGATGATGACCACTCTCCTATGACATTCTGTGTGACTCTTCTGTGTACCAGATGATGACCACTCTCCTATGACATTCTGTGTGACTCTTCTGTGTACCAGATGATGACCACTCTCCTATGACATTCTGTGTGACTCTTCTGTGTACCAGATGATGACCACTCTCCTATGACATTCTGTGTGACTCTTCTGTGTACCAGATGATGACCACTCTCCTATGACATTCTGTGTGACTCTTCTGTGTACCAGATGATGACCACTCTCCTATGGCATTCTGTGTGACTCTTCTGTGTACCAGATGATGACCACTCTCCTATGACATTCTGTGTGACTCTTCTGTGTACCAGATGCTGACCACTCTCCTATGACATTCTGTGTGACTCTACTGTGTACCAGATGCTGACCACTCTCCTATGACATTCTGTGTGACTCTTCTGTGTACCAGATGATGACCACTCTCCTATGACATTCTGTGTGACTCTTCTGTGTACCAGATGATGACCACTCTACTATGGCATTCCCATCTTCCTGTTCTTCTCGTACTCTTCCTGTTAGACTTGCACACAGAAGCCGTCCAAGCAGCCTTGGCTAAGTACAAAGAGAGGAAGATGCCCATGCCCTCCAAGAGACGCTCCGTGCTAGTCCAGTCCTCCGTGGAGGCATGCACGCCCCCAGGTGAGACCCCCGCAGCCAGCACACCGTCTGTGTTTGCACACGCATGCCTCTCAGGAACAATAACAGCGGAAGGCCGGCCAATTTTATTCTATTTATTTTGTCTGGCATCCAAACCACGTTGATTAAAATGGCTTATAGAAAGTGACAGCAAATGGTAAGTGAGAAAAATGTCTGTTTTAGGCCGACTGTGGGCTGATTCCATTATGTCATGTGGTATAATACTAACACACACACACACACACCAGGCTGTGCGCCTGGCTCTTCCAGTGCGTCCCAGCATCATGTAGGAAGATGCTTGGAGCCCATTGTGTCAATGAGACAGCATTCCAAAGCCATCAATGTGTGCCTGTCTGTGTGCCTGTCTGTGTGCCTGTCTGTGTGTCTGTCTGTGTGCCTGTCTGTGTGTCTGTCTGTGTGCCTGTCTGTGTGCCTGTCTGTGTGTCTGTCTGTGTGCCTGTCTGTGTGTCTGTCTGTGTGCCTGTCTGTGTGCCTGTCTGTGTGCCTGTCTGTGTGCCTGTCTGTGTGTCTGTCTGTGTGCCTGTCTGTGTGTCTGTCTGTGTGTCTGTCTGTGTGTCTGTCTGTGTGTCTGTCTGTGTGCCTGTCTGTGTGTCTGTCTGTGTGTCTGTCTGTGTGCCTGTCTGTGTGCCTGTCTGTGTGTCTGTCTGTGTGCCTGTCTGTGTGCCTGTCTGTGTGCCTGTCTGTGTGCCTGGTAGAGGACTCGCCCACCGGGTTCCCGCTGCACCCTGCTCAGTGGGAGGCCTCCTCACATTCCTGACCCCGTCACGTCACAAAGCTTTTTGTGCTGCTCGTTAGCGGGGCGCCGTCATACTGTGTGTGTCTCCATGGTCTGCACGCTGGGCCCGGAGGTGGTGTCCCATGGTCTGCACGCTGGGTCTGGAGGTGGTGTCCCATGGTCTGCACCTTGGGGATGGAGGTGGTGTCCTATGGTCTGCAGGGTGGAGGTGGTGTCCCATGGTCTGCACCTTGGGGGTGGAGGTGGTGTCCCATGGTCTGCAGGGTGGAGGTGGTGTCCCATGGTCTGCACCTTGGGGATGGAGGTGGTGTCCTATGGTCTGCAGGGTGCAGGTGGTGTCCCATGGTCTGCAGGGTGGAGGTGGTGTCCCATGGTCTGCAGGGTGGAGGTGGTGTCCCATGGTCTGCAGGGTGGAGGTGGTGTCCTATGGTCTGCAGGGTGGGCGTGGCAGAGAGCTGAGAGCTACACGAGCACATTGACCTTGTGTTGACTTGGCAGGACATGGACGTTGTTGTCTGCGTTGTTTGTTGGTTTCAAAGGTTTGGCATTTTATTGTAAGAACTGAGATAACGCGTGTTGGAGATCTGATAGTATTCAGTAAAACAGAGCAGCACCTTTTCGGATCCCACACGGTTCAAATGTGCTGAAGGAGCAGCACACAGAACACAGACTAGTAGCGCACGCTTAGCATGTCAGTGCGTTTTGTGTTGAACTGAATCTGATCTCTTCTGGATTTCAGTTTGGAGCTTTTCAATACAAGTTTGGTGATTCTGTGTTGTGTTTCTGATGGGATGCAGTGTTTTGTAAAGGCCACTGGAGAGGCCCATAGCATTTCAACATGGAGTGGTTCTTTGTAACACATTGGAAAAATGTTTGTGTGAGACAAGTGAAGCAATTACAAAGGCAAGAGTGTTGAGACACACACACACACACACACACACACACACACACACACACACACACACACACACACACACACACACACACACACACACACACACACACACACACACACACAATTCGATGTTGGCAACACAATGGTGTTTTGGCCATTTTCCCATAACCTTATTTCCAATTAATTTGGTACATAGTTAACAACAACAACAACAAAACAACAACAAGGTGTTCTTGCTTTTCACATAGATGTTACATAACGACACAATGGTGTTTGCTAGTCAACGTGATTGAGCTTACATCTTCAAGCACCACTGTGTGTGTGTGTGCATAATCTTAATGTTGTTTGTCAATTGTTAACATGCTTGTCCTTGTTTGCACTCTTGCTCACTCCTTGCACCAGCGTGTGCATAATAAGGCCTGCCATGTGGAAGCCCCTACTGAGCTCTTTGTCACCCCTACCTCCAAACTCTGCACACACATCTTTCTCTTTCACTTCCTCTGTGTCTTTTTTCAACCCATTCCTTAGTTTGTTTTACTTGCCCTTTTCATCCCAGAGTTTTCTCATTGTTTCTCAAGCCTTTCTTTCTGAGCGTGTCCCTCTGCAGCGACATCAAGGTCAATAAGATGGAGGGAGCAACGAGAAGCAAATACCCCTCACACAGGGAATGGAGCCGCACCATCTCCCTGCTCCTGATGAAATACAATGTTATGTTGTTATGTAAGCTTGTACCCATCAAAGCTCTTCCTCTGTCGGTCCTTCCAAGGTCACAAGTGAGCAGGGTTGGCAGCTGAATGTCTTCAAGAAAGCAGGAAGTGGCTGGGAGAAGAGTCATTTAATTGTCTGACAGCATGCGACAGCGTTGACTAACTTGTGACGCTGCGCACTGTGAGTGGTTCCACAAAAGACATGAGAACTCTATAGACCCAGCCAGCCTTCATCAGATATGGACGGGACGCTGCAGAGATGCTGAGCAGACACACAGCTCCATTGTTCCCTCTCCCACATGGTGGTCTGGACCCGCCACAGACCTGGAGGTGTCTGACCACCTGACCTTTGTGTTTTGTGGACTAAAGGTCCAATTATATGTCAAGACCTGCAATTGATGATGTCATGGTGCACTTAATTTGAACACCATTGATGGCCTTACTCGCATCCAAATACATAATAGGGTATTCACTTTGATAATTGTTTTGATCGATGTCATTTGCAGTTAATTGTGATGAAGGGTCTATGGTTGATAAGTGGTTACATTCACCTCTATTCTCTCTTCCAAAGGGCTTTATTTTACTCTATCACTTGATTCTGGCTCTCTACAGATTAGGCCTCTATAGGATACATTGTTCTGTGAGAACCAGAAGAAGATTGTTGGAGCCTCGGAGATAACGTTGAATGCATTCCTTTTTAAAGTGATGCCGCTGCCTGGAATCTAAAGTGAATTCAGGCCCAGTTTTCTACTGCTGGAGGAGACTCAATATCACAGGGGTGTGTGTTTGCAAGCACATCCCATAATGGAAAACATTGATAGAAACCAATGCGGTCAAGCTGTGCACCTCTACCCCTCATAATTAATAGTGAAACTAATGGCTCGGGTGCTCCACTCCCAGCCCGAAGGTTGCTTCCATCCAGGTTCCATCATGTTGTCCGCAGTCTACCTGTAGGCATGCTTATGTCTGACCTGCTGCTTAATGACCTGTCACTGAATTTACTGTGGCACTTTGGATGAGAGCTGCTGCTGATTAACTGGTAGACCGTAGTTTGTTGAATCATCGTTTGAGACTATTATCCCATTCAGGGTGCTGGAAGGTTTACGAGGTTACACAGTCAAATAAACCTTATTTCTTATCCTATGTGTAAACATGGTGATCCAAAGCCTTGGCTGATAATATGGTCTGCCTGTATGGCCTGAGTCAGCACACATCATGTTCAGCTCACATTCAGTCCAGTACACAGTTAGTACACATTCCCTATCCCTGTTGTAAATTCACCAGAGCAGCCAAGCCACACTGGGAAGACCCGATACAAGATCAACCCAACCTTCAAAATGACAACATTACTCTCTCCATTACACCCCCCTTTGCGTCCCCTACTTATATGTACCTGTCCAGTGTATATATAAGGTTGAGACATTCACGACAATGCATTGCTGTGATTTTCATCCAAAACCCATGTAAGACTGCAGACTTACATGCTGCACTTGCATCTCCCATCTCCAACGAATGAAGTACCATCTAATCTTAAAGATAACTCTGGTCTGTGTGCTCACTGTAGCTGTCTCTCCTGGCTTCACGAAAACATTGTGACCAAAATAATTTGTCAGAATCCTTCCTTGTACTGACTCTGCTGAAGAGCATTTAGGGTGAAAATAATACAATGCATGAATATAATAACAAAATGTCTTATCACCAAGTGATATATTTCTATTACTTACATTTGTGGCAGTCACAAAATGCACTGAGCACAACAAAGGGATTTTGACAGATCGTATTGGTAATGGATGTTGTAGTGTAGCCAGGAGAGATGGTTATGATGGCTGAATCACCCAGACCTGTTCACCCACATCACCATGGTATGGCATCACATTGGCTGTAGCCTGGATGTGTGTGTGTGTGTGTGTGTGCTTTTAGTGACACAGCCCCCCCCTCTCTCTCCACCTTAACACAGACACATCGTCGGCTTCGGAAGATGAGGGGTCGCTACGGCGACAGGGCCGCCTGACCACGGCCACTGCGCCGCACCCGGGCCTCGCCCACCCTGCGGTGGAGCACTGGTTCAACCGCGTCATCCAGGGCTCCTCCTCCACCACCTCATCCTCTGCTTCCTCCACCTCATCCCACCCCGGGGGACGGGGGGCCAACAACACCACCACCACCACCACCACCACCACCGGCAACACCACCATCACCGCCAACAACACCTCGGTCACCGCCAACAGCACCTCCGTCAGCGCCAACAACACCTCCGTCAGCGCCAACAGCACCTCCGTCAGCGCCAACAGCACCTCCGTCAGCGCCAACAACGGCGGCGGCGTGCCCTTGCTGAACGCCAACGCGCTGGCTGACCTCATGGCACACAGCCAGCTAGGTCAGTGACCCCTCGAGACACGCACGCACATCCCGGGTCTGGACACACACTCAGGGCTTCAGGTTTGACGGTGACGTGGACACACGTGCACACAGGTCGTCTCAGGACGCTCCCCCACCCACTGCAGTGTTTGTGTCATTGTTAGGCCTGGGTAGAGGATTTGATTCAATGTGTAAGACATTGAGGCAGTATTTGTTTTCACAGTTGAATGGTTCCTTAACGTGGGCGCCAGCAGCCCAGCCCCTAACCCCATGAAGGGGTTCAAACAGGTGTTTGTTGAGTGTGTGCATGCTCCGGAAGGCCAAAAGGCTCATGAATACGGCTCAGTGTAGACGTGAATCTATTGGACGTGAAGTGTGGCGTCTGAGCTTTCATAACACCGCATTTTACACTGCGGTGTTTTATTTGGCCATGAAATGCGCAGCTTTAGTGGTTAAAACGCAGTCGATTACGCTGCTTTTCAACAACTCTACACTGCCACAAAAGGTGCTGCTTTTGAGCGCTATTTGATATTCCTTTATTCCTTAATGCACTATTTAACACACTGTTTAACGCACTATTTAACACATTATTTAACATGCTATTTTAAGCAGTATTTTAAACACTGTTTTAAGCACTATTGTAAGCACTATTTTAACTGCTATTTAAAGCACTATTTAATGCACTATTTATCGCACTATTTAATGCGCTATTTAAAACACTATTTGAAGCATTGTAAAAGCAGTATTTTAAGCACTATTTAGAGCACCATTTAACACACTATTTACAGTGCTATTTAATGCGCTATTCAATGCGTTAGTGTTAAATGCAGAATTTTGATAATAGTCAAATGAGCTCATCCTCTTATTTTTTTGCAGCCAGTAATTATGAACCTTCTTCACCCAATCAACGATAACCAAAGTCAGGCCACACAAGTCCATTGATGCTCTTTCTATCGTCCACTGCTGTGCATTCACTGCACTGGACTAAGTAGGCCTAGGCATTATGGAGTGTTTAATCCATGTTTAGTTCAGTAATACACTGTAGTCTAAGCATTCTTTCAACTTGGATCACCACATTTAGTCTTCCTGCAGGTCAGAAACCACTCTATGGATTCCATGCCTGGGTACAATGTGGATGTAATGTGTGTAATTGCAGGCCTGTCTATATTCTTCTTGATGGTCAGAGTGTCTAACAGTAGACAATATTCATGTACCTTATAAAATCAATATCAACCATTATGGAAGAATGTTTTGTGAACATGAGAAACATTACGTTTTGGAATTCCAAACCTTAGAAGAGATAATTGACAGTCACTGCAGTAGTAGTCTGATATGCATGACAAGCAGATTCAGCCCACATTATGGGGGTCAAACTATATTGCAATATTACAGTGCTCTTGTGCATTTAAATCTCACTTGTGGAGGTTGCCCTTTAGAGATGGAACTGATATTACTGCCATCAATATGATGTAATCACAAGCTACTGCTTTTTCAATATGTTAACTATTCAGTCTCTCAGGGACCCAACCCTGAGCCAGTCTTCAATGCACTCAGGCATCATAACATTGTTTGACCCCTCATGTGTTTCATCTTACTATAATATGCATATTAGACTTCTAAAGGAATGAATGAGGATTTTCTGTTGAAAGTATTTGCCAGCAGATGACAGAAGCTTAGCAGAAAGAGGCCACATTCATGTCAACGAAACTTTCTTCAACAATCACGGGCATTGATTTCATTCGGTAAATAAATAATGTCTATTGGTAAAAGAGCAACATTGAACATAAAGGAGAATGGATGTAGTAATAACAATAACATTAAATTCACATTGAACGCAATGATAGAAGGCAGGATCAACACGCTACCTTCTGAGAACTATGGAAGGGAAACAAAACATGGTGATCTCAGTGAACGTGACTCGCCTACAGTGTTGTACTCTATTGATCCAGGACTCTATTGATCCAGGACTCTATGTACTCTATTGATCCAGGACTCTATTGATCCAGGACTCTATGTACTCTATTGATCCAGGACTCTATGTACTCTATTGATCCAGGACTCTATTGATCCAGGACTCTATGTACTCTATTGATCCAGGACTCTATGTACTCTATTGATCCAGGACTCTATGTACTCTATTGATCCAGGACTCTATGTACTCTATTGATCCAGGACTCTATGTACTCTATTGATCCAGGACTCTATGTACTCTATTGATCCAGGACTCTATGTACTCTATTGATCCAGGACTCTATGTACTCTATTGATCCAGGACTCTATGTACTCTATTGATCCAGGACTCTATGTACTCTATTGATCCAGGACTCTATGTACTCTATTGATCCAGGACTATATGTACTCTATTGATCCAGGACTCTTTGTACTCTATTGATCCAGGACTTTATGTACTCTTTTGATCCAGGACTCTGTACTCTATTGATCCAGGACTCTATGTACTCTATTGATCCAGGACTCTATGTACTCTATTGATCCAGGACTCTATGTACTCTATTGATCCAGGACTCTATGTACTCTATTGATCCAGGACTCTATGTACTCTATTGATCAAGGACTATTCACCAATATAGCTTTAGTGAATGGGCAGCAGTGAACGACAGAAAGCTCCTGAATGGACTTGTGTGGTCTCACTGTGGTTGTTGTTGATGGGGTGAAGAGGTTCATAGTTACTGGCTGTGACAGTCAGGGTGAGGAGTTCATTTGACTGCTCATTTTATTTGCAGAGTTGAGGATCAACGGCTTAAAAGACAGTGTTTTTAACTGTTTAAAAGCTGCATTTCATGGCATAATAACATACAACTGCGGAAAATGTGCTGTTATGAAAGTTAAACGCCAGATTTAATGTTGAATTAAATGAATTCACGTCTATAATGAGCCACAGTTGTGAGCCTTCAGGCCTTCCGTAGCATACGTGCATGCGTGTGTGTACGCCCAGAGGTGACATGATGTGAAGGTTATGTTACAAACTTCACGTCATGTCCTTCTTCAACCTCTGACCTTTGACCTCTTGTTGAGACTCTAAAGTTGGGACTGGAAGTGTGGGACAGGAGACCTAAGACTCACTGAAAGGAGCTGTGGGCCTCAAAGGAAGCCTGGACAAACCCATAGTCTACTGTTGGAGGTAACTGTTAGAGAGATAAGAGGGGCTTGGCTCTGCCTCTTCTTCTAAGGGGACTTTAGGTATTATTTGACGCTATGTGATGTGTAGACCTCAGCACTTTTCAGGAGAATGGTATCTGCTGTGTGTGTGTGTGTGTGTGTGTGTGTGTGTGTGTGTGTGTGTGTGTGTGTGTGTGTGTGTGTGTGTGTGTGTGTGTGTGTGTGTGTGTGTGTGTGTGTGTGTGTGTGTGTGTGTGTGTGTGTGTGTGTGCCTACCAGCCAGCCAGCCAGACAGACCTTATCTCTCCCTGTGACTGACGCAGTGCTGCCATGTGAGGCCAGACAAAGGAAAGGAGCCTTTCAGGGTTTAAATTCTAATCAGCAAATTGTCTAAAGACTGGAGTCTGTAGACGCATTTAGTGATGTCCCACCACTGATGCCTCCTCGCTTAATGCTTTCTCCTTTGTCCCAGACTATGGACTTTAGTTTGTCTTTTTTGTCAGTGAAAAAAAACTTATTTGTAGTTGTACTTCAGCTGTGAACTTGTAGGTTGTTATTTCCAGTGGCAGAAAACAGCCGCAAAGTTGCACTACACACCGTCAACAAATCATTTTGACACAAATTGCCATTGAGCAGTTGTAGAAAGAATCTGCAAATCACACCAGAATCCCACTGGTCCGGTTCACCTGCCTGAGCAGTAGGTGGTGATGGCATGGACGTCCAGGGAAAGTACGCTAGTATTACTTTTATACACAAAACAAGCAGCAGCTTTTGGTTGACCGCCATTGGGTATTTGACCAAGAGGGAAGTCTGCGCCTGAACCACCTGGAGTCCACTGCGTGTGTCAACATATTGTAACTTCTAGAAAGACCGGGACCTGATGATGTCAGAGACTCTGCATTCTTCACGTTTGTTCTTCCGGCCCGTAACTTTTTCCTTTGATTTTGTTGCAACATGTAGTTGTTTTACTTATCAAGATGTGCCTTACGAAGATTTACTTATGAAGATTCATTCATTCAACTCTGAAGAAATCAGTAAAGTTTTCACTGCAATACTGGCAGAACCCATTCTTAAGCAAGCTTAAGCAATCTGTCATTAGAAGAAGAAGAATTTCATTTACATTTAATATCCCGAATGTACAGTATATAATGTTTAAATTAAATCATGGCAATTTTTTGGGGACGCCTTTAGGCGAGGTTTAAAGGTTATTAACATTTAGCTTTACTGGTAATCTTATAGGAAAAGGATGTGACTAAACCAGCCATAATGTTGACATTCGCCAACTCAACTGTCACAAACGTACTGAATGACCAATATCACAAACGAATGAGAGGGTCAACACAGCTGAACAAGCATTGGAAGAATAGACAACTAAATTGTTGTCCATTCTCATACTAAATCAGATGAGGTCAATAAAACAGGTTTTTAACCAAACGAAGAATGTGGATGATCTAGAACAGTTAACACACACAGTGGATGGGTCATCCAGGCAGGCAGCGCCCTGCTGAGTTTAGCGGCGGCTAAAGCTGTTAGTTTTGTGTATGAAAGTAATTCCTGAGTGCTGTCACTGGAGCTACATCATCACTACTGTTCAGGCAGGTGAGCTGGCCGACCAACCAGTAGGATGCTCCACAATGTTATTTGCAGATTCTTTCTGTGTGTGTGTGTGTGTGTGTGTGTGTGTGTGTGTGTGTGTGTGTGTGTGTGTGTGTTTGTGTGTGTGTGTGTTTGTGTGTTTGTGTGTGTGTGTGTGTGTGTGTGTGTGTGTGTGTGTGTGTGTGTGTGTGTGTGTGTGTGTGTGGGTGTGTGCGTGCGTGCAGACAGTCTGTAGAGTGGTGACCTATCAGGAAGCACCATGCTGTCCCTTCTCGAGGTCACAGAAACCGGTCCAGACCGGAGGTGTACAGCTGTCCTCATTCCTCCTGTCCATAGAGGACTAGCCAGTATGTTGTAGTGGAGGCGGTGATGGATAACCAACCTAACGAGCAGCCATCACTCCCCACCAAAGTCCCCGCACACGCTGTAAACCCCGCTTCTCTGAAAAGAACAGAGGGCCTTTTTTTTTTCATTTCCTCAGATTTGTCCGTATGTTATTTTACAAAGGCCACTGCTGTTCTCTTAGGACGGATTAGCTTTTCCCAATGTGTACTCCATGCCAACACACACACACACACACTAACACACACACATACACACACACACACACACACACACACACACACACACACACTCACACTCCCAGGCACTTTCCTTGTTGAAGTCTGGATCGTGGTGAATAAAGTAATACAAGAAGTGACTTTATGCTCTCAGAGATTCCCAGACCACTTGGGAGCAGACCACCGCAGACTGTAGGTGGTTACTCAGTGGTGTTAGCTTCTCCTCCCCTCAGGAAAGGTTCACTACTGCCGGCCCAATTTGTGTTTGCTGTTTGCCAATTACGCGCTTACAGTTCCCTGCCTCCAGCAACACGATCAAAACAAATACGCAGTGAAAGGAGGCGAAACGCCCCATTCACCCCGAGAGGAGCTGGTCTGTTGTCAGACTTGTTGTGACTGAACCGTCCAAGTGCGTCAGGCGTTTGACCTTTGAACCACATGACCCCCCCAGATCAGCGCTCCACGCCCCCTGACGTGACGGGGCTGTTGGAGCGCCCCCAGGTGGGCTCCTTGAGGGGCACGCCCCGCGGACACAACCGCCACGCCAGCATCATGGACACGGCAGATGGTGAGTTGTTGGGTGTTTTTGCACACACACACACACACACACACACACACACACACACACACACAGGGGCTATCCTCTTGTTGTGGTGATTGGCTGTTGACTCGGCCTATGTGACTATGCATAGTAGCAGACAACCCGACTCACCTTTGATCTATTGCTGTGTTGTGTATCAGTCGGCCAATGAGATCAGATGTGAATCCAGGAACACATGGAGCAGGCGTGGTGTCGTACATGGAGAGCTAGCCATGGGAGACCGCCGACTGAGAGGTGCTGCTCCTCTTGGTCTAATGTCACACTAGTCAATGGTCTTGTTTTACAGAGGCTTCTGTGTAGGATAAACACAGGTGTCACTCATAGCACTCATTGTGGGTCTACTACTTGTATGTACCAGGGCACGGGTAGACTAAACTAGTGAAGATAAGTCTGCTACATGTTCCCTGGTACATAAAAAGCAGCAGACTCATATTTAGTATTCTGAGGAACACCTGTGTTTATGCTGTGATGATACCTCTGTGAAAAGGGTTTCTGTTGAGTATCTGATCAGTGATAGGTGATGACTCCAAGGTGATGAGTCACTGACTCCATCAGAGCTGTCTCTCTTGGCTTTCCTTAAAACGCCTTTTTTTTAACTGAAGTATTTTCTTTTTGAAGCTTATACATGCTGAAGATAAAACAAGATGAGCGATGGCAGTATTTTATGTTTTGATCTTGGTTCAGGAAACTTTTTTGAGCCAGATCAAAAAAGCGTTCAAAAGTGTCTCACATTCTTGACTGATATTTAAAAAACACACCTCAGAGCGGAATTCAATAGTCTACATTCACACGCCGTTCTGTTTCGGTGCTCTGATGTTATGCTTGAGTGGGGATACTGCATCGTCTGCGTGTCCAGTATC
>JAXIVH010000354.1:90000-97500 GCA_036785325.1 Urophycis tenuis | reverse complement strand
TGCACATACAGCATGTGATATACAGCATGTGATATACAGCCTGGGATATACAGCATGTGATATACAGCATGTGATATACAGCACATAATATACAGCCTGGAATATACAGCATGTGATATACAGCATGTGATATACAGCCTGGAATGTACAGCATGTGATATACAGTATGTGATATACAGCCTGGAATATACAGCATGTGATATACAGCATGTGATATACAGCATGTGATATACAGCATGTGATCTACACCCTGGAATGTATAGCCTGGAATATACAGCCTACGATATACAGCATGTGATATACAGCATATGATATACAGCATGTGATATACAGCTTGGAATATACAGCCTACGATATACAGCATGTGATATACAGCCTACAATGTACAGCCTGGAATATACAGCATTTGATATAACGCCTACAATATACAGCATGTAATATACAGCCTGGAATATGCAGCCTACAATATACAGCCTAGAATATATGCCCAATGCCAATGCCCATGCTCATGTAATGTGCAACCTAGAAAATATAGTCTAGAATGTACAGCCGAGCATGTATAGCCTAGAATATGCAGCATGAAATATACAACCTATAATGTACAGCCTAGAATTCACAGCCTACAATATATAGATTATGGATTTCACAAGACTAAGGCCCACAGTTGAAGTCAACCTTCATTGCATCCAAGTTTTGCAGCAAATTGGATTTCATGGTTGAATGACATTGAAATAGTGTAATACCGTCATTTTAATTTATTTTGTTAAATACAATCTTTGATACAAGACGTATCAAGATTTATATAAGCTTATACCGTAAAATCACTTCCAACGCAAGGTGCCAGTCAAATCAACAGGAATACACCAGCACCCAACAAATAAGCAGTGTAACTGCTGCGACGACCACTTCAAACTGTATTCCAGCCCTGTTGGGTTTCCCCTACCTGCGGGTGCTGTGTGTCTTTACTGTGTTCTGTTCTAACGTCTCTCCACCCCGCGGCCCCCCCGGCCCAGCAGTGCAGCAGCCGGACCCCAGCCAGCCCAGGCCTGAGGGCCAGCAGATGGCCCCCCTGGAGGGGGAGCCTGCGGAGGCCGTGGGCCCCAACGGGCCTCCGTCGCTGCTGGCCGCTCTGCAGCGCTGGGGCAGCGCCCAGCCCAAGAGCCCCTGTCTGACCGCACTGGACACCTCCGGCAAGCCCGTCTACACGCTGACCTACGGTAGGAACCGGACCCCGCCGGACCCCGCTGGACAGTCCCCGTCCTGGGGGGCGGCTTCATGTGCTGCTCATTCCAAAGTTCCCCTGGTGAATCGGAGTTAGCCTTGTCTTCCTCAAAATGAGTCAGAACGCGATTAAAATCTACGTCCCCACTGGCGTATTGTTTTGTAACTTTTGTAAGCATTCTTTCGCCATATGCCTTTTAAATAATTGCCCTTTGTTGTAATTTATGGCGGACTCAGGTCCCGGTTTCGGGTCCGCACCTGAGTTCGGTAGACTGCTTTCACATTATGAAAACGAACCGGACAAACTGCCTAAACGAACCCGGGTCCGGTCCAAAGGGTCTAGTGTGAATGCGCCCTTAGTGATTGTGCTGTCAGTATCTTTGACAAAGCAGCATGTGTTTCCCTGTGTAGAGCACTCTCACTGGCCTGTGGTTTGAGGGCTGCTATATGAATACAATCCCCTCATAATCTCAATGTGGAACACGAGCTCTGGGTGAGCAGGGCTTTTCTTGTTTGCTTCATATTTGTTTCGACCCTTCGTGCTGCGGGGGGGCGTGGCTCTGACAGCACCTAATTCATAACTGTAGCTGGTGGGTCAAAAGGTGGTGGGTCAGCGGGTGGACAAACTTCAACATCCTGTTTGGACCGGTCAGGGTTAGTGTCTGTAAAGGGTTCAAATCAACCCTGTGTAGTCTGGGCAATGCAGAACAACAGCCTCTTCTGAAAGCTGCGTGTTGCCACTTTCAAATGTGTCTCTCGTAGAATATCTCCATACCAAAACAGGAAGTGTCACTTTTCAGTTTTCGGTTCCAAGCCCGGTCTCTGTGCCGTCTCCCCCTAGAAGTTCTGCTACAGCCTAGTAGGAAGCTGGATCCCAGATCATTGGTGATGTTCATTTCTCCTCCAGGTAAACTGTGGACCCGCAGTCAGAAGCTGGCATACAGCCTCCTGAACAAGCTGAGCACCAGGAATGAGCCTCTTCTGCTCCCTGGGGACAGAGTGAGTCCCTGGACCTCCTCTCTCTGAACCCCTTGTTCCTCACTGGCACGTCTAGTAACATCTAGTCCTCGTTGACACGTCTAGTAACATCTAGTCCTCGTTGACACGTCTAGTAACATCTAGTCCTCACTGGCACGTCTAGTAACATCTAGTCCTCGTTGACCTGGAGTCACTGCTGTTACTCTTAGGCACACACGCACGCACGCACGCACGCACGCACGCACGCACGCACGCACGCACGCACGCACGCACGCACGCACGCACGCACGCACGCACACACACGCACACACACACTCATATATACACACACATATATATTTGGTAATAAGAATGTAATAAGAATGAGAAGAAGCCAAATAGAGTCTAGAGGCCAACACATTGTGATGATGCCAATGAGGCATGAGCGAGAAATTAGGGAATTTTGGAAGAACACAGCCGAGGAAATTGGACCTGCAGAATGTGCAGAATGTTGATTATAACAGACCATAATAATCAACCCAAATGACTGTTGACACAAATGAGGTCTCACATCGTGTGTATTGCTGTGTGTGTGTGTGTCTGTCTGTCTGTCTGTCTGTCTGTCTGTCTGTCTGTTTGTGTGTGTCTGTGTGTTTGTGTGTGTGTGTGTCTGTGTGTGTTTAGGTGTGTGTGTTTTGCTGTGTGTATGTGTGTGTGTCTGTCGGTGTGTGTGTGTGTTTTGCTGTGTGTGTGTGTGTGTGTGTGTATGTGTGTGTGTGTGTGTCTGTGTGTGTGTGTGTGTTTTGCTGTGTGTATGTGTGTGTGTGTGTGTGTGTCTCTGTGTGTGTGTGTTTTGCTGTGTGTATGTGTGTGTGTCTGTGTGTGTGTGTGTTTTGCTGTGTGTGGACAGTGTTGCTGACTAGGCTGATGTTTTGTGCAGGTGGCGCTGGTGTTCCCCAACAGCGACCCGGTGATGTTCATGGTGGCGTTCTACGGCTGTCTGCTGGCACAGCTGGTTCCTGTTCCCATCGAGGTGCCGCTGACCCGCAAGGTAAGGACCTCCGTCCTGCTGCAGGTCTCCTCCATTCAGCAGCTCTGTCTCACTGCTGCAGGTCTCCTCCATTCAGCAGCTCTGTCTCACTGCTGCAGGTCTCCTCCATTCAGCAGCTCTGTCTCACTGCTGCAGGTCTCCTCCATTCAGCAGCTCTGTCTCACTGCTGCAGGTCTCCTCCATTCAGCAGCTCTGTCTCACTGCTGCAGGTCTCCTCCATTCAGCAGGGTGTCATGTGGCCCAGTGTCACACGCTAGGAATGTTTGGAAATCCATCTGGATTTCTGGTGAGCTAAACGTGAGAAGAGCAACAGTGAACCCTACTGGAATATGAAGTCACTGCATGATTGAGTCAGATGGAAGATTCAGGACAAGGCTCTCAGTCACTTTTTACTTCAGCAAGACCTAGTAATACTAATACTCAGTAATACTCATTATTCAGTAATACTAGTACGGATACATAATAATACTCTAATAAGTAATTCCCTGCAGTGCCAGCGTTTCCTCTGTATTTGCCTGTACTAGGGGGGAGCTAAAACTGTCCTAGGAAAATGAACACAAAAGAAAACTCCTCTTTTGTCTCTCCAAAACAATGTGAAGGACATTAGTCCACCTCACGAGTACGGCATGTGAATATGAATGTGTTCTCCTCACTTCCTTATCGAGCACTATGTAATTAATGAGATCCAACAACTGTACAGAGGTTCTTTTTATTAGAGGCCAGACGTTTTGGAGAAGCTCTGAATCCATACGTCTATAATGTACACACTGTACACATGTGTGTACACTCACTTACTCTCTCTTTATCACTCTCTTCCTTCTCCTCTTTCTCTCCCTTTCAGCCTTTCATTTTAATGTTTTTTTTTTCTTCAACATATGATTCATTTTGGAATATAGCACTAGGCTAATTTACTCACTTGATGAAACGTGTGTGTGTGTGTGTGTGTGTGTGTGTGTGTTTCCTTGATTTTGGCCCATTGGACACAACAGTAGAGTTGTGATTGGCCGGCACTCTTGTCATCTTAGCTGTTGAGGCTTTCATCTCCACTGAGATCAAAGCAAGTCTAGTTATTATGTTCTCCTGCTTGTCTGCTTTTGTCTCTCCCACTGTATCCCTTTGTTTTGTGTATTGATGATGGCGAGGCTGGATGTCCGATTGGGGCTGGAGGTCTGATTGGGGCTGGAGGTCTGAGGCGCTTCATGCTCTCCCCCCCTCCCCCTCCAGGACGCAGGCAGTCAGCAGGTGGGCTTCCTGTTGGGTAGCTGTGGTGTGACGCTGGCGCTGACCACCGATGCCTGCCAGAAGGGCCTGCCCAAAGCACAGACCGGGGAGGTCGCTGCCTTCAAAGGTACCAGCCGCTTCCCTCAGACAGACGTGACTGGATGCACACTACTAACTTATGTGCTTGTTGCTCATTAGGGTTAGGGGGTGTCATAAGTATATGCCTGTTTAGCCCTTTGAGACTAACAGGGATTAAGGGCTGTACAAAGATCTTTTACTTGAATTTTCTTGAATACAGTCCAATCCATAGAAAATGGGTGGTTTATTTATAGCCCTGTCTCAAACCCTACTCCCTGCCACTCCACACTTTGTTTTCTGCAGTGTAGCGTTGAGTGTCCCAATTTGCCATTGCGTAGTAATGCTGTTTTTGGCCTGCAGATGGCTCTACAAATGGAGTAATGGCCGATGCTCATTCAGTATGCATTTTCGTAACTCACAATAAAAGGATTATGTAATCAAATCGTCATGTCTAACATGTGTATAAGTACACCATTTAGGATCTGTCTGAGCATGCTGTAGTCTCAGTCCTATTTGGTAGTGTTACTACTCCCGTTCTGTAGGGAGCTTGTTCAACACTACCTGGAGGAGTGGCTCCAGGCCCAGAGGCAGGCAGTCAGGACAGGACCAGGGACATGGCTGAGATGCTGGGTGGAGCGTGCATCTTGGGGGAGGGGTGACGATGCTGCGTCGGTGTGGCGGTACTGAGGGGTGTGGCGTTGTCGTGGTTACAGGGTGGCCCCGGCTGCTGTGGTTTGTGACGGACAGCAAGCACGTGGTTAAGCCCCCCAAGGACTGGTACCCCCCCATCCAGGAAGCCAGCAAGGACATTGCCTACATTGAGGTGGGTGCACTCTGCGCTGCGTAGGAGGTGACGTGTGACGTGTTTACAGGAATCGTCCTCTTAACCGGTTGAGGAGTGCACGGAGGAGCCCTCTGGCTGCCGTTTTCCACTCTGATCTCCACGTTGGTGTGTAACACTGATATGTGAAAGTGAAAGTCTTTTCAGATCTGACCAATAATGATACAACATCTTTAATATGGTCACTTTCTCCAGCGGTTCTAACCCTAACCCTAACCCTAACCCTGAATGACGTGCTTTAAAACTCCACAAACTGGCCTTCTTTTGGACCATGGCGTCCCCCATGGCTAATGTCTTCTTTGTGGCCTCCTCTCCAGTACAAGACCAGCAAGGAGGGCAGCACCATGGGCGTCACTGTTACCCACTCGGCCATGTTGGCCCACTGCCAGACCCTGACCCAGGCCTGTGGCTATACTGAAGGTCAGCTCATGTCTATTATTCACTTCAGCATGAGCATGAGTCCATTCATGTATATACTGAGGCTTCGGAGTAGGTCAGAGAGGTAGGGAGGGGCCAGGAGATGTATGGGTCTTTGTAGGTGGTGAGCTGTGTTTTAAAGTGAATCCTCTATTTAACCAGGAGCCAGGTTTGAAGAACAAAGGTGATGTGATGTAGGCGGTGGATGGAGGCGAGCATGCGGGCAGCGGAGGTCTGGGCATGTTGAGGTTATTAGGAGGAACGAGCCTGGAAGTTGGTACAGCATGATGGAGGGGACCGAGCGCTGAACCCTGGGGGACACCATGGCAGACTGTGGCGGTGGAGGAGTATTGATGTCTGTCAGCGAGATAAGGGTCGAGTCAGGAGAGAGCGGTGTTGTGCCGAGGGGGTAGCTCAGGTGTGTGAGCAGGATGGAATGACTGATGGTATCAAAGGCAATGCTGAGGGCAGGGACGATGGGGATAATAATAATAATAATAATAACTTGGACTTATATAGCGCCTTTAAAGTACACAAGGTCGCTTTACAAAAAGTGTGGGAGGGGGGGCAAAAAAGGGGGGGGCAGGGGGGTTAGGGATCAAAGGACTTAGTGCAGAGAAATGTTTTGAGGTGCTTTTTGAACATGGGTAGGGATGAGGCAGAGCGGATGTGGAGTGGGAGACTGTTCCAGTTTGTTGGAGCATAGGCAGAGAAAGCCCTGTCCCCAAATGTTCGCAACCTTGTGCGGGGTATTGTCAGCAGGTCCTTGTCAGCGGACCGCAGGGAGCGTGACTGAGTGTAGGGGAGGAGGAGATCCTTGAGGTATTGTGGTGAGAGTCCATGGAGAGCTTTGTAGGTGAGCAAGAGGATCTTGTAGGTGATGCGTGACTTGACTGGCAACCAGTGGAGCTGTTGGAGGATGGGAGTGATATTCTGCCAGGGCTTGGTGTTGGTTAGAACCCTGGCAGCTGAGTTCTGGACACGCTGGAGCCTGCTAAGATGGGGGAAGAAGCCTGAGTCAGAGAAGTATGTCAGTTGATTTTCAGTAGGGCGCTTTCTGTGCTGTGTGCACTTTTGAGCAGAAGCCACATGGGAATGGTTCGTAGAGGTTACTGGAACCAGGGTGGGTTTAAGTTGAGCCGAGAGACAACTCGTTCAAAGATTTTGGACAGAAGGGAGAGGTTGGAAATGGGCCGGAAGTCTAGGTCGCTTTTTTTGAAGCAAGCTTCTAATTCAAAGATGTTTGTTTGTGTAGCTGTGGTCTTCAAAATGTTGACACTAGGTTTTAGACATCGGCAGGGTACAGCTCCAAGAACCCAAAACAAAGAATGCTGTATATACAAACAACCCTACTTAGAAAAGCGTGCATAAGGCCATACAAGATGCAGGATGAAGCAGTCTAGTAGACAGTAAAGTTCTACACTGATCTTTCTAAAAGCCTGTTTCCTGTTTCCTGCTCAGCGGAGACCATCACCAACGTGCTGGACTTCAAGAGAGAGGCGGGGCTGTGGCACGGGGTCCTCACTGTGAGTGGTCTCCTCACCCCCACTGTCCTGACGTGAAGCCACTGCAGCTGCCCAGACAGCGCGCTAACGCTAGGCCAGGAGCCGCAAGCACTCACCTCAGGGACTGCATTTCACCCGGAGAGAGACTGATGAAGGACACCGTGTTAGCAACAAAAGATCCCTGCAGTGATGTGTGCAGTCAGCGAGGT
>JAXIVH010000354.1:0-85000 GCA_036785325.1 Urophycis tenuis | reverse complement strand
GCCTGGCCCTGCGCTGCTCTGGTTGGTCAGCCTGACCGGGGCGGTCCTCAGAGGGGGCGTCCCGCCTGGCTCTAACCCTGAACCTCACACCACGAGGCGCTGTTGCCTCAACCGAGCCCACGCTGGCCACTCCAACCAGAGTCAGCACAGGGCAGGGCCCTCCTCGCCGGAGGGAGGTGGGGAAACAGGCAGTGGCTCTTCAAGCAGGAGTCCTCTGTGGGAGAGGCTCCATTTAAAGCAGTCTTACAGCTGGTGTGTGGTCATTAAAATAGTCATTATACAACGCTGTATTTATTTGGTGTTGTTCATCTCAGTAAGCACATTGTAGACAAGTAATTACAATGATACAAATATAAAATCCAAAATATTGTTGCAATGCAATACAAACATTTGGATAAAGATAAAAACAGGAAAGAAATGGAAAACAATTAGACATGGAAGATGAAAACGATTCAATGTGTGCAGAGGAAGCATCCCATCACTAAAGCAGTAAGCGCTGTATTGAGGAGCCCCCTGCCCCCCTTGCCCCCCTACCCCCCCTGTCCCCCTGTCCCCCCTGCCCCCCTTGCCCCCCTGTCCCCCCTGCCCCCCCTGTCCCCCTGTCCCCCTGCCCCCTACCCCCCCCTGCCCCCCAGGATCGCGGTGTTCTCGGTGACTGTGCTGCATGACGAGAGGATCGTGGTGGTGGCGGAGCAGCGGCCCGACGCCTCGGAGGAGGACAGCTTCCAGTGGATGAGCCGCGTCCTTCAGGTACCACCGCTGGCTCTGCATCCTCCCTCGCCTGTGTTACACACAGCGGGTTTAATACACAGGACTGCACCTGAAGCCCCATAGCACCACACTGATCTTTAATACACAGGGCTGCACCTGAAGCCCCATAGCACCACACTGATCTTTAATACACAGGGCTGCACCTGAAGCCCCATAGCACCACACTGATCTTTAATACACAGGGCTGCACCTGAAGCCCCATAGCACCACACTGATCTTTAATACACAGGGCTGCACCTCCAGCCCCATAGCACCACACTGATCTTTAATACACAGGGCTGCACCTGAAGCCCCATAGCACCACACTGATCTTTAATACACAGGGCTGCACCTCCAGCCCCATAGCACCACACTGATCTTTAATACACAGGGCTGCACCTGAAGCCCCATAGCACCACACTGATCTTTAATACACAGGGCTGCACCTGAAGCCCCATAGCACCACACTGATCTTTAATACACAGGGCTGCACCTGAAGCCCCATAGCACCACACTGATCTTTAATACACAGGGCTGCACCTGAAGCCCCATAGCACCACACTGATCTTTAATACACAGGGCTGCACCTCCAGCCCCATAGCACCACACTGATCTTTAATACACAGGGCTGCACCTGAAGCCCCATAGCACCACACTGATCTTTAATACACAGGGCTGCACCTCAAGTCCCCTAGTGCTTCCATTGTGATCTTTAATACACAGGGCTGCACCTCAAGTCCCCTAGTGCTTCCATTGTGATCTTTAATACACAGGGCTGCACCTCAAGTCCCCTAGTGCTTCCATTGTGATCTTTAATACACAAACCCCAGAGCAAGAAAAAAATGGTGTAACCCGGTAAGCGTCATTGAGATTAACAAGCACTTTTTCAAGAGTGACCTTGCCAAGAAATTCTAATTGCATCATACTGCTGTTTAATAGACACAACTTCATAGCAATATGGTATTCTTTAACATCAAATGTTAAATGCTATACACCATCAATAACATTGATGACATCATCATTAGAAATGTGATAAAAAGACATCCTGACCTTTGCCCCTGGTGGTGCTTGTGCGTGGGGTCTCTGCAGGCCATCGACAGTATCCACCAGGCGGGGGTCTACTGTCTGGCGCTGGTGCCCGCCAACACGCTGCCCAAGGCCCCGCTGGGGGGCATCCACATCTCGGAGACCAAGCAGCGCTTCCTGGAGGGCTGCCTGCACCCCTGCAACGTGCTCATGTGCCCCCACACCTGCGTCACCAACCTGCCCAAGCCCCGGCAGAAACAGCCCGGTAGGTCAGCAGTGATGGGCCCACCCCTCAGCCAGGCACAGCCGCTCTCCTCTTCATCGTTAAGGTGGTGGTTATTTAGAGATGTTAGGGTGGAGGATGCTACATATTGGTGGTGATGATGATGATGATGATGATGATGATGATGATAAACAGCGATGATGGTTTGTTTGATGCTGACTGGTGTTGGGGGCGGGGCACAGAGGTTGGTCCTGCTTCCATGATAGTGGGCAACCTGGTGGCAGGGAAGCGGATCGCCCAGGCCTGCGGGAGAGACCTGTCCCAGCTGGAGGACAATGACCAGGCACGTAAGGTAGATAGCCATCCCCATTTCACCTCCTCGTCCACCACCTGCACCTCCACAAAGACACGCAGGTGAGAGAGAGAGCACCTCGCTCTCACTGCACACGGGGAGAGAGAGAGAGAGCACCTCGCTCTCACTGCACACGGGGAGAGAGAGAGAGAGAGAGAGCACCTCGCTCTCACTGCACACGGGGAGAGAGAGAGAGCACCTCGCTCTCACTGCACACGGGGGGAGAGAGAGAGAGAGCACCTCGCTCTCACTGCACACGGGGGGAGAGAGAGAGAGAGCACCTCCCTCTCACTGCACACGGGGGGAGAGAGAGAGAGAGCACCTCACTCTCACTGCACACGGGGAGAGAGAGAGAGCACCTCGCTCTCACTGCACACGGGGAGCGGTGGTGGGGCTGCGTCTCAGCAGGGCCGCTCTCTACACGTGGGAGCGTCTTCTTACCCCCAGCAGCCCGCTGGTCGCTGGCAGAACTCTGTTGTACGTCAGGCCGGGCTCCGTCCACTTCAGGTCAAAGTAGAGCTATGAGTTACAGTTAGTGAGGTCGTTCCTATCTTTGTTTATTTCCTGTCTGAGTTGCCGGTCGTTCACAACAGGCTTTGGTAAAAATCAGATATGTCCACATTTAACTTCCCTTACATGCTAGCAAACCATAATGTCTTATGTAACTTCAATTCAATTGTATTTGAATAGCGCCAAGACAGTTGACATTTAGAGCAGGTCTAGACCAAAACTCTTCATGATGTTATTTACAGAGACGCAACAGATTCCCACCATGTGCCAGCACTTTTCATTATGTGACAATGGCAAGGAAAACCTGCCTTTTAACAGAACCCTGGGACAGAGCGGGCTCAGGGTGGGCTTCTGCCCCAGCCGTGTGGGGTGAGGGAGAGAGAGAGAGAAAGGGGGAGGAGGGGGAAGGAGAACATGGCACAGTGCAGGTCGACGAAGGGATGCAGAGCAGCAACGACAGCGGCAGTGAAAACATCAATAGTGATAGCAACAGAAATAGTGATAAATAAATATTAAAAATCTATTATAATAACAATCGTATACAGCAACAATAGTAACATTATTATTATTATTATTATTATTATTATTATTATTATTATTATTATTGTTATTATTGTTGTTATTATTATTATTATTAATAATAATAATAATAATAATAATAATAATAGTAGCAATAACGATATTATGACTAAAAAGAACAGATTCTAGCAGTCATAGTTGAGCAGGAACATGGGGAATCAGATGGTCTCAGAGGCACCTGCATACAAGACTCCGGGGACGAAGTGTGAGTTAGTGACAGAGTAGTGGTTCAGTGTGAACCTGAACTGCCTGCTTAGGTAGAAGCGTTATCAAAGAGGAAGGCTTTACGTTTACTTTTGAATGCAGACAACTGTAATATCATGTAACGTCTGTCCCTTAATGTGTGTGAAGGCATGTTGCCATCCATACATACAGATTGTAGATTTAGCACAATTGAAGGCTTATATCGTAATTGATGCTCAAACCGTTTCAGTCATTCACAGCTTTGCAGCAGTTTGGACTCACTGTGACCCAGGTCAGAGAAGTCATGACTACATGCACACCTCACTCCTCTGTCTGAAGCTTCCTGTGCCTCTCTTCATCTGTGCTCCACAGTTCCTGTACATGCAGGACGTGCTCCAGTGGAGAGCTCAGGCCACCCCAGACCACCCTCTCTTCCTGGTGCTCAATGCTAAGGTACCCTCCCCTCCACCCCCACTTCCTCAGCATCCCCAGTCAGTTGGAAAGAGTTGATACGGTCTTATCTACTTATCTACTCATACTTTTGCTTAAGTATCTAAAAAAAAAGAGGCAATGGCAGTTGACAATAGTTTTTTGTATGCATTGGTTATTATTTATTCAAATTAACTTAACAACAAAGTTATTTGTTGATTATTAATCAGTTAGTTACAGAATAGTTGTTGTTGTTTATATTATTTATTATTTTTTTAATTTATTGATTATTATTTTTGGTTATTACTTAATTAACAGTAATAAGTTATTCAGAATAGTTTAATTAATTAATTAATTATTCTTTGTTATAAGTTAATTACAAATGAGTTAGTTATGCATTATTTATGTGTAGTGTAGTTATATTGGAGTTGGATATAAATAACGACAAGCTAGGTGTTAGTGAGTTCTAAGTCACTCTCAGTGAGACTGGATATATCCATGGCCCTGTGTTGGTCCCCCAGGGCGCGGTGGCCAGCTCCGCCTCCTGTCTCCAGCTCCACAAGAGAGCAGAGAGGGTCGCTGTGGCGCTCACAGACAAAGGTCGCCTGAACGCTGGAGACCATGTGGCACTGGTGTACCCACCAGGTACCAGAGAACCCACCTCCCCCCGACCCCTCTGCCTCTCTGCTCCTCTCCACCCCTTCCTTCTCCTCCTCTGCCTCTCTGCTCCTCTCCACCACTTCCTTCTCCTCCTCTGCCTCTCTGCTGCTCTCCACCCCTTCCTTCTCCTCCTCTGCCTCTCTGCTCCTCTCCACCCCTTCCTTCTCCTCTGCCTTTCCCCTCCTCCTTTCCTCCTCCAGCTCCTCTGCCTTTATTCTCCTCCCCCTCTTCAACCTCCACCTCCTCTCCTTCTTACTCCACTTCCTCTCTGCTGCTCCTCCTCAGCCTCCCTCCTCCTTTCTTGACAGCCCGTCTGCTGTGGTAGTGTTTGATGATTAGAGTGTAAACGCTTCTAGCCTTTTGGGCCGGCGTTGTGTCTACAGCCTACCTTTGCTCTGCTCATTAGGTCTGTAAAGTCTGCCATCCAAGAACAAATATAGCTTTCAATTAGCAGTGTGTACAATGTAGTGCTATCTCGTGCTAGGGGAACAGACTTGGCAGAAATGGAATACAATATTCATGAGTACATTTGAAATAGTGTATACTCCCATGAAAGAATAAATAAAAATCCCAAATCCTAATGTTATTTTTGTCGCCTTATTTGCCAATACTCCCACAGGTTAGCTGTGAGAACATTGACTGCCAGGCCAGATTATTCAGACTCAGGTGTATGTTGAGGAGCAGCCCCCTGTAGACACACTGTGTGTGTTGTCCCTCAGGCATCGACCTGATCGCCACCTTCTACGGCTGCTTGTACGCCGGCTGCGTGCCCGTCACTGTGAGGCCCCCCCACCCCCAGAACCTGGCCACCACCCTGCCCACCGTCAAGATGATCGTAGAGGTACCGCCCTGCATGCAGCCTCTCGCAAGACCTCTCACTCAACCCCTCACTGCACAATGGTTTTCACCGTTCACTGGAACCACTGGAACCACTGGCTTTGAGATTCACTGGAACTACAAGGTTTAACATGACGTGGAACCACTGGGCGTAAGATTCCCACATGGTTTAGCATTGTGTGTGTGTGTGTGTGTGTGTGTGTGTTTTTCATGTGCGTATGTCACAGGTTAGCAAGTCGGTGTGTATCCTGACAACGCAAGCAATAATGAAGCTGCTCAAATCCAAAGAGGCTGCTGCTGCCGTAGACGTTAAAAGTTGGCCTATGGTCCTGGATACAGGTAGCTCACACACACACACACACTTACTAATACAGACACACAAACACACACACACACTTACTAATACAGACACACAAACACACACACACACTTACTAATACAGACACACAAACACACACACACACTTACTAATACAGACACACAAACACACACACACACTTACTAATACAGACACACAAACACACACACACACTTACTAATACAGACACACAAACACACACACACACTTACTAATACAGACACACAAACACACACGTTGACTTACTAATACAGACACACAAACACACACACACACTTACTAATACAGACACACAAACACACACACACACTTACTAATACAGACACACAAACACACACGTTGACTTACTAATACAGACACACAAACACACACGTTGACTTACTAATACAGACACACAAACACACACACACACTTACTAATACAGACACACAAACACACACGTTGACTTACTAATACAGACACACAAACACACACACACACTTACTAATACAGACACACAAACACACACGTTCACTTACTAATACAGACACACAAACACACACGTTCACTTACTAATACAGACACACAAACACACACGTTCACTTACTAATACAGACACACAAACACACACGTTCACTTACTAATACAGACACACAAACACACACACACACTTACTAATACAGACACACAAACACACACACACACTTACTAATACAGACACACAAACACACACGTTGACTTACTAATACAGACACACAAACACACACGTTGACTTACTAATACAGACACACAAACACACACACACACTTACTAATACAGACACACAAACACACACGTTGACTTACTAATACAGACACACAAACACACACACACACTTACTAATACAGACACACAAACACACACGTTCACTTACTAATACAGACACACAAACACACACGTTCACTTACTAATACAGACACACAAACACACACGTTCACTTACTAATACAGACACACAAACACACACGTTCACTTACTAATACAGACACATAAACACTCACTCAAATGTACGCTTTTATTCATGCAGTGTCATGATGAATGTGGTTCAACCAATCTCCATGCCTACCATGTAACCTCCCCCCTCTAGACGACCTTCCCAGGAAGAAGACCCCCCAGCTCTACAAGCCCCCCACCCCGGAGATGCTGGCCTACCTGGACTTCAGCGTGTCCACGACGGGCATCCTAGCAGGAGTCAAGGTGCCAGCAGCACTCTCCTCCCCTGGGACAGGGTGGTCACTGGGGCCTGTAGGGAGGGCTGTAGTGGCCAGAGGGTTCCACTAGCAGCGCTAAACAGCCCGGGGTCCATCCCACGCATCCACTGTCTACTTCAGGCCTTGTTGAGCCAGCTGCCCTGCTCAGCGATGACCTCTATCTGTAGTCACTGTGAAGCTGTGTTACATTCATTGACCTACTTAATTGACCTACTGATCATTGATCATTCATCTCGATAGCAGTCTGTGCTACAAGCCAATGTTTACTTACACTGTACGTGAGCATGGCTTGCTTTTGATATCATACAGTTGTAAAAACTAACGCCACAACACTGGGATGCATTAAAGGATGCTCAAAATGCTCCAAAATCTTACACTTGGATTAAAAGGTAGAGCTCTTCATTATGATCCTTCAGATACACAGGATATTAAGCCGAAAGGACAGATCATCAGCTCTTCTTCACTGGACGATTTGATAGGATAACGGCCTTCTAATTGCTGTCCCCTGTTTATTGATCACCCATTCATGGCCGACCACTGCTCCTTCCAGATGTCCCATGCTGCCACCAGTGCCTTGTGTCGCTCCATCAAGCTCCAGTGTGAGCTCTACCCCTCCAGGCAGATCGCCATCTGTTTGGACCCCTACTGTGGCCTGGGCTTTGCTCTCTGGTGCCTCTGCAGGTAGCAGACGGCAGTGCACTCTTCACTGTGTCATCTCACTTGTTCATTGTGATTGTGTGTGAATGAACATGTTAATTGTGTGTGATTACACATGGTGTGTGTGTGTGTGTGGGTTTATTATGTTAGGATATTGTGATATTGTAAGGATATTGTGAGTAAGTGTGTTGTGTGTGATTGCCAATGATTGCGCATGGGATTGTTGATTGTGAGATAATGCAATAGGTGTGTGTGTGTGTGTGTGTGTGTGTGTGTGTGTGTGTATTATTGTGCTTGTGATGGCCCATGTTAACTGTATGTGTGTACTGTATACTGTACTGTGTGTGTGTGTGTGTGTGTGTGTATGCATATTAATTGTATGTGTGTGTATGTGTATGCATATTAATTGTATGTGTATACTGTATTGTGTGTGTGTGAATGATCTGTATACTAAGTGTGTGAATGTGTGGTCTGCTTATTAACTTTCTGCATGTGTATTTCATCAGTGTGTATTTCCTCTGTGTATTTCCTCAGTGTGTATTTCATCAGTGTGTATTTCCTCAGTGTGTATTTCATCAGTGTGTATTTCCTCAGTGTGTATTTCATCAGTGTGTATTTCCTCAGTGGTTATTTCATCAGTGTGTATTTCCTCAGTGTGTATTTCATCAGTGTGTATTTCATCAGTGTGTATTTCCTCAGTGTGTATTTCATCAGTGTGTATTTCCTCAGTGTGTATTTCATCAGTGTGTATTTCCTCAGTGTGTATTTCATCAGTGTGTATTTCCTCAGTGGTTATTTCATCAGTGTGTATTTCCTCAGTGTGTATTTCATCAGTGTGTATTTCCTCAGTGTGTATTCAGGCCACCAGTCCATCTTGGTTCCTCCTCTGGAGCTGGAGACCAACACGTCTCTGTGGCTGTCGGCCGTCAGCCAGTACAAGGTCCGCGTCACCTTCTGCTCCTACTCCGTGATGGAGATGTGCACCAAGGGCCTGGGCTCACAGACTGAGGCCCTGAGGGTCAGTCACACAAACCTCCACTGTCCTTTTTAAGCTGTTCAGTTTGGTGTTTATTGTCTGCTCACAGTGCCCACGACACACATTCATCATAGTGGATAAGAAATCACAAAAGATCAAAATACAAATAACAACAGAAAATGTGAATATGTGAATGTATATAGATAGATAGATTATGTACAACATAAATCAGACCAACTGTCTAATGAATAGAAATAAGACAGGAGATGGGTCATCAGTGTGGACCACTGAGCTGCTCCACCTCATCTCCTGCTGTGGTTCCAGCTGCGGAGCGTCAACCTGTCCTGCGTGCGCACGTGCATGGTGGTGGCGGAGGAGAGGCCACGCATCTCCCTCACGCAGACCTTCTCCAAGATCTTCAAGGACCTGGGGCTCTCCACCCGCGCCGTCAGCACCACCTTCGGCTGCCGCGTCAACGTGGCTGTCTGCCTGCAGGTGAGGCGGGGGGGGGGAGGAAGAGGAGGAGTGGGCTAGAGTGGGGTGGACGAAGGATGAATAGTATTGGCAGTAGATACAGCAAATTGCTGTCCATGTGTTTGAGATCATTCTCTCTTGATTTTTTTTCTGTCCTGCAGTTTTGTTTTTGTTCCATGGCCTGACTTTATATTTTCTCTCTTTTTCTGTTATTTCTTTCTCGTCTTGTGATCTTATTTTTGGTTTCTAATTTTCCTGGGTCCAACTCTAATTATGATATTATTATATCACTGTATGTGTGTCTGTTTGTGTGTCTATATCTTTGTTGGGCATACTCGTGTGTCTGTCTGCGTGTGTGTGTTTGTACGTTTGTGATGTTGTACTTTTGCATGTGTGTCCATGTATATATCTCTGGTCTCTTCCTGTACTCCTGCCCCTCTGGGCAGCCCAACCGGCTGGGGAAACTAGCTGAGCAGGTACTGAGGAACCATTGGGGTTGCTGCCTGGTAGCTGGGCTACCGCTTGCTAGCTGGGCTATTGCCTGCTAGCTGGGCTGCCACCTGCTAGCTTCAGCTACCGCCTGTTAGCTTGGCTACCGCTTGCTAGCTGGGCTGCCGCCTGCTAGCTAGGCTACCGCTTGTTCGCTAGCCTATTGCTCGCTAGCTGGGCTGCCACTGCTACGGCTGCTCTGGCTTCGTTTGCTGTGTCTGTCTTCCTCTGTGTTGGTGCTGTTGATTTTGTTGATATTGGTATGATATTTAACTTTTTAGGGAGCAACGTCTCCATGACGTTCGAAGATGCATCTTGTTTGTCCCCCTAACGTTCTCATTTTCTGTTGTCCTTAACGCTGACAAAGTCCAGTTTGGCTAGACCTTATATGCCATAACTAATGTGGTGTCCACTCAGCTTGACGCCCTTGTGCTTCCCTGCTCACTCTTCCCTGTGAAGACCCATCTGGGGCCGGGCTCTCCCCCGTGTTACATGACATGCACAGTACCTGTGCTTTTGACATGCTTGTCTCAACGGTGTGTAGTGAAGAATGCTGTGTTGCACAGAGGAACTGTAGCGTGCCTTAAGCAGTGCTCAGCACATGCATCGCCCCAACCGTAGTCTCTCATCAAACGCCAGGCAGCTCAAATCTGGGTTTCACTTTCCTTTGCTTCATATTTGTTCTGACCAATCATGCGGCGGGAGGGGCTCTGGAAGCACAGAATTGGCAAACACAAACTTGTCCATCAGTCGTTGATTATAAAAAAGTGTAAGGATTTCAAAACAACACCGTGTAGATGGGCCACTTTTAGAAATACAATTATTAAAATCTTTTCTTTGTTCGAATCTCCCAGCAATGAGACAGAAAACAAGGCACAAATCAGCCCTGCAGTGTCTGATTTGTTTCCCGGGCTCTGTGTTGTCTCTGTGTTGTCTCTGTGTTGTCTCTGTGTTGTCTCTGTCTTGTCTCTGTGTTGTTTCTGTGTTGTCTCTGTGTTGTTTCTGTGTTGTCTCTGTCTTGTCTCTGTGTTGTTTCTGTGTTGTTTCTGTGTTGTCTCTGTCTTGTCTCTGTGTTGTTTCTGTGTTGTTTCTGTGTTGTTTCTGTGTTGTCTCTGTGTTGTTTCTGTGTTGTTTCTGTGTTGTTTCTGTGTTGTCTCTGTGTTGTTTCTGTGTTGTTTCTGTGTTGTTTCTGTGTTGTTTCTGTGTTGTCTCTGTGTTGTCTCTGTGTTGTTTCTATGTTGTCTGTGTTGTTTCTGTGTTGTCTCTGTGTTGTCTCTGTGTTGTTTCTATGTTGTCTGTGTTGTCTCTGTGTTGTCTCTGTGTTGTCTCTGTGTTGTCCCCCCAGCTGCACTGCTGTCTCCCACATTACCCCATAAACAACATCAAGGCATTTGAAACTGAATTTTGGTTTCATTTATTTTTCCCTATGAGTGTCCACCTGGTCTTTGAAGAAGTTCTACTCTGCCAGTCAGTGTAACAGCAGGAAGACGTTCTCTAGTGCCAACCATCTAACAGAAACACAACCTGCTTTGTTGCCGCAGCTCCCACAACTCGCTTACTAAGAAAAAACAAACCATTATTTCTGTGGCTTTGTGCTTCCAGATGTGACCCTGCGACCCCCCCCCCCCCCCCCCCCCCCCACACACACACACACACACACAGATGGGTAGATCCAGGTCTCACACTGGTCTCTGTCTCCTCTCTGACCTCCAGGGCACGGCAGGACCTGACCCCACCACCGTCTACGTGGACATGAGGGCCCTGCGGCATGACAGGTGGGGCCTCATCTCCATGGAGATCACCATGGACATCACCCATGTGCACAACACATAACATAGCAGAATGAGGGATAACATGTATACAGTATATATCTTTACTTCATTGGTTTTCATGTGGTATCTGTATTCATTTGTGTGTTTTTATGTTTACATATATTAGTATTATTAGTAGTAATTAGTATGAGTAGTAGTATTGTTATTAAGCATTCCTTTCTTTAACGATAGTATGATATTGAATGGGTTACTTTGGATTATTGTAGTTATGATTCCTCATGCTCTGCAGGGTGCGTTTGGTGGAGAGGGGTTCACCTCACAGCTTACCACTGATGGAGTCTGGGAAGGTACGCCCGGGATTACACACACACACTGTCTCATACACACACCTTGTATATCAGGACATGTTCATGTGGTTGGTCATTAAACAACTGATTAACAGCCACTCAACTCATTCCCACCCCACCCACCTCCACTGGGATCCTCCAGATCCTTCCTGGTGTGAAGGTGATCGTCGCAAACACAGAAACTAAGGGGCCCTTGGGGGACTCTCACCTTGGAGAGGTCAGTGCACACTCAGTCCCTCTGACTCAGTCAAACAGGCAGGACTCAGTCCCTCTGACTCAGCCAGACAGGCAGGACTCAGTCAGACAGGCAGGACTCAGTCCCTCAGGACTCAGTCAGACAGGCAGGACTCAGTCAGACAGGCAGGACTCAGCCAGACAGGCAGGACTCAGTCAGACAGGCAGGACTCAGTCCCTCAGGACTCAGTCAGACAGGCAGGACTCAGTCCCTCTGACTCAGTCAGACAGTCAGGACTCAGTCAGACAGGCAGGACTCAGTCAGACAGTCAGGACTCAGTCAGACAGGCAGGACTCAGCCAGACAGGCAGGACTCAGTCAGACAGGCAAACGTAAAGTAGTATTTAGGTAAAAATTACTTAACTGTGCTATTTTCTATTTACTATGCTAAGTGAAAAAAATCCCAGATCATCTGAAATAAGGATCTGGGTAAGCCCTGAAGCAGCCTGTGTTTCCCTCTGCGTGACAGATCTGGGTGAGCAGCCCCCACAATGCAACGGGGTACTACACGGTGTACGGAGAGGAGGCGCTGCAGACGGACCACTTCAACACCAGACTGTGCTTTGGAGACACGGCCACCAGCTGGGCGCGGACCGGCTACCTGGGCTTCCTGCGCCGCACGGAGCTCACCGACGCCAGCGGAGGTGTGTGATGAACTCTGAACCCCTGCGTGCGCCCCTGGGGCCTGGACCGGGGGCAGCACTGCCCGCTCCTCCTCTCTCACTGCACGGCCGTCGGAGTCAAGACTAACGCTGACTTTTGCTTTTGCGAAACGTTTATTTATTTTCATAATAAAATGTTGCTGTGTTCCTGCCTGTCTGTTGTATGTATGGCTGCTTGGCTGTCTGTCTATATGCATGTACTGTATGTATGCTTGCCTATCTTGTCTCCCCATCTGCCGGTCTGCCTGCCTGCCTGTCTGTCTGTCTGTCTGTCTCTTCATCTATCTGTCTGCCTGCCTGTGTTTTCATCTGTCTGTGGGTCTGCCTGTCTGTCTGTCCCCCTGTGTGCTGCAGAGCGCCATGACGCCCTGTATGTGGTGGGCTCGCTGGATGAGACCCTGGAGCTCAGGGGGATGCGGTACCACCCCATCGACATCGAGACCTCCGTCATCAGGGCCCACAAGAGCATCGCTGAGTGGTGAGGAATGGACCACACTGAACCAATGACACATGAAGCATCACAGAGGGAGGTCCAGAGAGAGAGAGAGAGAGAGATTCACTGCAGAGTGTAGTTGTAGTAGTTTGTATAAACTATAAACTAGTAACTATTAATAGAAATTTGTACAGTAGAAATGCATATTGGCCATGTAAATTTATTTATATAGCAGCCTTCAACACATAGGACGTTCAGAGAGTTTAGCATAGGCAGGAATCCACATTCCTGCCTATGCTAAACCATGTCCACAAGGACAATCATGTGAAGACAATACAAGACAATCATTGAGAAGAGAGATGTAACGTAAAAGAAAACAACCTGAGTGTTGATAAAAAGAGTTGGAGGCCTGATGTTAAAGCATATGGCGTTGAGACGGACCAAGTGAAAAGCTGCCTCAACAATATATACATCAAACAGTGTCTGCATCCCTGGGTGTTTGGCTCCCCCAGCGCGGTGTTCACCTGGACCAACCTGCTGGTGGTGGTGGTGGAGCTGGAGGGCTCGGAGCAGGAGGCCCTGGACCTGGTGGCCCTGGTCACCAACGTGGTGCTGGAGGAGCACTACCTGGTGGTGGGCGTGGTGGTGGTGGTGGACCCCGGGGTCATCCCCATCAACAGCCGGGGCGAGAAGCAGCGCATGCACCTTAGGGATGGCTTCCTGGCCGACCAGCTGGACCCCATCTACGTGGCGTACAATATGTAAGAGGGGTGTGTGTGTGTGTGTGTGTGTGTGTGTGTGTGTGTGTGTCTGTTTGTGTGTGTTGGGGGGGGGGGGGGGGGGGGTCTGTGACAGAAGGCAGACTGAATAACGGTGGCCGGACCAACTCTGAATGGCTTGGAGCAGACATTGGTTCAGATCAAGCTTGGATGTGTGTGTGCTGCAGGGCACTCTAGGGTCAGGAGAAAGATTTAGTACTTAGTGCCATCACATTGACATCACAGGTGCAATGCACTGTGGTTAACAATGCCAGTTGTGTTTGCCATTGTTTTGTCATAAGGCACCTTGAACCACATCTGTTTAACTCTCAACTCTGTGTTTGGTTCCCAATGTTATGATTATAGCGTTTTTTTTTCTGGAGCCAGTGATAATCCATGTGAGAGAATGTTTTGTTAAAGAAAGATTTTAGGAGTGATTAGTTATCAAAAGGCTACACACTAAATGAAACACTACTATATTTGTTTCCCAATATGGTTTGGCTAATGTGTTATCATTTGCTTAGCTAATGTTTATCAACCATGTGTCATTCTAATCCTGACAGTTTATTTCTTAATGTTAAAGGATCTGGATGTTATGGAAAACAGTAATTCTGTTCTGGCCTCCTTGATATAACTTATGAAAACCCTGTGCTACTGTAGTTGACTCCATTTAAACATTGTGATTTCATCCATTTTTCTATGTATTCTTTAGCATAGTCCCATGATTATTATTAACTATAATGCAATAGAACCGATTTGGAAGTTGCATGATCACAGCAATGATACCATAATTTCATTATATATAAGGTATATAATATATAACGTATAACGTGTATATACTGCATATATAAAGATTGGAAAATCTTTTAGCCAAATGGGTTAAACTAGGCCTTAACTCTTTTCCAGTATCCCTTTGGCCTCGAGTTTAAAGGGACAGAGAAGGTGCAGTCAGGGGATCATTGTGTACAATACTTTCTGTTTGTTTGTTTCTTTCTTCTTGTCATAAACATCAACACACTTGGGTTGTCACAAATATGTTGTGTTAAATGTGTCCCCCATCACGACAGACATTCTGGATGTTGTTTTCAGTGCCATCAAAGTTTAATTTAGTTCTGTTTTTGATGTGCTGTATGAGTCAGATGTAATAGGCTGTACCAGCCCCCCCCCCATAATATCACATGAATATGTAATATGTAAAAGAACACTACTCTTTTTTTCTTTTCATTTGCAAACCACTTTGAAAACAGGCTTCCGGCCTGCTGTAAGTATGTACAGGATTTGCGTAAGTTATTAAGAGATGATGGATGGACACTCCTGGTGGGTTCACATGAGTACATAGCAAAGACTGAATCAAGTGAACTATAATCTCCTCGCCCACTCACTTGAAATGCAAACATGGATGGAGTGTTTTTATAATGAATAAGCTTCAGGCTGCTTTCTGTTGATTCAGTTCAAAAGAGAAAAGCACACGCAGGCTCTGTGAGACGCTGGGCTTTGGCTCCTATGGGACTTACTCTTGATTGGACGATGAGATGATGCAATTGTCTGGTGTGTGGTTAGTTGTCATTATTTTCATAACATTTCTTAATAAAAGAAAACTTTACTTATACAAGTTGAAATGTTTGCCTTTAATTTGTATTTACTGACTTGACGCTAGGAACCCAAGCTTCAAGATGGCCGTTAATTCATCTTTTATTTCTCTGTCTTCTAAATATATGAATTATCCTTTCTAGTATTTATATTCCAATATACTGTCAAAAAAATATAGTCCAATATATTCGAAAAAAGATGGTACAAAAACACAATGTGATGGGAATCCTTTACTTTATTTCCCTTTATGATTCATAGTAACATTTATTTTAACATGAATTGGAATGTTTCACTGAGTGCATATCGAAGTTTAAAAAAGTAATGCCTACAATTTTTTTTCATTGCATGTAAACATAAAATATTACTTATATATCCCAAAAAGGTTGCATCAAATCACAGGATGCTTCAAACTGAACATTGTTTACAGTAACAATAAAATAATGGATGAGTATATGGAAGCAAAAACTGCAAAACAAAATTATTTCACTTGTCATTTCTTTGGTCAAATTAAAAAAAATAAACAAAGAACAAAAAATACCATAACCATAACGTAACATGTAAAGATGCATAAAACTATAATGATTAATATAAAAAAAACCTGAGACATTCGATCTCACTCTCAGGATTCATTTCCACATTTTGAAAACGGAATTTTAAGACAGTAAAATAGCATTTAATCACAATTTATCGATTAACATATGCCTGTATTATGCCCAAGAGCTCTGATGCCATATTCACAGCTGGCCGTTCGTTCATTTCCTTGAACTGTTCGTTAGGAATGAATGGGAGTGAGTGACAGTTAGGATATTGAGTTTTCTTGGCATCCACTCCAAGCAACTGTACACTGGCCACTATTTGAGTCAGATTTCTTAATTGAGGATTGAAGCGAGCAACTCGTGCCGCGATAATGGAGATGGTGCAGTTAGCAGAAGGTTTTCCATCCATTTTATACTCAGCAGCTATGAGAGCCTTTTCCATGACTTGGTGAACCTTGAACAAACACCATTCTGTGCTCTTGCTGCCGATATCTTTCTCAGCCGCCACCAAATCACAGCGTGCCTGTCGAAGCCAGCGGTGGGCCTCCGGTCGGTTTGGCCTTGGGACATTTTCATGATGTGTCCAGAAGTTATATTCATGGGAGGGATAATGTCTCTGAAATCTAGTCCGGCCATTCCTGTGCCGCCTAGCCTCGTTATTCCAAGCTCCATAGAAATTCCTGAATTCTCCATTCCATTTAGGCCTTGAGGAATCTGTTTTGCCATTTGTCAGTTCATCCATTTTGTTCATCATGTATTTGAATGCCTCATTGGAAATTTCGTAGCATTCTGGGTTTTTGTCAGGATGCCATGTGAGGTACAGTCTTTTTATGGCTTTATGTTTTGCCTCCTCAGAAAGGGCCCAGATTTCTGCCAAACATTTGTCAATTTCTCGTTTGGCTTCCTCCAAAGTATCTGGCAATCTCCTCCTATGTGAAAATAATTCATCAGGATTCTTCTCTGTTCCCTTCCACTCTGATCCTTCATCAGCCAGTTCCATGCAAGATGCTTCAGATTTAATGGTAGTCTTTTTCATTTTGGCCCTCTTTTCTCGTTTAAACTGATAAAGCTCAAGTGAGCTCACTTCGATTAACTCTTTGTCCTTGGTCTGGATTTGATACCTGCATGACAGTCCAGTGGGTCCAGGCAATTGCTTGACAATAACTGCATAAGTGTAGGTGTCATTGCTCAAATAGCCAACATATTCACCTTCTTCAAAGTTATTCAGCATGTTCATATCTAGGCAGTCAAGCCATTCATCTGGGATAACACTTCCAGGTTGTGGTTCGTAGAGAGCAGTAGAGTTACCCGCTTCTGCACTGTAATGAATTCCATGCTTTGCTAGAATTTTCTCAACCTCCTGCTGGTTGTCACATGTCAAAAGTACCCCAAGGATAGGTAGATGATTTGAGGCAAGTTTGTTCCCTAATATAACGTTAATCTCTTTTGTCAGTGTCATGTTTACTTCATTCATCACTTTAAGAGCCATGTCCTCATTGTGTTTCAAATAAAAGGTGCATCCTTGATGTATTTGTTTGACATAAACGTCAGTCTCTGCAACTGTATCGTTCAGTGGCTGTTGATCTAAACACAGCTGTGTCTCAAGGCTCATGCAGCAGATGATATGAAAACTGCCAAATGTCTGCTCACATATGTCGGCAGCAGCTTCTTGTGTGATTTTGCCTTCCGAATGTTGTCTAATGAGACAGATAAGCCCATGTCTGAAGGCTATAGATGATAGGTGTTTCTCAAACCATCCACTGAATTCACAGGTTCTTCCGTACTGACAAACGTGCATGCTTGACTCCACCACACTCTCCTTGACACACTGAGAGAGCATTTTGGGCTGAAGATTTTTTGGCAACATTTGTACCAGTTGATTATGCTCATACATATCAGCCCCCAAATAGCATGTGCTAAGATTCTCAAGTAGCAGCAATTTATTTTCCAATGCGCTCTCCAACCGCCTTGTCTGAAATACCGTGTCATTAAAGTAGAGTGTATTTGAGGGACACAGTCTGCTATTTTTTGATGGAAGATACAAAATCTCAGAAAATGTAACGGGTTTTTTTTCCTTCTGTGTTTTAATTAGGTGAAATATCTGATTAACAGCCCGCCTGATGGTTTTCATTTGGTTTGGGTTTGGTTTAAGTTTATCACAGGAATCATGAAAAACCACTGTAAGAGCATGACAGTACTGTTCTACTGTTGGTTCATTAGTTACACCAATCATCTGAAAGAACTCTGCATACCTGAAATCCTTTGCTTGGATTTTGTATAAGTAGGGCCTGAAGTCCAATTCGTTGCACAGTCCAAGAGAAGCCTCCACAGCTTTCACCAGTTTTGTGTCGTTTTCAACTAACACAACAGGGAGGCCAGTTAAGCTATTACCTGTGATTGTTGATGTGGTTGTTTGTAAGTAGTCATACGAATGCCTAAAAACAACAGCCCTGGTTTTGGTGATGTCATTAGATTGACATGGTAACTGGCAGATGTTCTCCATGTTTGTGGTGACACACTGCATGGGAGGTTCTTCAAAGGCTCCAGCCGTTTTCATCATTTGTTTCATCTCAGATGAGAGGGTGCATGGCAAAGCTATGATTGGCATAGACGTCCAAATTAAGTCTTGATGCTGAGGAGTATTTCCAATCAATGACCCCCTGAGAGCTACAGTTGTCCTACCAACCACAACTGATCTATGAAAGGTGCATAATTCTTTTCTAATTTGCACTGGGAAAAGGAATTTGATGTCAGCCAAGGATGTGATCAATTCATTGTTAATGTTTTCTTTGTCCTTTTCTGCCTTTTTAATTGCAGTGCGCAGAAGTTTTGAAGATTGATTTCTTAAGTGTGGCAGCTCATAATTCTTTTTAGAATGAGATTCTATTTGGTGTGCAAATTCAACAATTTCCTGGTTTGATACAGCATGCTTCATTCCAAGTTTCCTGAGCAATTCGTTGGCGTGTGTTTTCCTATGTGATTCAGTATCTATCCCTAAATCATCCCAGAATCTTTGAGGCACAAATTTCTTTCCAGGCAGCATTATCTTGTACAATGGCACAAGTTCATCAAAGTAGAAGGATGCCATCTCTAAATTTCCTTGGACACTGCGAATCAGCTTTATGCCAGTCATTGAGGAGATGATTTGTCCTTCATATTTACTATACTCCAAATCATTTTGCAGTAGCAACAACATGTTGATGGAGCAAAGAATCTGTCTCTCTGTCAGTGTATGTAGGACAGGCAGAATGAACTTCAGAAAATACTGAAGGTCAGAGAGGATTTTGATCTGGAAGTGTTCTGAGAGTTCCTTATTCTCTAAACTGTATTTGAGAAAAATGCTGCGGCTCTCTTTCAGACTGATTAAGTCTGGAAATTGTGTCATGTCATTGACAATGAATACCTGTTTGGTTCCATCAATACTGACTCGCTTGCCATGTGGTGTTTCAAATATTGGCAAAGATTTTACTTTTCTCTCATACTGACTCCTGTCTGGTGATTTGGATACTCCCAACTGTAGAAACCTCTGTAGCTCATTGAACTCATCTTTAGAAAGTTTGCAAAACTCTGGATGATTTAGTTTGGAAACAAAGTCCAACACAGCACTTTCATCACGTGTATTCAAGAGCTCAGGGTATAGCAGTGACAGTACCTCTTCTTTCATGAACACTGAAATGTCAAGCTTCATGCATCCGAGTTTCATCAGAATGCTTGGTATGCCTTGATTTAAGCCAAATCTAATCACACTTGGTATGCTTATCATTGTTTGCAGGAAGGTTTTGTTTAACCTTGGGCAAACAACTGGTAGCATTTGACAGTCATGAAAAATCTTAATTACTGTATCTAATGTGGTCTTTGGTCTCTGGTCTTTTTGGACCACTTGACTCGCCAAAAAATTGGTAAAAAAATTCCAAAGCTCTACCAACCACAGCTTTATTGTTTTGCTTGGTACATGGAGATTTAAAATTGGATCAATCTCACAATCTTTGAGGAGCTGGAGAAGAATAGGTTTCAGATACTTCTCTGCATGAAGAATTGTTAACTTTGTAACAAAGGTGGGTTCTAATACTTGAATGTGCTTGTCATTGATTAAATAATCAACAAACTCCTTCTCATATCCAAAAAACAGAGAACAATATCTGCTGATCAATTTAGGATTGCTGGAATCAAACACCCTCAAAACTTTGTCATTTGTTAGAAGAAGTGGGAGTCCATCAATTGTTCTAGGCTCTCTCTTTTCAACATGCTCCAAGTCCTCCAAGTCTTTCAAGCAGAAACTCAACAGTTCAGTGCATGTTTTTTGATCTTTAATCAATGTTTGGCTGATTGGCAATGGTAAACCCATCTCAGTTTTGGTAGGATCATTGAGTGGTTTTTCTCGAAGAAAAGCTGTTGCAGTTGAAGGGCTGAGAGACATAACTTTTACGCCAGCAGCTGTGAAACCATCCCAAATTTGATCCATTTGGGTGGAATAAGGAACCAATTTCATTCCAAGCCTCTCCAAAATGTTGGTGATGGACTTGTCTTCCTTATGTGTCAAGTGAGGGCTGTCAATTTGTTCTGCATCTTTGACATTACACCATTCAAAAGAGTATTTCCAAACTAACATGTGTGAGTTCTCTTGTACTGTGCTCTTCAACATGGGAATAACATCAAGAGCCCTGTTGCAAATTGATCTGTAAACCTCATGTATCATTTCATGCCAGTCCGGAGCAATATCTATTGATACACATGGGAAAAAACAAAGGTAAGAGCTGAGATAGCTCTTGAGCTTCTCTTTTGGAATGTTACAGCAGATGTTATGAAGCAGGTCTGCGTACAGTGGAGCTATGATGTCAATTTTCAATGCTCCATTCCAGTCTACTTTCAAACTTTGGCCATCCTCTTTCCATAGGTCCCTCCTGGATGGGTCTAGCTCAAAGTTTCCATTCACATGGACTGGAAGTCCAGTTGGCACAGGTAGAGGAAGTGTACAAAATGTTCCACCCTTGAAATCTTTCATTTTGGGAATATTATGCTCCACACATGCAGCAACTGATGCTTCATGTAGCTTGTCTCCTCGCCTACCAATGTCAGCTTTAAATGATCCAAACTGATCAGCAATTACCCATTCACTTTGTCTTTGGGAGGAGGTTGAAATCTGTATTCTGTAAATTGCTTGGTATGGTGTTACTGGGCTGTCAGATTGTAAGGCTTTTTGTAGATGTATTTGAAAACTTTCCATTTCCTTTCCGTCTTTTTCTCTTTTTTCAACCGTAAAGACATTTTCTAGTTTTCCAGAGTGTTCAATCTTATGGAGTTGTATTTTCTGGATATTTTTTAAGAAGAGAATCAAACCCTCCGGGTCATCAAGAAGGGCTGAGAACAAACTGTCAATGTATTGGTCAGTGACAACCTGGGTTGAGATTTTAGATTTGTTTGCCATTGTACTCATTCGCAGAGGTAATCTGAACATCGTTCCTTCTTCAAGCCTAAATTCCTTGGGCAGAAATGACTTGTAGACATCAAGGTATGTCTCTTTAAAATCTGAATCAAGTCTGTACCCACAGCCAAAAGTAGCTTTCCCTGATGGGTTTTCAATGTATGTCTGATTGGGATCAGAAATGCAGAGTATTTTATCTCCAGTTAAGATAGAAGGACAATCCGTTATGTTATACACAGAGTTGAATCCAATTCCATATTTTCCTGTTTTGCCTGGAGTGTTGTGTTTGCCACCTTCTCCAAGCTGTTGGATGCCTTTCAGATCTGCATCAGAAAACACCTTGTTATTGTAGACACACAGTGCAGGGCCCTGCAGTTGGTTCCAGCTCTCTCCAAATGTTTTTTCTGTGCCATGGTCTCTCTTGTCCAAGACCAGATGGATCTCTGTGGCTTCTGCGTCATCAGCATTTTGGATTAGCTCTTTCAGGATATCTTTCTCGGATGGATAAGCCGCAATAATGTTTTTAATTCTCACTGGCAGTTGCTCTCGCTGTTCAAACTCAAACGCAAATGGTGAAATGTTTTCTACTAAGTGATTTTCCAGAGTTTGATGTTTGGTTGTCTTGATACTAAAATGGCATGCAACCACTCGAGCAATATTCTCATGGCACAAAACCACCCCTGAATTAAGCGGCATCCACGGACTGTCATTGAAGGATAACTCTGCTGCAGGTTGCAAAACCCCATGCTCATTGGGGATGAGACAGTCTTGGATTTTCTCTTTAGTCTCATATAAACCACGCAATACTGTGAGGCAGACATTGAGATCGGACTTTGTAAGTGGGTTCTGTCCATGTGCAGCATGTAATTCCTGGAGTGCAGTGAGATACTGACTTTTTGTGAATTTCCTTTGGACACCAACACTTTTCCAGAGGCTCTTGAAATGAGCAATGGCAAGTGGAAGTACATGAAGGTATGGCTTTGCGTCAAAGTCCTCATTTTCTGCCACATATTGTGAATGTACAAACTTGCGGCCAACAAGAATGAACGGAAATGAATTTGCCCATTCTGAAATAAGTGGTGTATCACCATGATCCTTGAGCCATTGATCCAGAAATGAATAGCATTCATAGGCTATATCATCAGACCTTGTTTCATTGGAGGTCTGGTATTTGAAACTAGTGCTCTCCAGCTGCTGTAGCACTGTCTCAAGTGGTGGACTCTGACAAACTCTCAAAATGTTTAAGACTGGATCAACTCTGTATACTTCCAGGTTGGTGTGATCAATCACTGGCTCTGTCATGTTCACAAGGTGGCAATATTCCTCCTTAAAAACATCAATGGGCTTCCAAAGTGTTACTCTTTCCAACTGTGGGTCATTCACTGGAGAAAAGGCTGGAAGAAAGGCAGTGTTCCTTATTGATTCCCAGTAGAGTGAGTCCTTGTCATGCAGATGACTCCTCAACTGTTCCAGAATACAATTCACTTGCACATATGCTTTACCCTTGTCTTTATTCCAAACATAAGTGGTTCTGACAACTTTTTGTGCAATCTCTTCCAATGGGATATGGTCATTCAGCATTCCAAGCGCCAACAAGTGATGAATCCTATGAGGGGCACTAAAGTCATTTTTGGTTCCTTCAAGCAAGCGTCCTTCCATTTGTCCAAAAAGACAGGCTACTTTTCCAGTAGGATTGACAACTTTTTTGGTGCATTGGAGTTGCCCACCCTTTGTAGGAATGCATGGATGGTGCATCAGTAGGTCATCAATTTCAGTCATGTTTAGGTCAATGGCATGTAGCACAAGAGCATTCCTTTGTTCAGCATCCATGGCAGCCAGATTCTTAAAAACAACTTCTTCATAAAATTCCACCCAGTTCCATGTTCTGCTCTCGATATGTTCTTGGAAGCCAGCCTTTTTAAAGCTGTTTCTAAGCCAAATTGGAAGAGGAATCACATGGTTGGGTGCTTTAACATGGCTTTGCGCTACCTCAATTGCAAGTGCACCGATTTGCTCATGCCCTTCGATGCTTTCGTGTAAAAAGATGGCCTTGTTGAAGCAACACCAGTTCTTGCCATCACTGAAGATCTCTGGTGCATTTTGTTGGACAACAGCAGAGTAAAAAGCATCCACTAAAGGTTTAAATGGTTCTGTCACTTTCTCCCAATTTGGCCAATAGATGGAGTAACAGTAGCCTTCCAAGTGCTTGTTTTCAGACATGCTCTTCAATACTGAGAGTACAGTGATATATGCTGATTTTGCAGGGTCCTGAAGGAGAGCCTTGTTCCAATCATTTTTTACTCCCCTTGCACATAGAGCCTTCCTATTTGATGTCACAGCAAATGCCCCATTTAGATTCACTGGAAGACCCGTTTGAATGGAGAGAGGTAGGAAGCAAAAGGCTTGTCCGATTAGTTCTGTTTTTGACGACATCCATTTCTTTGTTTTGGGATTTTTATTGAGAGGCACAGCAATCCCACCAACAGGCAAAGCAAACCTGGCTTCTTTGCTATGAATCATTTTGAGGCACTGTTGTGTTCCAAAGCAATTGTATAGGAGCCAGAACTGAAAGGATCCACTCTCTGTTTTTTGTTCAAGTTGCACAATTTGTGCTGTGTGACAGTCAGTTAATTCATTGCATTTTGTATTTACACGGACCAAGCTTTCAACGGCTTCAACTTGCTCTTTTAACGTTTGATCTGGTATCTTCATGCTACTCTCAATGGTCTTTGAGACTATAAAATTTGTCTGGATTTGGTCATCTTGTGGAGGAGTTGAGGCATCTTCTGTGATATTTTGTAGCGAAATGATATCAATGTTTTTTAGAAAGAGCAGGTACATTTGTGAATTCCTCATGAAATTATTTTGGAAACCAACAATTTTGACCCTGTCATACACCTCTTTGCTTATTTCTGACTGAAAAGCCTCTTTTTGTGTTCGGAAGGGTAATTTGATTAGAGTACCTTGGTACTCTACAGTGCTGTTAAAATGGCAATCAAATATGTTTTCAAACGATTTGAACTGCCCAGGAAACCACTTCAAGAGATCATGTCGAGTGAGATCCAGCATAATTCCAGGATTTGTTTTTTCCTTTATGTGCTTCTTCAAGTGTGTTACATTTGGATCTAGCACGAGGAGATGACTGCCACTAAGGATAGAGGGACAATCTGTCACATGATACACTGTATTGAATCCAAGGCCGAATTTTCCAATTTTATCAACCATGTTTTCCTTTGAGGCTGAGCCTACTCTGACAATATTCATCCAATCATCTTCTGTGAATTGCTCATCATTATACGACCAAAGACAGGGGCCCTGACAAGCAGTCATTCCAGGATCAAAAAAACTTTCTGGTGGGTCTTTGTGCACTCTGAAATCTATCATGAACCTACAGGCCCTTGCTCTAGCATCCTCAGCATTTTGAATCAGCTCTTTAAAGATGTCATTTACCTCATCGTACTCATTTAGAATGTTTTTAATCCGCATTGTTATCGGTTCTGACTGTCCACATTGTTGTATTCCTAACATCTCAGGGCTAAGTATACGTGTACTGAGCAGTGGAATTTTCAGCCACTCAGCAGTGGCTCTTGGCATCTCTGCATGAATGACGTAGTATTCTTCCTGACTATGCTTGAGTGCCTCCAAACCATCTTTGCTGATGTCACAGAAGACCGTTGTTGACAGTGACTTTAAGGTAAAAAGTTCATCATCTGCAATAACTGGAACAGGGATGTCTTCTTCAACCAGTCTCTTCTCTCTCGCCATCCAATTAAGAATTTCTATTGCCATTTTCAGCTCACCAGAACTCCCAACTGATATGTGCCTTTCTTCAATTGAGTCTTTGATCTGGTTAAGAATGCCAACAATTTCTTCCCCTGAAAGGCACTGCCTTAGTCCAAAATGGCTGAGCATCGTCCTGTAAGGAAGAAATTCTTTTGGAATTTTCTCAATGTAAGAACTTAGATCGAGATTTGGAGGGTACTCAAGAACTAGATCTACAGGAGAAACAAACTTGTTGTGTGCCCAAAACCAGCGTGTGTCCTTGGTCACAATTTCTGTGAAGTCATGAATGTGATCTTGCATGTACTTGTAAGTACTATTCAGCTTTCTCTTGAAATCCACATCTGTATCTGGATTGTTTAGTGTTTCTGCAATTGATGACAACACTGACAGGTTTTCCAACACTTTGATGGGTGGGGGCAAGTCTGTGAGGCCAAGTTCCTTGCCTACCTTCTCACTAACCTCACTTTTTAGGGGCATCACATACCCAACAATGTCGTCATACTTTTTATGTCGTATTTCACGTGGACAGAAGAAACAAACTCTATCCATCTCCTTGTTTCGTTTTTTTGGTTGAACACATGGCATCCATTTGGTCATCAATAGGATTTCGAGCTGTGGTGTAGAGAATTTGGACAGCATATCACTGTTACTGAGCAGACTAAGAATGACCTCAGCTTGTTTGACAGCCTTCTTTTGAGACTTTAGTTGCAGATTCTCAATATGTTTGACAACATGCAACAAATGTAAAGTGGTGATATCTGTTTCTTTGTTTCGCAATCCAAGTTCTGTTAAACTCTTAAGCATCTGTGCCGTTTTTGTGTACACAGCTGGTGGGAAAAAGTCCAAATCAAAAAGGTCCTTGAAGGTTTCAATTCTAGGATCAAAAAATTGTGATGCCTTTTTCCAGCCTCCATTGAGTTGAATGAAGGTCAACTCTTTACATTTTGCTTTTAAGGCTTTATTTTGAGAGAAAAGGGTACCACCATGCTTTAAAATCCATGTCATCGTTTTCTCTGTATCATCTTTTCCGAAAGCATCACACTCAACACAGTCTATCAGTAGACTAGCTGCTTGAGACGTATCAAGGATATCAATGCTGAGTAGTTGTAGAAGTCTGCGATCGGCCTCAGTGGCACACTGTACCACATTGTCAGGCATAAGGAGGTCTGTGGGTATTGTTAACCCGACACCCAAAAGTATAGCCTGCTTGGATTGAGAATCAACACATGATCCCTTCATGGTCTGGAACACAGGTAACTTTGAGAGAACATCTTGCTCTCTGGCTGAGAGAGAATCCAGGCGAGAGAGATAGATCTTAAGTTCCTCTCTGTCATCATGAGAAACTGCCTGAATTGCTTTGATGAGATGATCAGAATCTGTGTTCATGAATACCTGCATGACACTCTGCGGAGAAGGGGGCAGCACATAAGAGTCTATGTCTTCATGTTTAAGCCACTCTCCTCTTCTCACAACAGTGCCTCCAACTTTGCTCACCAATTTACCAATTTGCTCTGGCAAGTAAGTTTGTTTGTTTCTCTGAAAAATTAGGGTTGTGTTCCGTTGTATTTTTGCAAGTAACATGGGCTGTGTGGCATCAACTTGGGACTCAATGGATATTATGGGCATGCCTATGAAACCATTTAACTGGCTGAAATGAGTGTTAAGGAATTTCCAGAACTCTGACAGCCATCCGGCTGGTGGATGTAGGCAGTTTCCAATTTCCCAGGTTACATGCTCCTTTCCCTGTTTCCAATGCATAGGCAAATACCTCTTTGCATAGTCAGCGACCTTGTCTGCATCAATGTTGATGACATTAAATATATCTGGAAAATAAACCATTGGAAAAACGCATTAAACGCATGCAAATAAGGTGTTTATTTTTATACATGATATACAAAACAATGAGCCTACCTCTCGTGGCAAGTGTTTTCAGATGTGTTTGGCAGGTGGTGCTCAGGTCCTGAGGGATGAAGAGGTTTTTGCAACCAGGCAGCAGGGACCTATCCAAAGAATAAGTTACTTTTACGTTAATTATCTAAATGTATTGATGACAACTACCAACAGCACACTAGCGGTTTTCACACATAAATGCCGTGACATTGCTGGATAAAGTTTTCTGGTAAAGGTAGCAGTTTCTGAGAAGACAAGCTTCTCAGCCTATTTAACAGAGTGCTACCATTCAAACAGCAGTGGCAATGCAGTTATAATCATCTGTCATTTCCCAGAAAGTATGTGTTACCTTTACACCGAAATCACTGAAATTGATTTCGGTTTTTGTCAATCTTTGATTAAACCTGTGTCACTAGCCGATCTGCTGGGCTTCCTGATCTGCCATACAAAAAACTAAAAGTTGTAGAGTGGTTTTTATTTCTCTCCTGCATGTGTTTACCATGGATGTATTATGAGAACAGTGTTTATACTCTAAAGCTAGCACAGAATAAACTTTGCCTCCTTGAGAACTTTGTTATTGGCTCAGAGTTCAAACAGAGCATCCTAATTTTTTTAATGCATTTTATACAGTATGTGCTATTTGTACAATTTTTTATTGGGACCTTGTGGTCTTTATTTGTCATTCCCATGTGACATGGGAACAAAATTTGTTCTCTGCATTTGACCCATCCTATTGTACATAGGAGCAGTGGGCTACTATGATCAGCGCCCGGGGAGCAAGTTGGGGTTCAGGGTTCAGTGTCTTGCTCAAGGACACTTCGACATGTAGACAGTTTTGGAAGTGGGGATCACAGGGATCGAACCCCCAACCCTATGGTTAGTGGACGGCCACTAACCACCCGCTCTACCCACTGAGCTACATGCCGCCCATAAATAATCAAAGCATACACATTAAAGACACAGGGGATGACTATTGATTGATTACCACAGTGGGTATCTTACCTGGGAAATGCTTTGTTATCAATGAAAGCGACATCTTCCTCTTTGTTTGTAAAGGATCTGAATGTGCCATCACTGAGAGGAAGCAGTGGAAGGCCCTGGAGTTCTTCGTATGTTCCATCGCTTAAAACATATTCCAAAAGAGATAACTTGTCTTCTTTAGTGACATTCTGCAAATCAGTTTTGTGGAGAATTGTCCTGAGAAAGGTGGGAGTAACTCGTTCCAGGGTTTCAGGATGTGGGTATGCCCTCTCAATCGCTCTTTCCACCCATTCTGGGATTTTCACAAGGTCAACTCCACAGGAAACCAAAATCCTTTCAATGGCAGCTGATACTTCAGGGCTTGTTGAAGAATTGCTGGGCAGCACAGCTTCTGAAGGACAGACAAATCGTTTTTCATCTGCAGCAAGAGAGAGTACAGCGATATTCTCTCTAAATATGCATTGTAAAACATCCTGGGCAACTGCTAGCCATTTTTCTTTATGTTCAATGCGTGTTATGTCTGGCCAAAGACCATACACAGAGGAGAGTGGGAGCACAGAGTCTTTGGATAATTCAATGGCATCTTTAAGGATCCTGAGATATGCTTGTGGAAGCACCTCTTTGACCAACAATTCATTCCACATGGCACCTTCATCATGTTTTTGATCTTCTTCTTGCCATTTGATACTTCTTCGGTTGTCTGTCAGGCCAAAGCATGCGTTTACATAAAGAGGAAGACCAGTCTTGTTGGATTCGTTGTTGGGAAGTGGGAGAAAACAACTCAATCTACTGTCACCATGGTCTCTTTTCGGGCCACATGGAAACGCCAAGTCAACTTGTGGTAGAAAACTCAACTTCTCTGCGAGTGAATCCAGTTTCTGCACATTGCCCTCTTTCAGGCAGCAAGTAGTCAAGAGCCAATGTTTTGTTTCTTTGTAGTCTTCTGATGTGACAGTTATGTCTTTAAAGCTTGTTGAGCGCTCGATGATTGTGTCATCACTTGACTCCAAAACTATTGATTCAGAACATGAGCTAGTCACCTCAAGCATGACATTGACAGAGCTTTCTGCCCTGATATGAATTAAAGACACTGATTCCACATTTTTCAGAAACAATGGACATAATTCTGCATCTGCAATGAAGCTGTCAAAAAGTTCAGCAACTTTGTCGGAATTGTACAAGTTATCTGAGATTTCAGATATCTCATTGCGCAAAGGAAATCTGAAAAGTGTCCCTTCAAAGTGCTGGTCTTCAAGGACAACCTCCATCCACTGCTTTTGGCTTACATGTTGGACAATGTATTCAAATGACCTGAATTGATCTCTGAAAGTCTTCAAGGTTTCCTGGTCTTTATTATCAGCCAAATTCCATTGAAAGCCTCCACGACCTTGTCCAAAAAGATACTCCTGGGGATCTAACGCGGCAAGATGGTTTGAGCTTAAGATCCATGGCACATCTAAGAATAAAAGTAAAGTAAAATAGTATACATATAAATAAGATACACTGTAGAATGCATGGGAAACACTGGTGGGCCTGCAGAAATTATGTGCTAAGTTAGCTAATTTGCTCTGATGTACCTGTGATGTGATACACAGAGTTGAAGCCAATCCCAAACCGCCCAACTTTGTTTGGGTCCTTGCGCTTGACACTTCTTCCTGTAGCTTGAATTCCTTTCCAGTCCTCTGAAGTGAAGTTTGCATCATTGTATGCAAAGAGAGCAGGACCTAAACAACACAATAATGTTTCATGATATAGCTGTCATAATAATAATAATCATCAAAATGTAAGAGACTATTCCGTGTTGGAAGTGTTCCTGAAATTTGAGGTAATGTGTCCCTGCGGGGTTGCCGTAAGGCAGGAGTTGTGAGCGAACTTCTGCATTCAAAAACTTGTTGGAGTTAAATAACTCTCCCATTTATTGTTTGTTAAAATTGCCCAGTTAGATGAACCCAAGATGTTACAATAATAATAATAATAATAATAATAATAATAATAATAATAATAATAATAATACATACATACTGTATGTGTGCAAAAGATAAACTTATTCAAAGTTTTCAGTTTCAGTCTTTTACTATGCCACCATTTTACTGTGCCACCATTTTGCAAAACAGTGCAGAAATAGTTTCTGGCCATCATTAGTCACCCTTGACCATTGTGGTCAAGTTTAATAAAAAGCGACCAGCCGGTTATGGCTGGATAGGGAAACGTGTGGGAATAATAAATTAAAAAACTAACAATCACAACAGGCCTCACACTTTGTGCTTGTCCCCATACTACTACTACTACTACTACTACTACTACTACTACTACTACTACTAATAATAATAATAATAATAATAATAATAATAAGAGAAGGTGCAAATAACGTTTTTTACCTTTGTTTTTATCAGGTTACTAACATAGCCTGTGATATGCATTAAAAATCAGGAGATATGTTTGTTCAAAGTTTTTTTTTTTTCAATCGATTGCTGGACTGCGTACCCTTTTGTCAATCTGGAGCAACTTTGGACTGATTAATTTTGACCAAGTACACCAAGTTTGGTGATGAGATAACTCCCCCTTTTGCTCCTTAAAGCTCAAAACGATTGCTATAGCGTCATCATTTTGCCAATCACTGTACATTTCGACCTGCTTTGGTCACCTAAATGCGCTAGTGTTTCTGCTTAGCCCACTTAAAATGTGTGCGACAATATAGATTTGTGACAGAATTTTAACTTAAGCAATTGTTTTTTTTTTTTTTTTTACAAATAAAGAGTCGAGAGATGTGACATCAAACTGAACAAAGTTGCTGAGCATGCAGAGGGGAATAGGGAAGTGTGTAATGTGTGTGGTTTATCGAGTGAGTAAGCAAGCTGCAGAGAGTGACGGTGAATGTGATGGAGCAGGGGATAAATTTAGCAGTGAAGTTATCAATCTGGCAACGTATGTAGGTTATCAGTAATATGGCTCCCTATTTTTGACTGCTAGATATTGGCTCAAAAATGTTGGGTACCCCTTGTGTAGAGCCTTCATACCTACTTGTTGGGAACAGATGTACACTACAAACCATTGGAAGTCAAGCCTTTCAGACCACCATCTTTATATTATGATTATATGCCAACAGTACAATAGGTATACTGTTTTTTTTTTATGATTCTTCATCTCTATCACTCTTCTCATGTTCTCATATTCATCTTATTGATTAATACATTGCTATTTAGATCATATTATGTCCGTTTTTGCACATTTGCATGTTTTCCTAAAATAATACATACCTTGATATTTTTCAAATTCATCAGTCAAAATACTCTCATGACCATAATTCCTTTCATCGTGGATGAAAACAACTTTTGTGGCTCCGGCATCATCAGCATTTTGGATCAACTCCTGTGTAAACAATGGGGAGTGGCATAATGCAGGTTAAGCTAAGGTTATTCAGTTATTTCTCATTATGCTGGTCTCGAGCTCTCTGGCCTATGGGTATTAGGTTAATTAAAGGAATTAGAATTGTAGTCAAGACCGCCTAAACCGAGACCAAGACACTACCAAGACCAGAGGGAATCGAGACCAAGACAAGACCAAGACCGACCAAGTCAAGACCAAGACCAAGTTTAGACCGGAAAAAAAACAGACTAGTGTTTAAGCTACACCAATACGTGAACAATGGAGCAGCCGAAAATATATACAATGTAAAATATTTTGGGTGTAGTGTATGAGTGCTGCGTCATATATAAGGTTTTGTGATGAGCATGAGCTTGCTGCTTGGTTTATGTACAAACCCCCTCAAGACCTTTATGGCTGAGTCCGAGACAAGACCAAGACCACGTAAAAGTGGTCTTGAGACCAAGACCGGTCTCGAGTACCACAACTCTAAAAGGAATACACTGACATATCTTTAAATTGGCATTTTCCTTTTTTACTCCTATTCAGACGAGTTGTTTAAATCCAAATTCATCATTGTGCATCCGGAAGGGGAGTTGGGTTAGTAACAACACAACTAGATTATAGTTTGTCTACAAACACATTGATAATTCGCCACCATTTTCGGCCCTGTGATTATAAGGCTACATGTGCAGGGCTCCAGACTAACTTTTTGCATTGGTTGCACTGGTGCACCTAACTATTTTTTTTTAGGTGCACCAGCAGAAAATTTAGGTGCACCCACACTTTTCATTGCAACGCCTTTAACGCCAAAAGGTCACCTTTTTATAGCTTTTCATAACTTTCATATAACGTATATTTTTTTTTAACAACAATATGGTGTATATATATATATATATATATATATATATATATATATATAAGCCATTTTTCTTCATCAAAATAATCTCTGACTTAAATTTGGTGAACAGCATTTCCTCCTTTGCAATGTTGTATGCAACATATAGCTGGGAGAGGGGCCACTATGCTTTTTTGACATGTTGTGCTTTTTTAACATTTTGATACGATACGTTGTTGCCTCGCATACATATGCACTATTACCGGCCATATTCTGACCGCACTCCCGACAGTATGCAGTGCATTGCATTCCGTCCTTTATCGTATCTCAGCCAGGGAAATCGACCAGTCATGTCCGAAAGAATACATTTTGGGTTTTTTAATGTGAGTCTTGGGGCCGGGCTCTATCTCAGACTTTTCTGATAGCTTCAACTAGCTGTTGCTAAGGCTACCGCTGCGTCGACGTCTCTTCCGTCTTTCCGGATAAGTTCGTAAAAGTCCTCTTCAAAACACACATGTGTAAGGAAAAGGTTAGTGAATTCAACACTCCATCGAAATGTATTGACAACTGGAATAATTGAATACTTGAAATTAGATGGAGTGTTGAATTCACTAACTTTTTCCTTACACTTGTGAGTTTTGAAGAGGACTTTTACGAACTTATCCGGAAAGACGGAAGAGACGTCGACGCAGCGGTAGCCTTAGCAACAGCTAGTTGAAGCTATCAGAAAAGTGCTCTTTTAAATAAACTCCTGGTGTACTTACAAACCTTAAAATGCCTCGTTTTGTGAGTACAGACGATATATGTACTACTACAGAAGTTGGGTAACAATCCATGCATTATTAGTGGGGTAATTTACGAGATATACACAGTGTACCGGGCACTCCAATACTAAGCTTATCCTCTACGAGGGTCGCAGGGGGGCTGGAGCCAATCCCAGCTGCAACGGGCGAGAGGCGGGGTACACCCTGGACAGGTCGCCAGCCTATCACAGGGCTGGCTTATACTTCAAACTTGATAAATATTGACCGTCGCTAAAAATGCATCTGAGGGGGTATTTGGCTTGATTATTGGTGGAAATTACCTCAGGGTGAATTTTACTCCGAACCATCACTTTAACTCGCACAACTTAGAGCAGGGAAAAGGACGACAGCCAATCGGAGCAAAGACCCGCCCTGAGCTCTCTCTTATTGGTTTAGACCACGATGCCGTCAGGCAAACATAGAGAGATGTTGCGCTTGTGAAAGAAATTAATGTTTTCAGTCAAGCAGCGTCAGGTGCACCAGTGCAACCTTGAATTTTTTTTAGTCGCACTATTAAATATTTTGGTCGCACTCTGGAGCCCTGATGTTATGTGCCACTGACCAGTTCCCTCCGCGTAGACCACTCAGCCACAAGCAGCTGATAATACAAATGATAACCCAGCAAACTCCGCTCCTGGACAGATTGTTGTCTATCTTGTATAAGTACAACTGAAACATTGCAAGAACAACAGAAATACTTTGGCAGTTACCTTCAAAATTTGTCCACCATCTGGATATCTTCTCAGAATATCTTTCAAGTAGTCAATGAATGGTGGTGCTGTTGCCCCAAAGGAATTTCTGCAACAGAAATCACAAATTCTATGTGACATGAAGAAAAAATGTATTTAAAAATAATTGAGCTGAAAAAATGATAACGAAGCAATTATATTTTCATTCATTGCTTCCCAATTGTATTTTTATCTACATTTCTTCATATCAGAATTTATTCATTTCCATTTAATCCTTTTTCCTGCATCAGGAAAATGCTTATTTTCTACATTAATACATTAATACATTTTGTCTGGTGTTGCAGGATTGTTGCTGTTGGTGAGTATGTAAGGAATTAGAACTTGTGTTGTAGCTTTTCTGTTGGTAGAGCCAACTCAAACAGTTAGTAGTCACTCTCTGTTGTATGAGCTAACTCTAACTTGTAGTCCTATTGTTCAACAGCAACAACAGAAATAGCAACAACAGCAGAGAGTGACTACTAACTGTATGAGTTAGCTCATACAGCAGAGAGTGACTACTAACTATGAGTCAACTCATACAACAGAGAGTGACTACTAACTGTTTGAGTTGGCTCTACCAACAGAAACAATAGGACTACAAGTGGCCACTCAAGCTTTGAACAAGTACGTTTCGGCCTCTCAGGTGTAGACAATAGCCTTGATTGGTGGGCGTAGCTATGACTGCACAATTAGCATCTGTACAGATAAGTGTTGTTGTTAGCGTGAGGATTGGCAAACTAAGACCAGTCGAACAAAGACTAAGGGCTCTGCGGGAGTCCCTCGAGGAAGCCCACTAGCCCACTGCTAACCCTAACCAGACAGACAGACAGAAATACTTTAATGATCCCTGAAGGAAATTGCATTGTTACAATACTCCAGCTGGATGTTAAAAGGAAAAACAAGAAAAGACAGTGTAGAAGTGAAAAACAGTATGAGTGATAAATATAAAATAATGTATCAATATACATAAATATACATACATCTAGTCATACACTATAGAAAGTAAATAGCGTACACAAAGAAATAGCATATAAGGTAAGTGGAGTCAGTGAATGACCAGTGATAAAGTGACTATTAAGGTGATAAGTGACCACTTAAAGAGAGGGAGTGGCTGACTCTCAGAGAAGGTGTTGTATAGTTTGATGACCACAGGCAGGAATGATTTCCTGTGTCGCTCTGTGGTGCATCTCGGTGAGAGGAGTCTTCTGCTGAAGGTACTCCTCTACTGGGCCAGTGTGGAAAAGAGAGGGTGCAATACACAACCCTTGTGTATTGCATTGTGTATTGTAGCCATGTGTGTAACCCTATTCCAGTCAGAACATCTACCTGACACAGATGCCGTCCACGACCCAATACTCGACGCTACACCCCTTCCAATCTGCTCTACCCGTCTCTCCTTGTTGTCTGCACTGACCTTGGAGTGATGGGCGGACTCTGGAACTGCCAATCGGCGGTCAGGAAGGCAGACTCCATCTTGGCCTATGCCTGCCTCCAGACCCTCCACTTCCTGGCCCTAACAGAAACCTTGATCACCCCAGACAACACTTCCACTCCGGCTGCCCTCTCTACCACCTACTCCTTCTCACACACCCCAAGACCTTCAGGGCGAGAAGGGGGAACTGGACTCCTCAACTCACCCAACTGGTCCTACCGAGTGCTTCCCTTCAAACACCTGACCAGATCAGCGTTTGAACTCCACACTGTTGCTATCACCACTCCTATAAAGCTCTACATTGCTGTCATCTACCGTCCTCCGGGTTCCTTCCATGACTTCTTCAACGAGATGGATGCCCTCCTCAGCTGCTTTCCTGAAGACGGTACTCCGCTGGTTGTCCTGGGTGACTTCAACAACCAATCAGAGAAGTTGCAATCATCTGACGTTACAACCTTTTTTTACCTCATTTGACCTAACATTCTCTCCTTCTCCTCCTACCCACAGAGTCGGGTACCAACTTGACCTTCAAAGGTCCTGCAGTACCTGTGCACTCTCAGTTACCCCCCTCCCTGTGTTTGATCATCACTTTGCCACTTTCTCTCTCCCCTTGAAGTCCCCCTTCTCTGTTCCTCCTACCCCCGACACTGTCACCACCCGCAGTAACCTGAAAACCCTCTCCCCCCCCACTCTTTCCTCTGCTGTTCTCTCATCACTACCCCCCCAGAACAATTCTCACTACTCTCCACTGAGGAAAGCCCCTCTACCCTGCTGTCTTCCCTCTCCTTCTCATTGGACTCCCTCTGTCCCCTGTCATCCAGAGCAGCACGATCTTCTCCTCCTCCTCCTTGGCTGTCTGAATCTCTGCGAGCTCATAGAACAGGGATATGGCCAGCTGAGAGGAAATGGAAGAAATCAGGCTGTGCTGATGATCTCTCCCACTACCTTCACCTCCTCTCAGACTTCACGTCTACAGTGTCGGCAGCAAAATCTACATTCTACCGGAACAAGATCAACTCCTCTGCCTCCAAACCCAGAAAACTGTTTTCCATGTTCTCTCTCCTCATTCCTCCCTCCACTCCCCCCTGAGTCCATTCGTGCCGCCAAAGCCTCTTCCCTCATCGGTGCTTGTTCTCCTCAACCTGTCTATTGCGTTCGACACCGTGAACCAGCTCTTGGACAACACAACAGAGCATGATCAACTCAAGCTCAATCTCTCAAAGACTGAGCTTCTCTTCATACTGGGGAAAGACTGCCCCCACGGGGCCCTACTGGTCTTGGTGGAGGGCATCACAGTATGTACCTCACCGACCGCAGGGAACTTGGGCATAATACTCGACAAAAACTGGCCTGCACTGCAAACATCACTGCAGTGACCTGATCCTGTAGATTTGCTCTCTACAACATCCGCAGGATCCGGCCATTCCTCACAAGAGAAGCGACACAGCTCCTGACCCAAGCAGTTCATCTCCTGCCTCGACATCTGCAACTCGCTCTTAGCTACACTCACTGCAACTGTGATTAAACCTTTGCAGCAGATCCAGAATGCTGCAGCACGCCTCATGTTCAACTGACACAAATTCTCCCACGTGACCCCCCTCTTCCATGACCTCTACTGGCTCCCCGTAGTGGCTCGCATCAAATTCAAGACGATGCTACTGGCCTACAAAGCCGTTAATGGAACTGCCCCTACCTACCTCCAAGCATTAGTGAAACCCAATGTCCCTGCTTGAGCACTCTGCTCAACTACCTCAGCTGTTTGACTGGTACCTCCATCACTAAAAGGAGGAAAAGGTTGGACGCCAAATCACAACTATTCTCCGTTTTGGCACCGCAGTGGTGGAACAAGCTCCTTGCCAATGTCAGAACTGCAGAGTAACTCCCCATCTTCCGGAAGAGACTGAAGACTCACTTGTTCAGAGTTCACCTGAACCCTGCATAACATCCATCCTCAAAAAAACTAAAACAAACAACAACAACAAAAAAAACTATGCTCTTATGTTGTACTTGTCTTGTCTTGGCACTTAGTCAGTTGCTGTATACTAACAATGCTTAACCTAGCAATTGAAATGCTTGAAACTTGTTCTGGTGACTTTCTTACTGTATTAGCAGCAATGAAATGTTTCACCTTCTTATGACAAATGTACTCTTTGTAAGTCGCTTTGGATAAAAGCATAGCACTTAATGTATACATTTTGTCTATTGAAGTGGTAATTATTTATGTGTAGGGATCAGAGATGGGAGTAGGTCACACATTTGAAGTCACAAGCAAGTCTGAACTCTTAACCTTTTAGTCATAAGCAAGTCCCAAGTCACTGTGTTGAGAGTCTAGTCGAGTCCATTCTATAAGTCAAGCAAGTCAAGTTGATGATCAGGTCAAGCAAGTCACAAGTCAGGTCAGATGAAATGATGACGATTTACCAGTTTCCCACATTTAACTCAATGAAAAGTGGTAATAAAAAGTTACCCCCCTCTCCCCCCTCCTATAGCTCCAAATGGCTATAAAGTGAAAACAAAAGTGACCAGCAGTGACCCACAGACAAGTCACTGTGGCTTTATATAAGTGCCCAAGAGGCTTCACTCGGTCTCGGACCTCAAAATGAACCACTGGCCAGAAGGAGCTCCACACATCAACACACACCCCACCACCGGTGTCTCTCTTCCATATTCATATTGATATTCATTGTACATTGTATATATATATATATATATATATATATATATATATATATATATATATATACATGTATATATATAGTTATTTTACTTACTTATATTTTTTAATACTGCTTTTCTCTTGGACCAATTGCACCAAGTCAAATTCCTTGTAGGTGCAAACCTACTTGGCAATAAACTTGTTTCTGATTCTGATTATGATTCTGATTCTTTGTAGTGACGTTGAAGGGCCTTTCCCAAGGCACTGTGATGTCACAAAAAGAACTCAACTTGAGTTTAGAGAAGAGCAAAGCATTTAAAAACTGGTTTAAGGAGACTGGCAAAACAGTGACAAAACAGCATACGGCTATGTTGAAAATCAAATACATATTATCATGTAAATAAAACCTAAAGACTAATTTGGGTTCACTGCACATTTAAAAGTTATATTTTAAGACTATTGCAAATAATAGTTTACTCACCTGGACTACTTTAGATTATAGCAAGAAACAAAAGGCAGTCATATTGATGAATGGTGAAGCTTTATTTAGATGTTGATGATGATGATGATGTAGAGTGCTACACTATCTAAAAAATTATAATATTTAATAACAAAAGGTAATTTCAAGTCATCTGTCTCAAGTTAAAGTCAAAGTCTCAAGTCATGAACACCAAGTCAAAGTCAAGTCGAGACATGTAACTCAAGTGAGTCAGTGCACAGTGTAGTGGTCACGGTGACACAGGGTAATGTGATAGGAAATGGACTGAAGTGCCATGCTCCAGCTTCATGGGCAGAGTGCTAGACCGTGTGGTATGCATGGAGGCAAATGGAGCTAAATAGTATAACATAATCTCAATCTAGTTCAGTTGTACATGGGCTATTTGCTGCAACAAATGAAATCCAGTGAAAATACATTCCACAGGTTATTGTGAATACACTATAAGGCAGGGGTCTCAACCTCAATGTACCTGGGGGCCACTGGAGGTAGAGTCTGGGTGAGGCTGGGCCGCATCAAGCACTCCACAAAAAAGGGTTTCAGGTATTTATTATTATTGTTATTATTATAGGTATAAGTATTTATTTATTTATTATTATTATTATTATTATTATTATTATTATTATTATTATTATTATAACTTCGTTTACATTAAAACTACAAGTCTCTCAGTCCGTGACTTTTCCTAAATAGGCCTATATGTGTTTGATGGTTTCTGAAGCTTACAACTTATTAAAATGAAACATGCTTGATTTCTGAGCATTTATACCTCGGACGCCAATAGTGGTCATATTAACCGCTGCATATACGGCAGTCAGTGCCGTAACCAGCATTGAGGACACCGAGGTCATGACCTCGGTATTTTCCCCGGTGTTTTTTATTTTTATTTTTTTTATTCAGAGAAATGTCAAATTAATATATGATGAAAATCGTTCTGACTTTGATTGGTGGAAAGATCAGCATGCATTCTCATTTGTTTTTCTGAAATAAAGTCCACATAATCCCTTTATTATCACGTTATATTTTAAAACTGAGCGGAAATACGCCACCCGACATTGGAAACATGTTTATCATATACGCAGCTTCGACGCGAAAGTCAGCTAGGCACTACGAGAAGAGATAGGCTACCAGCACTCACTCAGTCAGAAGTCAGTTTTTAGTCGTGGTGTCATGAAAAAAACTACTCAAACTAAACTCAGCTTTGGAAAGCCAACTGGCCAGGGGAAAAGGAAGAGAGAAGGAGGAGGAGGTGAGTTAATTTCGCCAATCGCCAGTGAGAATGAGTGACAGTTCATAATGTTCATATGCGTTCAAAGCGCGGCTAGGAATAGGAGGATGCTAGATCATTGTCCTCAGCATTTCAAGCAACAGTCACAAAGCCCCTTGGTTAGGATTTCGTTTTCCAGTCGGCACAAACACACTGCACACAATTCTTTCTCTCAATTCGATTTTCAAAAAAAAAAAAAAGAGAGTCGCGACCTGTAATAAAATTATTGGGAATCGTGACATGGCTTGGGCTGTTAAGCTAACTTTTTTTTTTAAATCAGGGCGTGAGAGTTTTGTGCCAACTGTGGCTAGTGGTCATTCAGCCTCACTAACCACAGTTTTGTTCAGTGCTATAGCTTCCTACATGTAAATAAAGCAGACTAATAGAAACTGGGTCAGAAACGTATATTTTTCTTTTACTTAAAACAATTGATGATGCACACGGGGCAAAATAACAGAATGAAATACCCCGTGTACTCTCTCACATGACACAATCTTGAGGTTAGTTGTCCTGCTCATGGTGCATTATGAATAATAAAGAGAAGGATTTCTGCTTCAGCTATTTCTGGCTTATTCATTCTATCCATTGTGTCATTGCAGTTAATGGACCCAATACAAGACTTGAGCTGATGTGACAAGACCTACAACTCACTCACTCACTCACATTCATTCTCACTCACTCACTCACTGACTCACTCACTCACATTCAGTCTCATTCATTCTCACTCACTCACTCTCATTCATTCTCACTCACTCACTCAAATACTCTACTTTTGTGATCACTTGAAATTGTTCTAATAAACTTGTTCACCTACATATTCACCTCCTTGATGGGCTTGTGATTTACCTCTGTTTATTCACGTTTCCAAAATGTATTTTAAAAAGTCACCATATTAGGATGTTTTTTTTGTCAAATAAGATTTATCGCAATATTTGACCTCGGTATTTGAAAAATCCTGGTTACGGCCCTGACGGCAGTTATAGACCAGTGAGTCCGGCTGTGGTCACAGCAATTATTACAATGTTTTCATTTCATGTTTTTTGCTCTCGTATGTTTTCACTTGTGGTGTTTTCATACTATCACATTTATTTTTACCGGTATATGTGAATCAGGCGCGAGTAAGCGAGCGTGTGCGAGCGAGCGAGCGAGAGAAAGAGAGATAGAGAGGAGACACCGGGCGTGTATGGGCAAAAAGTGAAAGGGGCCGGTTAGAAATTAAAAGAGGAAAATCACAGAATACAGGATATGTCCAGGACACTCAGGACGTGAATGAGGGAGGATCGGATGGTGGCTCAGGTAGCGATGAGGAAACTGTCACTGTAAGCTGCACATCTGTCAGCTGCACACCTGTAAGCAGCTGTGCTCCATGCAGACATTTCTCAAACTTTATTTTGTAGGCTAAGGACAGACTAGGTCCTGATTGTGTTGGATATAAAGCGCCATATAGTCACCCTTATAACGTAGCCTAACCTAAGAAATCTCTCGGCTGCTGTCCAGTCCGGTAATAACGGGTCTCTGTGGTTGACGTGAGCTGCAGGTTGTAGGAGTGTCTGTTGTGAGTTTAGGGGGCACGTCAGCCAGAGCTGTAGTGTGTGTGTGTGTGTGAGTGAATGAGTGAGTGAGACTGCTGCCTGCTGAACAGCAGGTCGCAGGAAGAAGGATCTGAAGTGCCCGTGTTTCGGCTACAAAATCCCGCCGAACTGATCCGAAAACAGCCCAATTTTTATCCACCCGCCCAAGCCCATTTTTCCCGCAAAATAGACTGCAAAAGCGCCCATCTGGCAACCCTGAGCGCAGCCCGCGAAACGACTCGGCAAAAAGGTGTGTTTGAGAAAAACGTGCGGGCCGCACTAACACTAAACTTTGATTTCAAGTAGGGGGCCACAAAATATCATCCAGCGGGCCGCAATTTGCCCGCGGGCCGCGAGTTTGAGACCCCTGCTATAAGGGAATGTAGCTTGTACATGACAAGTAGTTGGCAGCTGTTGTGATCACGATATTTGCATAAAGAATCCCATTTAATAAAAACTCTTATAACAATTCTTAGCCAAAGCGCTTAAAAACGCATTCTCTGCAGAGCCATTGATCCATTCTGGGCTACTATAGAAATATGGTGGTGCAACATGGCGGCCTCGGTGGAAGAGGGCCCGCTCCACATGTACATATAGATGGCTCAAACTGAGGTCATAAAAACATAACGACTCTTATTTTCATGGAATCAAGAAAATAGCTGACGGCAGTATGTAAACATATGGCATCTTTATTGCGTTAAAGTAACAAAAGTCACTTTTCAAAGAGATAACAGATGCAACTTACCGAGTTTCAATGGGCATTTTGGAACTCATCTTTTGCCTGTGCAGATTCCTGTAGAAACAATGTTATGGTTATGTTATGGTTGAAGAGGTATATAAAACCATCAGGATAACTTTGTTGCATCATTGTTTTTCCACTCATGAGATTTGTTAGATATGTTTGCTAATTAGCTTAGCTGCTAGCTAGGCTAGACATAGCTAGTTGAAACAAATAAAAAAAAACTATCATCTAAAGTTGATCATGTACACTGTATAAAAAAATAAAAAAGAAAGAAAGAAGAAAAGAAAAATCAATCAATCTGTGTACTATTTGGGCAGTGTACCATTTTATGTGGTTACATTGTTTATGCTTTTTGAGGTTGTATTGCCCATAAGCTGCCCTCATAGCCTGCTGTTATATTAATACTGTATATAGCTTCTAATTATGGGGACATTCATAAACAAGTGTTATGGCTCATAACGTAATGTGTGTTATTACTGTTTATTAATATATCTGGTGAATCATGTTTTCCCTTAAACCACATTTTTCCTACAATAAACGTTTCTAAGCCAAACCCTCTGTGATTCTCTGACAGGAGTCAGACCAAGACCTCTTTCAGTTGTCTTCTATTTTCTTTAGAAGTGACAAAAAACTACCGAACCAGTTCCGTAATTACTATTTTATTTGAATGGGAAACAAATGTTAACGTCCCTATGTGAAAAATGGGGTTTGACCCTTGGGAACCAATAATCGATTGTTGTTTTCTAATTGTGCCTTCAGACTTAAAATGATGGCTAATTTGAAATTCTGTTGCCTATTTCCGCTTTTATTTGTCATTTGTCATGGTGACTATTGTTTTTTTTTTTTAAATCTATGTATGTGTGTGTGTGTGTGTGTGTTTATACAGTATATAAACAAAATATTATGTTGGGGCGGCAGTAGCTCAGTGGGTAGGGCTGGTCAACCACTAACCGGAGGGTCAGTGGTTCGATCCCTACCTCCAACTGTCCACGCGTCGAACCCCACAAATGTATGACAAATGTACTGATGTCAACGTCGCTTTGGACAAAAGCGTCTGCTCAATGTAATGTTGGATACCATATATGATTAGGTGGATGCAAGTGGGACCCAAGTGCAGAAATAGATATAGGGACAGAAAGGATTATTGGTGACAAAAACAACTGTTTGTAAAATGTATGTAGCCAACATAAAAAAATATTTAAAGTGTTCCTCAAAAGTATTCAATACAAAGACAGATATGTACTGTATTAGGGTACAGGGGTAGTAGGCCACTCATATTCACTAGATTAGTCTAGGACAGGGGTTCTCAAACTCTTTCACACCAAGGACCACTATCATTAAAAAAAATCACGGACCACCTAACCAGCGGGCCAATTTCCCACTCCCACCCACAAATTCAATAAAGCTCTACTGCTTATTTAGGACAAACAGAAGTACTTTCATAATCCCTGAGGGAAACTGCTTTTCCCTCAGGGATTATTAAAATACTTCTGTTAGGCTGCATTTGACTCACTTTTAGAAAACAATTATCTGTAGGCCTACTCGTAGCTTTGATTTGGAACGCAGATGAAGGTGATTTGAGAAACACTGATATAAATTGGACTTTTTGGTCACCCTCTCGGGACCACTTGGGGGCGCTTGCGGACCACTGGTGATCCACCGACCACACCTTGAGTATCACTGGTAGCGTTGCCCTGGTACATAAATGCAGCTGAACCATAATTAATTTTGTCCTAAGATGGAAAGGTGACTTGAATAAGTTAAATCAAATAAATAACTATCATCTAAAGTTGAACATGTACACTGTAAAAAAAAAAAGACAAGAAAAGAAAGAAAAATCAACCAAGGCATCTGGTGTTTCGGACACACACAGTAATCCATACAAGACGGAAACAACACGCTGAACATATAACAAGTGTGTCTCCCTGATTTAAACATTGTAATAAGGCTTACTTCACATAAAAAACAATAAATATACTACTACTACTACTACTACTACTACTACTAATAATAATAATAATAATAATAATAATAATAATAATAATAATAGGCCTAATAATAATAATAATAATAATAATAATAATAATAATAATACGAGACAAAAAAATCGTTTGTATAATATAACATAATACATTTGGTAAGATAAATGTATACTACCTCATCCATGGTTGTACAGCAGACCCATTGCAGTTCGGTTTGTGATCAGGGAAATGAAGCCTACTGTCCTTTTATGCAGTCTGCATGAGTCACTTTGAGCATCTTACCGTTTATTGAAAAAACGAAACTTAAGAACCTCTTGAAAAACGAAACTTAGAAAAGCCACTGGACCGCCTATGCCTGTTATTCTACAATGCTCAGTCAGTGCCCTGTGACATAAGGCATAAGGCCTATCTAAAGTCATCTCAAACCATCTGAACAATTTAGCATGTGGCTCGTTGTAGCTTAATGTGTTTTTAACCACTATTCTAGCGTTTTTATTGAAGGCTAAATTGAAGAGAACGGCAAGCATGACAACCGTCGTTCTTCCTCCCCTTCACTAGATGATGCTGTGTCCTGTGTGATTTCTGCTGCTGGAGACCAGCTCTGGATTTGTCTTGGATGACGTCGTCAATAGGGATGGGGGTACTAGTACTCTAGGTACATACAGCAGTCTACATACTCCTTCCATTTCACTTGGTGGCCTCAAAAATAAACCATGGATGATGTTTTCCCGCCTAACCATTCATGAATACTATGCGGTATGTAATCGTCCCCGATGTTGCATCGTGTTCAGCCTTTTGTCGTGATTGAACACAATGGTTGATGGATGTGTAGGCCGTCAGATCTGTCCCATTCTGACACAATGCGGACGATTAAGTGATCGCTGGACGCATTGTGTATGTGCGGTAGATACATTTTAGATTAACTCATCGGCTATACGGATTGAAATGTGATGTGTCTAAAGTAAAATGCCACAATCCCCGTTATGTTTGCAGATTGCACGATGCTGGTTAAAGTCGACGACAAAGACGCCGGACGTTGTTCAGAATGTGGATGTAAATTACAACTGCGGAAGGAGCAGACACCCTTGGCCAACTCCAAATCTACAGCTCTGAAAGGACGGCACAAAACGAACGAAGCTTCTAAATGCCCATCTTGTCTTCGATCTCACCATGGACGACGCCCACAAAGACGCTTCCGCCCGGAACCTCACAGTTGCCCTGATTGTGACAAAACCTTCATCTCCCTGACCCACCTGACCGTGCATCTTGCTTCTCACAATAAGGAGAGGAAGTTCAAATGTGGAACATGTGGCAAGTCCTTCCATCAGTCGTCACACCTGGTGGCACACAAGGTGATCCACAGCGGGGATCGGCCATTTAAATGCTCAGTGTGTGGGAAGAGCTTTGGTCGTGCCTCGCACCTCAAGACCCACCAGCGGCTCCACACAGGCGAGAAACCGTACACATGCTCCTACTGCAACAAGGCCTTCTCCCAGAAGGCCGGGCTGATGGCTCATGTCCGCCTGCACACAGGGGACCGCCCTTACAAGTGTGACAGATGTGGCGATGCGTTCCGCTCCCTGTCCAACTTACTCTGCCACAAGGCGCAAGAGTCGCCTGAGCCCGCCGTGTCCCTGGCGGCGTCCGCCAGCGCAGCGCAGCAGCATCACACGGCCCTGGACGACGCTCCAGAGGGGTTGAACTGCGGCGTCTGTTGTCGAACCTTTGTGCGCTCGTCTTATATACGGCTGTACGTGCGCCTCAAGAAAGGCCAACGGCCCTACCACTGCAAGGTGTGTAACAAAACGTTTGTCAAGATGGATACCTTTGTCAGCCACTGTGATAAACACTTGAGGCATAAGAAGTTTAAACGCGTCAACGAAGATGTTAAGGAGAAAGTTGTCAAACCTACTTTGTTTGTCCCACTGTCCCGATGTCCTTCTCCGCCTCTGCCCTCATCTAGCGTGGTCATCTCGTCGGAGGTCAACACGCGCTCCAGAACCAGGGCCAAGATTAAGATGGAGCCGTGATTAGGTGAAGTGTCAAATGTAATGGCTCCTTCAACCCACTGCATCACTTGCCGCCTTCCGTGGCTCATGGTCCGGTCTTAGTTCCTCATAGACATGATCATTTTACATGCACCCAACAGTGGAACGTCAAAATCTGATTTAGATGTACAACATAACCGACGTCACTCCCATGAGAAGGATTTCATTTGAATCGATCTCCAGCCAAGTCAGGTGCTGGAGGTAGAACTCTAGATAGTGAAGTGGATTTCTGTCTGCAAATGTTGAACTAAAAGCTGCATACTAGACAACCCATGCTTTCTTCCGTACGCGTTTGTTTTTGTTATTTGTGTTTAAGATACATTGGTTTATCAAATGTTTTGTATTTCATTACTTAATTATGTAATGGGGGGCGGCAGTAGCTCAGTGGATAGAGCGGGTCGTCCACCAACCAGGTTGGCGGTTCAATTCCCACCTCCATCTGTCCACATGTCGAAGTGTCCTTGAGGAAGACACTGAACCCCACAAATGTTTGACAAATGTCCTGATTGTAAGTCTCTTTGGACAAGTGTCTACTAAATGCTCTAAAATCTAAATGTAATGAATATGACATAATCCTATTATGTTAGCAATGTGGATAGAGTGCAATTATTGAGTTCATATTTCTCATTAAATATGGCCTGCTAGATGGCACTTAATTGGGCACATTTCGATTAACTAAAATCACTGTTGTTTTATTATAATGGTATCTGGTAACATGCAAGCATTGTTGCATGCATTCATTTTCAGTAGGCTACATATTGCTGCGATTGCAATAAACAAATAAAACACGACTACAAAAACATGCAAGGTCTCCATCTTTCTCCAAGCCTTTAACCAAACCCATAACACTTTCTTGAATTTCAAAGGAGTGTTATTCTGTGTTAAAATTAAGCATGGAAGACTTATCATGCACATCTTTGCCAGCAGTGTAAAGATGGATGTTGTTTCAGCCAGTATAAGGCCAACAGAAAACCCTAATCTAATCATCTTGAATTTATGGGATGAGTTAAATATTTTGCCTCCTATTCAATCATATTTTGCAAGTGGTGGCCAATCCACTATGGATTGTGTAATTAAATAGAATCTTAAGATGTAAATTAGTCCCATTAGGGGGGCAGGGTTGTCTAGGTTAGGCTGTTTGCCTCTCAGCTGAAAAGTTCTGGGTTCAAAACCCCAATACCCACACACTACTGGTAACCATCCTTGAGTAAGAGGATAAATTCTACATGTTACTGATCTTGAGAATAGACCACACCCACGCAGCAAGTCCATATACCATACAAGAGTCCTCTTACCCACATCCTTCATTTGAGACTGGCGACATCTGTTCAGGCTCATTAACAGAGCTAGAAGTAGGAGGTGCTCATAGGGTGTTCAGAATCAAAGGACACAAACTGTTTTTTCCTTCCCTTGTCATTTTTCATCCTAAAATCATTTAATTTCATAGCAATGCAGGTATTTCATATGAAGTCAGATATTGTAAAAACAGCAAAATAACACCAACTACTATATTGTCACAAAAAATGCGAAGACATGTTCTGATCACACACTTTCTATCACTTCATGTTGACAACATTTACAGCATAGAATAACAATGGATAGAATTTTCTTGGAGATTAGTTCTGAACAATTTGATGTAGGTGGTACATTTGGATGAGAAGAGTATATTCTACAGTATAGTGTATACAATGTAAATATCTGATGCAACAAGAGTTTATTTAAATAACAGTAGAAACAATGCTGCTCATAATATTAAACAAAAATATTCTTGCTCATTGCAAATTACAAATATGTCACATAAAACTCACATCTCAACAATCAAATATAATGTATGGAAGTAAATGTTAGTTATTCACAGCCAGACTCCAGTCTACCACTGTTGGAGGGGAAGTGTCATGTATTTGTGATGGGTGTGGTTCGTGGTCTGCACTGGAACACATGAGTGTGCCGTGTTGACCTGAGGAAGTGCTTCTCAATCCCAGCACTGGGGTTCAGCCATCTTTACTCTTGGACTTCAGGAACGGCTGGTGGAGCACATCATGGAGGCGCTTGGCCTGCAGAAACATTCAGGGAGGTCACATCCATCCACTATCCTAAATGGACAAATGCTTGTTTTATTACCCATTGCTGTACTTTTTCCCCACTCACCTTCTGAGGTCCCAGGCCTGGACAGAGGACCAAGTCCTCTTTAGAAGCATTTATGATCCCTTTTATAGACTGGGCAGAGGGATAGAAACACCTTATTTTAGACAACATAGTTAGAGCAGTTCAACTTGATATACAGTGAAGCACCACTTCTTCCAGGGGAGCCACTAGTTCAATGATACAGACTGAGAAGGCCGACAGTAGGGTGATGGAGTCCGTCTTGTTGATTGACTTCACAGTAGTCAGGCAGTCAGTCACCTACAAGACATGGTAGAAAAGGTAGGAACAGCAGCAGGATAATAATACAAGATGATAACAAATGATTTTACAGTATGACACATTGGAAAATATCTACACGGTACTAGTCTTGTAAGACCATACTCAGATTCTGTTTCTTTCTGCAGATCAGTCTGGTCTCCAGCTCGGAGGCAGTTTCAGTTCACATCAATGGAAGGAGCGCACATTCAGTGCATTTCAATACTTTGGATTTCTACACTTTCCTCAGGTGCCGCAGCCAGACAACGTGTTATTTCAAGTGACTGGAGACCAGACTGATCTGCAGAGGAAACAATGTGATCTCCTCAGGATCCTCATAGGGTACCCCAAATACAGCAAAACATATGAAAAAAACAAAAGATAAAATGATAAAACACACAATACCTTGGACAGGTAGTCTTTCTCCACGTGCTCCTTGAGGAGGTCAGCTGGCTTCTTCTCATATGACTTGTATGTCTCCAGATAACGCCCTGCTTCCTCTGGACTGCCACACAAGAACAGGAAAAGAGGATCACTGTATTAAAACCAGTTCCATCCATGCATGACCTCTTAATAATTGTAATTATGAGCCATTTGGTCAACACATTAATCCAGAGCATGTTAGGATAGAAGGAGTGCATGCATGGGTGGCCCAGTCTGAACCAATCCCCAGTATCTTTAAAGGACAACAGACACCCACACTATTGTCCCGTGCTCCTCCATGCGTGCGGTTTAACCAACATGGTCTTTGTGCAGACTTTACAGGTACTTACCTCCATGCCAGGATGAGGGTGCAGTCAGCTAGGATGCACATGTGAGCCAGCTCCTTCAGTGAATGATGAGGATCCTTCTGCATGTAGGAAAAAAATATATTGCATTCTCCATTTGTTCTTGTAAAACTAATTGTCTTGTTGCTCTCCTTTTTGATGTCAGCCCCATCAAACCCTTATGATTTTTTCTGATGAACAATAAAGTTTCTTAATCTCATCTACTGGAAGGGATATGTCGCTCATAATTCCTGTCCTATCAATACCTTCCCTTTGAGGGTAAACTGTGTTGAACTCGGCTCTCCTAGTGGCACGCATGACTGCTTCAATAATTGTATGACTTGATTGCATTTTGTTTCACTCACCACATCGACTTGAACAAGCAACACTCGTAGAGTAAAGGTCTGTCCCAGCAGTTTGAGGCGGTCGTGAATATAGTCCGGGTTAAGATTATGGTACCGCAAACTAAATCCAAAGGTCATCCCAACCAGTAGCGTAAAGAAGACAAGAGAAGCAAACATGAGAATAGCTCCATGGGCTTATATGACACTGACACACACACACACACACACACACACACACACACACACACACACACGTTGTCACGTGTCAGACCTTAGGAAAAGAGCACAGGTTGTCTGTCCCAGCACATAATCAGGGATAACTTCTCCAAACTCCCAGGGCACACTCCTGACAAACTTCAGGATGGGGTTTCCCCTCTGGAATCAGACATGGGAAAAACGTTAAAAGACTGGAGACATAATAACAGTTTGATACATGCATTAAGAACGCAAGATAACTTATCTTACCAAGTCCAGGGAAACTATCATTCTAAGCTGAAAGATCTGTAGCTTACGATGACACCAACATAAGTTATTGCCCTGTACCTACATGTCATTCGGGTAGTGTGCAAATGCATGGTATATGTCTTACTTGCCGGGGATTGACAATTATACTGCTACCAGATCCCACTGGTTTAGGGGCCATCACGGGAACTGGCTCTGTCCTCTGGTCGGTTTCTTGGTTTCGATCAGTCCGAGTCATGTCCATGTGCTCACTTTGTATATTGTCATCCACACCAAGCGTGGTTTTATCAAGTTTATTCTGTAAGACAATACGGTCAATATTGGTGGAGGATGCAGATTCAAGTCTACTTAGCGTCGCAGTATTTGCATTCTGTTTTGAATGATTTGATGCGGAGCCCGCCGGCGCCACGCCGTGTTCGGATGGAGTTGTACTGTGGGAAACCGAGCAGGCAAGTGGGGCCGCCACATTGCATCTGTTTTGCACGACAAATTCTGCATAGGACATGCTTTGGCCTTCTGTCAACTGTGCACTGTTTGCTGAAGCAGCGGGAGAGACGACGCCTCCTCCATTGGTGGAGGGCTGAAACAGTGGCTTTATCTATAATGGAATAAATAACAAACATAGAATAATACAGTTGTATCAAAGAATAATCTACGACTCATTAAAAACAAGTAAACTATTCTCCTTCACATATTCCAACGTGAATATGTCTGAACAGGTTAGCGGGCTAACTTCGAGAAGTATGGAGCGAAATGGGAAAAGCTACTGACCGGTGTTCTCTCTTTAGTGAAAGCGGAGTCATCCAGGTTGATGTCGAACCTTTTCTTAGCCATCGTAATCTAATTAATTCTACAAGATAAGATGTGAGCGTACTTGACAAGTCTATTACGGTATCACCTGAGGTCCAAGCATTGTGAAGCAGCACGGTTCAAAACAACGGTCAGACCTTTAAAACGATTGCAGAGTACTCGATGTCGACAAAAGGGAACTGATGAGAACTAATGTCATCGTCAAAATGCCGATGTTTTAGAGCTACACCAATTAGTTATTAATGTAAAGATGTATAGGCCTATATGAATATATGAACGGTTTGGGGGTATACAAATTATAAATTGTAAGAAAGTATTTCTTAAATTTTAAATTTAAGTAATATTATTGTAAATGCTAAACGGTGGATTTTGAATTTCCCCCAGGATCAATAAAGAATTTTGAATATTGAATTACGTAATACACCGTTTAGCATTTAAACAATTTTATGTGTCGTGAATGCCAACGTACGTCCATTGAAGTGCACGTACGTGTATTTCTAGGACTGAAAGTAAGAGGTGAATCGTCCATGCTATTTTAAACTTTATTATATTTCATTTTTACGGACAACTTGAAACTGAATATTGTTTATTGAACCAATATGTGACTTTGGTGTACAGATCACATAAGTAGCAAACTGCCCTTTTCTTGATATGTTTAATGTTCATTCATTCAAAGCTCTTAGCTATTTGCTAGTTTAATGGTTGGAGTTTGCTTTAGTTGTTTTGCTTTGATAATCATTGTGACAAGAACTAAGTAAATAATACGGTGAGGTTCTGTTGCTGTGGAGTTACCAAGGAGATACTGACGCCACTATTCAAACCGCGTAGCGAGGCATTCTGGGATATGCACCACTGTCATGGCGGATCTGGTGGTTTGCTAACGTTAACGATTAGCATACACAACGATTCTTTGGATTAGTGGTAGTCCCACTTCCTCTTGGACGGCAACAACTCAGTATAACCTGGGTAAGTATGTGATGGAAAACTCACCGTCTGCAACAATGTATTTATTGTATGTTTGGAACTCGGGATCACCCAGAATATGCTAAAAGCACTGCAAATCCAACTAACTGTAGCTAATCGGCTAGCTGCCTTGCCGCCGGCCCGCGGCGTGTTTCCTTGCATGGCTCGCTTTGTTAACCTAGTTTACAAGTGGATCACATTAAAACAAAACAAAAATATTCGTGGCAATCTTGCCTCTTCAATAGCAAACCCAATAGCCACCAACAAGGGTATGTAACATTAAATGATGTGGCTGGTGATGGAATGTAATCTTAATCACCAGTTATGTGTCTTTAATAGTTGCACAGGCCTTGCTTAAGTCTTCATCCAACGTGTTAGCCGTTACCTAGTTAGCCATGGCGTCAACATTTGTATACATTTCTTCTGGTTGCTCGTGTATATGCTGTGGTTTTAAGATGGGAAGTGCTGTATGTGTTCCGTAACGCAACTGGAGATCAGTTTTAATGAAGTGCAGAATCCGTCTGCTTGTTCGCCTTACCAACATAGTTAGCATGTGCTGTAAGCGGCAACGTTGGATAACTGTCCCAATACTCAGGATGTGGAGGTTACGCAGACAGATCAGCAGTTTACCAGAATATTTCGTTCTAAAACCAAATTTTACTTGACACATTGATAGATTTTCTGTTATGCTTTCGATATTTTACATTCAAATGATGTCTGCTTTTTACCGCTGTCCACTTCAAAGATAATACACTGCATACGGCGCCGGGTATATTTTGACCGGCGAATAATTTCTTTCCATTGAAAACCCTCTCAAACATTTTAAGTAGGGAAAGGTCCTCATATATATATTTTTTTATATTTGTGATGTGATTTTTTCTTTCTATATTTCCTGGAATCTTAATTATTTTGCCAAACCATTATTTACCAATGAGGGTATATTTCGTCTGCACACTCGATGCTGAACGACCAAACCAAACCTATGTGCATTTCTAGTAAAGCACTCCAAGTCCATTAAATCAGTTTATCAGCACATTGACAACCACTGATTGTTGTTTATTTTTACCTAGTTTTTCCATGTTGAAGTTTACAATCCAATGCTTCAGTACGAACATGAGCTAAGGTATAGAACAACATTTTCTATTATAAGGCTTTGTGATGAAATCCGAGCTTGTGTCAATGACACCTTTTTAATTGTAACGAGAAAATCTATCTAGTTGCAAAGATAATGTATACAAGTCTTCTAAATTAACTAGTAGCAAAGTAAACAATGATACATTTTTCCACAATACTTATTTCATGAATTAAATCACACATGGCAGGAGCACAGACTTGTTTTCGCTGTAGGCAAACTGAAGGGCAGACCTATGGGAAATGAGTAGTACACGACAGATCTTGATGTCGTCTATTGCTGGGTGACAAATGCGTATGTTTTTGTCAAAGCTAGCAACAACTGTACATCATAAGGTTAAATATCACACAGATGTTCATAAATGCAATGGTCAGACAGATTCCCTTTTGTTTTATAGGTTTGTGCTACTTTAGGTTTTTTCTCTCAGTAATATTTGATAATGGCAACTTTGTTTACATTGTGTTTACATTGCATAAACCTTCATGCTCATGTGTGGTTACATATTTCAAGTGTGCCATGCTTTCCTCAGCTAAAACAACTGTCAACAATAATAAAAAAAAAAAAAGTTTTGTCGTGCTATTTTTGCTTTTTCTTGTTTTCAGAGGGAACCAGTAGAGTGGCAGCTCTCCAGTAGATTGGCTTCTAAGCATCATGGAATGTGCAGTGGACATTCCCTCAGGTGAGTGGTGCCAGCCCTGCCATTGAAACACAATCTCAAACATGGATCCAACCAAACAAACATTTCCCGACTGTGTGACCTGCGTCCCCAATATCAGTGCATTATAGTCATAGGACTTATTATAATAATCAGTTGCATGTATATAGTGCATCTCCAGATACCAAAGGGACACCACAATACCACTATGAACTGCACAATACAAAAACAATAGACTGGGTAAAAGCTCAGGTGATAGGATTTGATTTGACTAAGATTCGATTTTCAGGGCATGCAACCACTATGCTTGCATATGTTAAATAATTCCCCTGTGTGGTCATAACATTTACATTTAGGAGCAAGTAGAATCCTTTTGGCAATCTAAATAAAATGGATAACGTTCCCTGCTTTCACACATGGCATGATAGGTTTGACAAATAACCAAGGAAATGTCTACCGATATCACACTTTGTTACTTGAGTTTGGAGGTGTTACTCATAAATGTTTTGCCACATTTACCATATTTTTGAGCGAAGAATGAAGTTGCTCGCAAGTGTTTGTAAAAGAATGCCAGGACTCTGCCTCTGACTCTGGAGCGTTTCCCTCGCTGCAGCGAGCAGCCAAGTGAAGCCCATGTGGCTGTGGCAGGGAGAGACCGACTGCTGGCACTAACATTATGCCAGGAATATGGAACTCCAGGGACAATTCACCTGGAAAGAGACTAAAGAATTATAGCTTAGCAACTTGTTGGAAACAAGTTTTGTTCTTCCACTTGTTACATTATCATTCCCCCGTATGAAAATATGTTCCTGTTCCTTCCAACAAATAGGTTCTGATACTCTGCAGGGATGTCAGGATGGTATGTAAAGCTGACAACGTACCCCGTAGCATTAGCAGCTACTGCAAAAGCATTTCCCTCATTCCCCTGAGTGGCCGTGTTAAATCAGGGGACTGCAGCGCACTTCCAACCAGAGTGGCTGAAGTGAAAACCCACCTATTGTTTGTGTATCGCTTAAATAGGAAGGGCAGCAGTCAGATATGACGCTTCTATGTTGTGAAGTAAACTCATATGAATCGTTCTGTTTTTACTTTGTGCCTGCGTTATTTAGTTGTGCCCCTACTTGTTGTTTTGGGCCCTTAAAATCTCAAGTTAGGAGCACAGTGCTCGCAGGAAAAAAAAACATTGGTGTCAAGCCCTGATTTTATACATTTAGTTAAGTGAATTTGTTAAACTGAAATAAATCAGTAGTTATTGCCATTGACCTGGAGGAGTTGTAGGCGACTGCACTTCTGTTCGCAGATCTGTTTACATTGTTCGTTTCACTTGCATCTGGTTGTGTGGAACTGGTGCTAACGTGGGTAGCTGTTTCATCGCTTTCAATACCATGCGGTCATTGTATATCAACGCCTTAGGTTCCACCTGTGTATTTATAGGTAACATGTTAATATGGAACATATTTAGTGGGCTAAATCATCTGATGACCATGAAGTGTCATCAGAGATTAAGGAAACATGCTCGACATGCTAGCAAACAATGCTAAAGCCAATATGTTCTGTTGATATTCTGCGTTGGGGTTGGACCGTTTGTTTTTGTTTTGGCCTGTGTGTTATGATTCACTATTCTCCATGTGCCCCGGGTTGCCAGATATGAAACACTTTGGCACACAAACCCAGCGTGCTGCAGCGATGGATGAGGGCCAATGACCTGGATCAACTCTGGCCTCGCTTGTCATTCACTACGTTTACATGCAGCAAGAAATTCGAATTTCTAATCGTATAAGACATCGTTCAGACTTTTTAAGTGCATGTAAACACCTTAATCCGACCTACTTCGGACCTATTTCGGACATCTAAAATCGGATAACTACACCTGGATAATTCGATCATAGTCGGACTTTTAACGGCATGTATACTCAGCAATCGGATCTGAATCGGATTTTGCATTCTGCGCATGCGCAGTGCCATTCTGCACATGCGCAGCGCCACATAGCGTCCAGAGTCAGCCCATGCTCCGGCTGTTAATCCGATTCTCTGAACGGCATGTATACTCGGACAAGTGATCCGGTCTTACCCATGTCATTATCTGATCCGATCAGAAATTCGAATTTCTTGCTGCATGTAAACGTACTTATTGTCTAAATAGGATAATTGCTCTCGTCTTATTGTATGATGTGCTTGGGCCATCTTCTTTGTGATGTGTCCTCAACCTGGCAACCCTTGTGAGTTTCCAGTCTCTGGAGGTGGAGGTGGCGGGCGGGCGGAGAAAACTCTCTCCAATATTGCGAATTTAGACTGCAGTACCAATTTAACCAGGGTTCAATGTACATTGTACCTTTTTTATTTTCTCTTCTTTTTTATTGTTTTTATAATTTGTAACATTGTAAATTTAGCACACTGTACTCCTTTGGTCCCCTTTCAACCGTGGCTCCTCTGGAATTGGACGTGTGCGGCTGGCGCGTTAATTGTGTCTGACAGTGTTTTTTTACGCGTGTTGTCATGGGAATGATGCTGAGTGCAGATACAGCAGGGCAGCTCATCGGCCTTTCACCAGAACTGCACCTGTCGGGTGATATATTGGCCCTGTTATAATTGTGTTGAACAATATTATTTACATTTTAAGACCATTTTATGCCTCTGATATAATATAAAAGCATAACAATGCAAGCACACCCTTTGAATTGACTTTAGATTCTGAGACATCCTCAATGCCATGTACCCAGTGAATACCAGCATGCTTTGTCCTTTAAACAATATATATATATATTGGTCTTTATTGGTCATTCTCAGTATTTTTAAGATATGGGAATGAAAGTAGTTCTCTGCGTTTGACCCATCCTCTGATACAGTGGGCTGCTATGTTCAGCGCCAAGGAGCAAGTTGGGGTTCAGTGTCTTTCTCAAGGACACTTGGACATGCAGACAGTCGGAGGCGGGGATCCTGGGGACTGAACCACCAACATTGCCAACATTATCATTTCTTTATTCTTTAAAATCGTACATATTGTTGATTTGGGAATCCTACAAAGTGACGCAATATCAGTCACGTGTTTTTGTGCTTGGAGATGATTTCCCTCTTCAACTGGATCGTTGTATGCACTATGTTCCTCTTTTCCTGAGCACCACAACTAGCACTACTTCCCTTCTTTGGAGGCATGACGGGCTTAGTTTTACAGAAAAGCAAATCATGATGCAGAGAACAAAGACCGTGGAGCGTGCGTCTCTGCCGTGCAGACTCCACGGTACCGTACTGATGCTCGACCCAGCATCCCCACCTCACCAAAGAGGACCAGTTCCAACATTTTGTTTGAGTTCTGGGAGGGAAGTCAACAGACAGACAGACAGACTACCAACAATTTACTGCTACTGCTCTTTTTGAGAAAGTTAAAGTCCAAGACAAAACATTTGCGTTTTAACAACCTATGTGCACCAAGAAAAAATTGGCTTGTAGCATCAACCGCAATGAATCACTTAAAACATGTAGCGCCACAAACTATAGGTCTATGACTGTGGTTTACCATAATGGCTGCAAAAAGGGGACTATGTGTTAAAAAATGTAAGATATATGATTGTGATTGAACTGATTTATTTACAGACCCGAGCCGTCAAAGATATACATGGGTCACTTTAGGATGTAGTTTTTTTTTTTAATGTCAAATTGAAATTGTGTTGTCTGTAAGCATTCCCATTCAGCTCCATAATATTTTACCATTTTATTGATGTGGGAAAAAAATAACATTTTCATTCAATGTAAAATGACCTTTATGTAAACAAAAAGGAATGTAAAGACAAAGGGCAATATCAAGAGGATGTCCATATGTGGCGTGTTAACCCAGTGAGGTGATCTGGAGACGGAGCCAGCAGCCCAGAGCAGGGGATGCTTTATCAGAACACTCGGGAGGCACAGTACACGAAAATAAAATCTAAATTGATTTGAGTAGATTCTGCTGTAAGGGGGTGTTCACACCAAGCGTTTTTTTGGATAGAGAAAAGTTGAGCCGAGTGTTTTTTCTGTGTTTTTGCAGCGTTTCCTCCAAAAACGCAGAGCGTTTTTTTTTGTTTTTTTTTTGTTTTGCTTAGCAACTAGACATTACTAGTAGCTACATCAGAGACAGTTGAGGATCTTTGGCTACATCGTCCTCTGTTTGACATGTCATATAGTTCAACATGTTCAGTTATTAATGTGATCAGTCGCTCCACTAGCAATTTCGTGTGAGTTTTGTCCGTCATTGTTTCTTGTTTTGACAGTTGCTGGAAGACGAGTTTCCTTGGTGACGACAAGTGTCAATGTTGCGCTTGTGATTGCTCAGTTGCCAAAAAAACGCCTGACGTCGGCCGCTTTTTTCCTGAAAGTTGAAGTTTCTTCAACTTTTTTTTAATGCTCGGTGCGGGAGAAAAAAACGCAGAGAGAGGTGTTTTAAAAAACGCAGGGGGCTTTTTCCAAAAACGCTCTGCTACATAGGAATATCATGTAAAAAGAGCGCTGGCAGAAAAAAAGATGCTTGGTGTGAACACCCCCTAACTGTGACTATTCTAGCTATGATTTTTTTTCTCCACATATCTTTCAGTTAGTCCTTACGCCCCTACGTCCAGAACTACCATTTGTAGTCTTTTTGTTTTTTATTTTTTTAGGTCAGTTGTCATGTTGCCGTAGTTACGCTCTGTATGGCTGCGTTGTGGATGTTTGCATATTTGCTGTAACCCCCGGCCTGGGACCTTGTGGGCAGGTGAGGACGAGGCCACTGAGAGGGATGACATCAATGCCAAGGAAGGGGTGGTGGAGAACCCTCCCAAGAAGAACAAGAAGCACAGGAAACACAAGAGCAAGAAGAAGAAGCGACGCAGGAAAGGCGACAAGGAGAGCAGCTCTGAGTCTGGCGGCGACTCGGAGGCGGAGCCGCCGGCGTCCCAGAGGGCCTTGAGGAGCACGAGGGCCAGGTGAGGGTCGACTGTCTCACGCCCCACGCTGCCTTCACAGCAGCACGCCTTCTGTTGGGGTTTGTCTTCACTTAAATACACAGAGAATGAATGAATGACTCAGGGCTTTCAATGTGTTTTTAACGCACAGTGCAAGACTAGCAGCTGCCACGGGCGCCGCCGACCAAGTTGTGTCAAAAGAGGGCAGCAAAAAAGAAGGTATCACAGGTAAGGAGTGGAGGCACCCACCCACTGTACCGCCTGGAGTCTCTTTATGACCTCTCAACAATATCTTGACTTTCCTTCCCTTCATTTCTTTATGATGTCCCATAGAATCCGAGGGCGATGCCAAAACCAAGAAGCACAAACGGCACGCGGCCAAAAAGAAGAAGAAGAAGAGGAAGAAGGACGAGAAGCAGGACAGGAAGTCCCCCTCCCCCTCGCCGTCCGAGAGCAGCTCCGCCTCCTGCTCCGACTCTGAGGCCGATGACGGGGGCAAGGGTCAGCGCGACCCCCCCGAGGCCGTGTCCAAGGTGCTGCCCAAAGGCAAGCGAGGGGCGGAGAAGGGGACCCCCGCCGGCCAGAAACACGAGGCGCCTCACGGCATGCAGGACGACAACGCTGAGAACGACGTCTTCTCGTCCGCCGGGAAAACCGGCAACACCAACGGGTCGGTGCAGGTCACGTCGCCCTCCGCTGGCCAGGATGACGCCCACCCGCCGGTCGGCGCCAGGACCGAGGGTAACCACGGTGATGGTAGCTTCAGCCACGCGCTCCCCGACATCATACCCAAACAGGAAGGCGCGGCGTCACAAGACGACCCTGGTCTAAAAGATCCAGTCAACGTCACCCAGAGGGCAAAGGTGAAAGAGCCAGAGGCCCCCCGGTCCAGATCTGCGTCTCCCCAGCAGCCCTCCGTTATAAAGCGGTCCGGGTCGAGTCGCAGCCGGTCGTCCACGCCGAGCCCCGGCCGGCCACAGGCGGGGCCCCCAGCGGGGCCCCCGGCCCAGGAGGTGGAAGAGCGGTCCCCGTCGGAGGCCAACCGGTCCCCCACGCCGCCGCCAGCCAGGCAGCGCTCCCGCTCTCCATCCTCCTCCCACTCCCTCAAGTCTGAGAGGAAGTCTGTCTCCACGTCCCCCCCGCGGCCCCCCCGCTCCTGCTCCCCGAGGAGGGACAGGAAGCTGTCGCGCTCCCTCTCCCCCAAGCGCAAGAAGAAAGCAAAGTCTCCCAAGAGGTCAAAGCGCCAGTCTTTATCTGCGTCTCCCAAGCGAAGGAGGAGGTCGTTGTCGGCGTCCCCCAAGCGGCGGCGGCCTAGCCCCCCGAGGAGGAAGCTCTCCCCGAAACGCGGCCAGCGCCGGTCCCTCTCCCGCTCCTCGCCGCGGAGACTCCGGAGGTCCAACTCCAGGTCGGCCGCCCGCCGCTCCAGGACCCGCACGCCGCGGCGGACCGCCGCCACCGGCCGCCGCTCCCGCTCCCGCTCGGCCGGCCGGGCCCGGCGGCCCGCCAGGCGCTCCCGCACGCCGGTGAGACGCGCGGGTGCCAGGCGCTCCCGGAGCCGCTCGCAGGGCGAGTCCCGCCGCCGGAGGTCCCCGCTGCCGCCGCCCCCCCGGACGCGGCGATCCCGCTCCCGTTCTGCACGGCGCTCGCGGCGCACGCGCTCGCGCTCCGTGGTGGTGCTGAGGCGCAAGCGCCGCACCAAGTCCAGAACCCCGCCCTCCCGCCGGCGCTCCAAGTCCAGAACCCCGCCCTCCCGCCGGCGGTCCAAGTCCCGGTCCCCGGCGGCCAGGAGGCGGTCCCGCTCCCCCGCCAGGAGGAACCGCTCCCCGCCCAGGTCCTCAAAGCGCTCCAAGTCACGCTCGTTGTCACGGCGATATAGGTCAAAGTCCCAGTCGCCGGCGGCCGCCAGGAGGCGCTCAGAGTCCCCCAGCAAGAGTGACAGGAGGTCGCTGTCCAAGTCGGCCTCGCCGGGCCCCAAGCGGTCCCGCTCTGGGTCCAGTGAGGGGGGCTCCGGGAGCGGCTCGCCTGCCCAGGACAGGGAGCCCTCCCCCTCGCCGTCCAAGGCAGAGACGGCGGAGGACACTGAGGGAGCTGTCGGTGCAGCGCCTGCAGGTACATCCAGCTTTATTCTGAGGTCTTCACACTTCTGTCTCAGACCATTTCACAGCACTTGACAACAGTTCCTCTTTTACTTTATACGTTGGTAAGATGCCAATATATACAGTACAATACATGTATATTTGTCGCGGAGTGATCTGATTTCACCATACATAGTTAGATGCAGGGATGTCCCGATCTCATTTTTTTAGCTCCCATTCCGATGTTTTCATATTGCTCCCCATCCGATCCCGATATTTTGCGATACTGGTTTTGGAGTCTATCCTGTTAGACTGAGGAGCGACATCGGTGCCACAGCTGAACTCAGCAGGCCGGTCGTAAGAGGAATCGTGGTAGCCTCTTTTAGATGGCGCTCTACGACGTGTTCATGCACCTCAGTGTGCAGGGCTGGGATGCCTTTTTCAGCGATGTAATATAGCGCGGCTCCAAATACTTGATTAGTCGTCCAAAAGCGGAGCTTTCCACGAGTGAGACGGGCTGGTTATCCTCAGAGATGCACTCAACAATCAGCTCGGCGATTTTCCTGAACCTCTCGGAGTATCGCGGAAGTAAGTCTTTTCTTTTCAAACTGTCCTGCAGTTTTTGTTGCTGGAGTCCACCCATCGCAGATGATTTAGCTTGACAGTACGTGGCATGTTCCAGGGGGTGGTGATGTTGAAGGTCTCTGATCAGGTTTGTGGTGTTGTAGAGGACCTGTTACCACCACCTCGTGGAGCTTCCATATTACAGTCATTGAACGTTGTAGTCGGCGACTGAGCTGTAGGTATTTTAAAATGCTGCCAAACTGCAGACATTTTAGCTAGCTAGTATCAACGTTACAGACGCGTGTCCTCTCCACTTTTCCAACTCGCTAATGGTGGCCGATGCATTAGGACAACAACACAAACAAGGATATTATGGGATATATTGAATATGTATCGGCCATGAAATTGAATTAGATGGGCCGATCCCGATCGACCTTAAAAACCCCGTATGGGGACATCCCTAGAGAGATGATAGTCACCAGTCTTGATTGTCTCCGTGGTGTCCAGGCCCGTGGAAACCCCTGCCCTTATCCAACACTGTGGGCGCCGCCTCGCCCGCCCCGCCCTCGCCCCCGCTGGCCCCGCCCAACCACCAGGAGGCCAGCTCCCCCTCGGAGAGGGCGGGCTCCAGGTCCCCGTCAGGCTCCCCTCGACACGCCGCCTGCCCTGGTGGCTCCCCGGCCCCAGGAGGAGGTGCTGGAGGAGGGGATGAAGGAGGAGGAGGAGGAGAAGGCGGAGGAGGCGGAGGAGGAGAAGGCGAGGAAGAAGAAGAGGAGGTGGAGGAACAGGCCGAGGATGCAGTCTCTCCCGTGAAGTCCACGCGGGGCCGCAGCTCGTCGGGCTCCGCCTCCCCGGCCCGGCGGCAGAAGAAGCGTCTCTCTGCGTCGGGCTCGCCGCCCGCCACGCCACACCGCCAGCCCTCACGCTCCACCTCCTCCCCCCGGCGCTCGGCCTCCAAGAGGAGGTCGGCGTCTCGGAGGAAGCAGTCCAGGTTGGTGTTGTGTAGATCTTCTTCTCCCATTACAGTCAGGTCAGGATGACATGCTCACAGACTAAGTGAATCTCACATTCAGCTGTTATTAGCTGAGTAGAGATCAGGGTCTATGTGGGGTTTTTCAAGGGATTTGGGTGGTGAATAGCAAGAAAAAAATCCGGTCTGCACCAAACTTATGTTGTATGCACACTTCAGATGGTAGCGGTCCAACAGCCACTCCTTTGCCGTTGTCTACTTGAAGTAATGTTGCCTTTCCTGACTGCGAGCATCACCCCATGTAGTCTCACGCTGCGGCCGCGTTGCAGGTCAAAGTCTCCCGTCAAGAAGCGGGCGTCTCCGGCCGAGCGCAAGAAGCGGCGCTCCAAGTCCCGGAGCCCCGCCCACCGGCGGCGTGCCAGTCGCTCACGTTCGGCCGCACGGCGCCGCAAGTCTCGCTCTAAGTCCCGGGCCCGGGCCCGCCGGTCCAAGTCCCGGTCCAAGTCCCGGGCCCGGGCCCGCAGGTCCAAGTCCCGCTCGCCGGCCCGCAAGAGACGCAGCCGCTCCCCCGCCGGCCGCGGCCGCAAGCGCTCCAAAACCCCCGAGCGCGCCAAGCGCTCCAAGAGCCGCTCGTCCGGCCGGCGCAAGCGCACGCGCTCGCCCAGCCGCAGGCGCCGCTCGCGCTCCCGGGCCCGCGGCCGACGGCCGGCGTTCCGCAGCCGCTCCTTCGACCGGCGGGACCGGTGGAAGAGGGAGCCCAGCCACTCCCCCGTGCTCATCCTGCGCAAGCAGCGGCGCTCGGGGTCCCGCTCGCGACGCAGCGGCAGCAAGACCCCGCCACGGCTGACGGAGCTCGGTAGGACACGCCCACTCAGCAGCACTCTGTCTGTCGCTCTGTCTGTCGCTCTCTGTCACTCTCTGTCGCTCTGTCTGTCACTCTGTCTGTCGCTTGGTCTGTCACTCTGTCGCTCTGTCTGTTTGTCTGTCGCTCTGTCTGTCATTCTGTCTGTCGCTCTGTCTGTCGCTCTGTCTGTCACTCTGTCTGTCGCTTGATCTGTCACTCTGTCGCTCTGTCTGTCGCTCTCTGTCGCTCTGTCTGTCGCTCTGTCTGTAGAGCCACAGGGGAGAGGCGGGGGTGACCAGTGTTATTTTAGTGGAAGCAGATGGTTAAGGTTATCAAAATGTTAACACTCACTCTTATGAGTTTAAAATTCATGAATGACTTGTATATGTTTATCATTTTCATTGCATGTGAATATCACAGAAAAAATAAAAGTTCAATATAATTGAGGATTTTATATATATATTCTCACAATCACAATATTCCAAGAGACGCAATAGCTATCGTATCGATTCTATACAGTATATATCTTTATGTATACAGTATCGATTCTATACAGTATATACCTTTATGCATACAGTATCGATACTATACAGTATATATCTTCATGTATACAGTATGGATACTATACAGTTTATATCTTTAAATACAGTATGGATACTATACAGTATATATCTTCATGTATACAGTATGGATACTGTACAGTATATATCTTCATGTGTACAGTATAGATACTGTACAGTATATATCTTTATGTATACAGTATGGATACTGTACAGTATATATCTTCATGTATACAGTATGGATACTACTGTACAGTATATATCTTCATGTATACAGTATGGATACTGTACAGTATATATCTTTATGTATACAGTATGGATACTGTACAGTATATATTTTCATGTATACAGTATGGATACTACTGTACAGTATATTTTTCATGTATACAGTATGGATACTGTACAGTATATATCTTCATGTATACAGTATGGATACTGTACAGTATATATCTTTATGTATACAGTATGGATACTGTACAGTATATATTATCATGTATGGATACTACTGTACAGTATATTTTTCATGTATACAGTATGGATACTGTACAGTATATATCTTCATGTATACAGTATGGATACTGTACAGTATATATCTTCATGTATACAGTATGGATACTACTATACAGTATATATCTTCATGTATAAAGTATGGATACTGTACAATATATATCTTCATGTATACAGTATGGATACTACTGTACAGTATATATCTTCATGTATACAGTATGGATACTGTACAGTATATATCTTCATGTATACAGTATGGATACTACTATACAGTATATATCTTCATGTATACAGTATGGATACTACTATACAGTATATATCTTCATGTATACAGTATGGATACTACTATACAGTATATATCTTCATGTATACAGTATGGATACTACTATACAGTATATATCTTCATGTATACAGTATGGATACTACTATACAGTATATATCTTCATGTATACAGTATGGATACTACTGTACAGTATATATCTTCATGTATACAGTATGGATACTGTACAGTATATATCTTTATGTATACAGTATGGATACTACTATACAGTATATATCTTCATGTACACAGTATGGATACTACTATACAGTATATATCTTCATGTATACAGTATGGATACTACTATACAGTATATATCCTGATGCATCCTCACGCTGCCGTGCGTCTCGTCTCCAGACAAGGACCAGCTGCTGGAGATCGCCAAGGCCAACGCGGCCGCCATGTGCGCCAAGGCCGGCGTGCCGATCCCCGAGAGCCTGCGCCCCAAAGCCATCCTGCAGCTCCCTCTGCCCACGCCCTCCCCGACGCCGCTCTCCCTGCCCCTCCCCCTGCCCATGCCCATGGGCATGGGTATGGGCATGGGCAACATGGGCCAGATGGGCATGCCCAACATGGGTCCCATGGGCATGCCCAACATGTCCAACATGACCATGAGTGCAGCCATGGCCAGCATGACAGCGGCCACCATGACGGCGGCGCTGACCAACATGGGCGCGCTGGCGGCCATGCCCCCGCTGGCCCCGCTGCCCACCATCACCAACAAGCCCCCGCCCTGCCTGGCGCCGCCCGCGCCCCCCCTCAACCTGGACCACATTGAGGAGGTGAAGAGGAAGGTGACCCAGCAGGCCAACATCCACACCATCAAGGAGCTCACCGAGGTAGGCCGCCTCAGTCCCAGAGCATCAGCCTACGTCCAGGTCTCTCTGCTGCCGTACAGAGCAGGATAGTTCTGAGTGTCTGCTGGCTAAGAGTGGGGTTTGTGATCACACCCCTGTGTGTGCGTGTGTGTGTGTGTGTGTGTGTGTGCGTGTGCGTGTGTGTGTGTGTGGGTGGTAGGCTCCCCTTGTTAATCTGTTATTGCCAAGTTGACCGGCGTGTTTATTGTTTTGTAGAAGTGCAAGATGATCGCCAACAGCAAAGAGGAGATGGCCATCGCTAAACCCCACGTCTCTGACGATGAGAGCTAGAACCTCATGTGTGCCCTCACGGTAAGACATGCATCTACGTATATGATAAAGCGTGTACGTATATATACTGTACATATATAGGTATATATGAGTCAAATAATGTCGGTTCATATCTGCTTATCTGAGTAGTTGTTCTACATTGATTTGTGAGCAAATACTTTTACTTGGTGCATATATCCACACTCTGAATGAGCTTTTCCATCCATGCTCAATGAGTTGAACAAGGACACAGGGGTGATCTCCTCACACCGAAGGGTCTTTTCTGACGCACTGGAGCGTCCTGACCCCCAGGCAGCAGCAGGGGGGGGGAGCCGTGTATGGACGTGCAGAGCTCTGTCCCCGAGGCCTGGGTCTCTCCAGACACCTGTACCGTAACACCACGCTGTGTGGACGTGCAGAGCTCTGTCCCCGAGGCCTGGGTCTCTCCAGACACCTGTACCGTAACACCACGCTGTGTGGCCGTGCAGAGCTCTGTCCCACAGGCCTGGGTCTCTCCAGACACCTGTACCGTAACACCACGCTGTGTGGACGTGCAGAGCTCTGTCCCCGAGGCCTGGGTCTCTCCAGACACCTGTACCGTAACACCACGCTGTGTGGCCGTGCAGAGCTCTGTCCCCGAGGCCTGGGTCTCTCCAGACACCTGTACCGTAACACCACGCTGTGTGGCCGTGCAGAGCTCTGTCCCACAGGCCTGGGTCTCTCCAGACACCTGTACCGTAACACCACGCTGTGTGGACGTGCAGAGCTCTGTCCCCGAGGCCTGGGTCTCTCCAGACACCTGTACCGTAACACCACGCTGTGTGGCCGTGCAGAGCTCTGTCCCAGAGGCCTGGGTCTCTCCAGACACCTGTACCGTAACACCACGCTGTGTGGCCGTGCAGAGCTCTGTCCCCGAGGCCTGGGTCTCTCCAGACACCTGTACCGTAACACCACGCTGTGTGGCCGTGCAGAGCTCTGTCCCCGAGGCCTGGGTCTCTCCAGACACCTGTACCGTAACACCACGCTGTGTGGCCGTGCAGAGCTCTGTCCCCGAGGCCTGGGTCTCTCCAGACACCTGTACCGTAACACCACGCTGTGTGGCCGTGCAGAGCTCTGTCCCCGAGGCCTGGGTCTCTCCAGACACCTGTACCGTAACACCACGCTGTGTGGACGTGCAGAGCTCTGTCCCAGAGGCCTGGGTCTTCTGACATGCACCCCCCTCCTTCCCAGAACGCTCATCCCAAAGCACAATGTGGAATCTTTTCAGCTGGAATTGTTTTCCGATTCCAGCTGAAACAATGAGTCAAACAATCACCTGCTCTTTAACATCCTTGTTTAATTGTGCAGTGTTGATATCACAGTTGCATTGCATGCAGTATTGGATTAAATATCTTGTTGTGCTTTTCTTGGTGCAGGAACTCCCCCTATTGGACTGGAGTGGACTTTCTTTTTTAGTTTTGAATGGAGGACGAACCTATCTCACAGTTCCCTTGGGCAGCCAGGTTCACCTGGCTCCGCCTTTCAAGTCATTGACAAGAGCACCGTAGTTGTCATGGTAACAGTACACGAGCACCGGCACCAGTCACTTGCCCACTTAGGTGTGTGTGCAGTGCACGAGGGAACAGTGATGAGATTATGCACAGTGATGCCACTGGGTGTGTGTGTGTGTGTGTGTGTGTGTGTGTGTGTGTGTGTGTGTGTGTGTGTGTGTGTGTGTGTGTGTGTGTGTGTGTGTGTGTGTGTGTGTGTGTGTGTGTGTGTGTGTGTGTGTGTGTGTGTGTGTGTGTGTGTGTGTGTACATAGTGGTGACTCTAACAACTCAGTGTGCAGTGGTCGTGCCCCCCTCTTCTCACAGGCTCACACTGTTCATACGACTGAGGGAGAAGTAGCACCAACCTAGTGGTGCAAGTGCTTTTGTAAAAGATGAGTTCCTCCCCCAAATATGTTTTACTTGTTTTTGTAAAAAAAAAAAACCCAACAACAACAATCTTCTGTTATTAATTGCGTTGTGTCTCGCTGTGTGTTTGGCCGGCCCATGTCTCTTGTTTCATAAAACCTTGTGCTGAGTTCAAAGGTGGTTTTGATTGGCAGCATGAATGAAATGAGGTGTTGAAGCAGCCTGCTTGTGGCGGTCTCAGTGGTGGCGTGCTCCAGGCAGGGTAACGGTTCACATCTTCAGCAGGACGCCTTTTAGGACAAAACCTGGGTTCATAACAACCAGTAACTGTAATTCTAAATATTATGCCCTGGATTTGGATGGCCCAAAACTGCCGTTTTCGGTCATTTTATTCCCATGTTTTTCCTTGCCTTTCTTTTAATGGTCCTTGTGCCAAGTTAATACAAAACAAACTGCTCTCCCATATCCCATTTAATAAAACAAATGTCTACAGATCTAACGTTCATGCAATTGCTTGATGTGCAAAATATTTATTTTGTCTCATTTCGCTGCATTCTGCAATCCTTGGCGGCACAAAACCTTCCCTGTCTTATTTCTGATTGTCATTTCCTTCTGCCTGTTTTAGACCTTCCTCTGATCTGTCCAATCAAAGGCACATTGAAAGTCAAAATGGCTGCCTGCATGTGTCAAAAAGTTATTTTTTACCATATTTGGTGATTCCTAAATTGTGATCCTTTAGTTTTGTCATATGTGATGAATATTCGGGCTTTTTTTTTTACAGCAACAGTAAAAGCGAACAAACCAAATAATCTTTCAACAAATGATTCATGAAACGTGAACCGTGTCTCCTGGTTTAGTTTCCCGTGGCAGTGCATCCGTGTGTTGTACAATCAGAATGTTGTGGGGGTTGTGCTGCCCCCTGGCCGTGCGTTCTGGTACTGTCGACCCGCAGCTAACCTAGCTTCTCCATGACTCCCGTCAGGTTGACTTGTCTCAGGGTTTTTGCGATTAATTAAATTCTTTCTGGGTTTACTTTAGTGATGTGGGAAAACTACGATAGCATTTTGAAATAACCAATGGCTCATTAAACGGATGTTTAGTTTAATTCATGTTCAGTTCCCTGTACCTTCAGAATTGTTAAATCTTTGTCCTATGGTACAGAGGCAAACTTGGCACTAAAGGTAGTTGTGGGCAGAAGATGTTTTTATTTTATTTTTTCTTTTGTAGCTGGGCAATGTTGGCTTCAATGACACCTGTGTGAGAGGATAAAGAGAAGATGGCGTAATGATATCATGAAAAGCCCTTTTTTGTAACGATTGACAGAAAGTTTGGTCTCTGTAAATGTCATTCGTCAAAACCCATCCAGATCTGTAGCGTGATCGTGTGCTTGAGTTGCCAGTAATAAGAGTGTTACTAAAAAGCATTTTGTAACTTGCAAACCGGGCTCACACCCTGCAAAACACTGGAAAGTGTGCAGCTTTAATTCAGCTTGTTTATTCAAACATTTGATTTGGATACCCCCCATTAAGAGACACATTTTCCAGGTTCACGTCTTTTTAATATTCCATTTGTATATTGCCCATCAGTCCCATCCCTGCCCGCCCCAAGGCTGTTCAACCGTGAAAAGGTTATCCGTGAAGATTTTTTTGTCAAACTAGTGATGCTGTACCTATAGTGTTTACCTGTTCCATTGAATTCCTGATGTAATCTTTAGCTATTTTAACGAGAAAAAAATACATTTTAGGATACTTTTTTTTTTTTTTTTGGTCACTTGGGTATGACATTGCTTGCTTTGTACATAAATGTGTTGATCATTATTAAAAGCCTTAAATTCATCTGTCGTCTTCATTTAGAAATATGTATCCTACAACCTTTTTTGGTACATCCATTTTGATGAGAAATGTTTACATTTTAATGAACTTGCAATGTAGTGTAGCACTGTCTTGATGGGGATGTATTCATGGCCTAGCTCATGCAGTGGTAGCTTTAGTTATGCACGTTTAGAAGTCTTGGATTCAAATGCAATCTATTTCCACCTAGTGGAGCTGTAGCTCCACCAGCTGTAGCTCCACTAGGAGCTAATGGCTATGGGCACGGAGACTGCTCTCTGTGCTTCTATCTATGCCTGAGTTACTTTTTTATTGATCAAGAATTCATAGTAGAGTTGATCAGAGAACAAAACAAATCCAAACTATGTCACCAGTTATGAGGGATGGAGGGAAAGATCCCAGGATGTCTTGCAGTTTGTCTACAAGCCTTTAGACTGATGATTTGCTCAATGAATAGAATCAAAAGATAAGTGGCCTCAGTGAGGTGGTGTCCTGCTGGTGTCCTGGCCTCAGTGAGGTGGTGTCCTGGTGGTGTCCTGCTGGTGTCCTGGCCTCAGTGAGGTGGTGTCCTGGTGGTGTCCTGGTGGTGTCCTGGCCTCAGTGAGGTGGTGTCCTGGTGGTGTCCTGGCCTCAGTGAGGTGGTGTCCTGGTGGTGTCCTGGCCTCAGTGAGGTGATGTCCTGGTGGTGTCCTGGTGGTGTCCTGGCCTCAGTGAGGTGGTGTCCTGCTGGTGTCCTGGCCTCAGTGAGGTGGTGTCCTGGTGGTGTCCTGGTGGTGTCCTGGCCTCAGTGAGGTGGTGTCCTGGTGGTGTCCTGGCCTCAGTGAGGTGGTGTCCTGGTGGTGTCCTGGCCTCAGTGAGGTGGTGTCCTGGTGGTGTCCTGGCCTCAGTGAGGTGGTGTCCTGGCCTCAGTGAGGTGGTGTCCTGGTGGTGTCCTGGTGGTGTCCTGGCCTCAGTGAGGTGGTGTCCTGGTGGTGTCCTGGCCTCAGTGAGGTGGTGTCCTGGTGGTGTCCTGGCCTCAGTGAGGTGGTGTCCTGGTGGTGTCCTGGCCTCAGTGAGGTGGTGTCCTGGCCTCAGTGAGGTGGTGTCCTGGTGGTGTCCTGGCCTCAGTGAGGTGGTGTCCTGGTGGTGTCCTGGTGGTGTCCTGGTGGTGTCCTGGCCTCAGTGAGGTGGTGTCCTGGTGGTGTCCTGGCCTCAGTGAGGTGGTGTCCTGGTGGTGTCCTGGCCTCAGTGAGGTGGTGTCCTGGCCTCAGTGAGGTGGTGTCCTGGTGGTGTCCTGGCCTCAGTGAGGTGGTGTCCTGGTGGTGTCCTGGTGGTGTCCTGGCCTCAGTGAGGTGGTGTCCTGGCCTCAGTGAGGTGGTGTCCTGGTGGTGTCCTGGCCTCTTCATCAGAGTCAGAAGTGAACTCCCCGGTGAGGTGAGACATAGTCCTCACTCCAGGAGGGCTGTGGGATTCACACAGCTGTTGTGAGCCACACATTAGATAAACACTTTTGCTTTGTTTTTTAATCATGTTGGTGTTTTTTATACAGTTTGCTTGACTTGCAGGAGATCGAGGTATGCATCAGTAGAATGCTGCTGTAAATGAGCTAAGCACGTAATCTACTAATTAATGTGTAAATAATACTATAGACCATAACTTCACACCATTTGAGATGCTGTAGCCGGGAGCAGTCTATAATTCGAAGAACTCAAACTCATTCAGGCACAATTAACCCCAAACAGATATTCTCACTGCACATTTCACTTACTAATAGCTGATGGATGGCTGTATAATTTCTAACAAATTACACTCAAGTAATAGCTCTTAATTGTTACCTACAGCACCTTTCATATGGATATAAATCCACCGACAAATGTCTCCCCAAAGTCTATTCAGTTGTCTGACTCTAGACTGTAACATCAGGAGTGTGCAGATATTGCAATGTTTTGGTCTGAATGCACAAGTTGCTATGTAGGTGTTTCTGCTTGTGTGTGTGTGTGTGTGTGTGAGACATGCACACACATATATAAGTCTGTTGCATACTGAGCAGCCACTGGGTCATGGGACTTGGTGGATTGATGACTGGGGGCTCTGCACCATCTAATGTAACTCATTGTCCATGTGGGCAGAATATGAGGTCACAGGCACATTTTCCTCAGCTCTGGTTCTGAATGTATCTTGTTGAAAGCTGAGGAAAGAGATGGATTATCAATAGTGCAGGTGAATTCTAATACTGAAATTAATCTTGACCACCACCTACCTGTCTGGTGATCATGAAGTTGGGCTAGCATTTGGTAAGATCTGTATGTGTGTGGTGTGTGTGTGTGTGTGTGTGTGTGTGTGGATGTGTGTGTGTGTGTGTGTGTGTGGATGTGTGTGTGTGTGTCCGTCTACCTACCTACCTACCTACCTACCTACCTATCTATCTATAGTCAATTCATTGCAACTTTTTTAAGGATACATGTCATTCAGCAGGTAGAGTGGGTCATCAATCAAGATTACCTATAGGTATCCTTGGCATCTCTCATTCCCTCCCTCCCTCCCTCCCTCCTTCCCTCAGTCAGTTCTGATTTCTTTGGAGCAGGATTCAGTTCGGTGCTCTGCAGGAAAGACGCTCTGTCTCTGAGGGACAGGGAGAGGAGGGACATACTGCTGTTCTCCAGCAGTATGTCCCTCCTCTCCTGCACTGGGACCTGCATGCTGCTCTTACAACACCTTCTAGGTTCTGTGTGTGTTGCTGGCTGCCGTAGGTATTTGTTTGACGTAACCTTCCGACGATGTCGAAGTGTATTGTTGCTTTATGTTAGATATGTGCGTGCTTTCCGCTCCTTGTTTGCAGTTTCCTATAACATAAATGATAGCTGGATAAGTAGATACATAGGCAGACAGACTGGTAGGCAGACAGACTGTTTTCCATGGGGACTTCCTCTTTACGTTTTGCCCGCACCTCATCCACCCAAAAGGTGAAATATTCATGTCCTGCAACAGGGTAATCCAATATTCATAACTGCTAGGACTCTAGGGCTCTGATCATACACCTTGTGTAGCACGTAGAAGGACTAACAGTGTTACTGTTGGCTTTAGTGGAGCGGTTCTCCAGCTCAATGGATTGGACGGTTCACAAATGTACTTTATGACTCCTGCCTGAAGACTGTCATTTTATGGAGTTTGTTGCCTGTGAATTTTTGACAGACACTTTTATCCAAAGCAACTGGCACATTATTTGAAGATAACATTTAATTTTAGAGCAGGTGGAGCTTAGAGGAAGCCTACACTGGAGACATTGGGGATCAAACCCAGTGCCCAGTGCACTAACCCTGAGCTCTAACACTGTCCTGCGCCTTCGATTCCTTTCCCTGTAGTAAAAATAAAAAAAGACAATGACTACAAAGTCATTTTAAAGACAAGGTCTTGGTTCTAAAATTGCTGGACTACAGTACAACACCCCGGAGCCATTGAGAGACACTTCTTCTGCTGACACAATGTCATTGTTTAACTGCAGCCGTCACTAATGTTCCAAATGATACTGAATGTTTGAATGAACTCATCTGCCCATCTGCCCTCTCTAGCAGGGATGTGCTCTCTCTACATCAGTGAGTTAGTTCAGCTATAAAGGTGGACATGGTATGTTAAGGTAAAGGTGAAGGTAAAAACATTTTGATAAAAGAGTGGTATAAGAATAAATATGGCCAGTCTTAGATGCAGGATGGCCAGGCTTAGGTTTGTGCTATGTTTTAACTTCTGTGTCATTAGGTTGGAGATGGTGAGCTATTAGATAAATGGGGTTAATTAAAGGTATGCCGTTATTATCTTTTGGAGTCGTTTAAGCACCACTTAGGATCTGGGGAGAGGTAACATTAACTAATGTAATTAATGTAAAATATTTTACTCTATTGTTCCTTGCTAATTTTTATTGACAACAGTATTTATATTAACCCACAGACACCGACACAGCATTGCAAAGTTCACTTTGCCAATCCAAGACTTTGTTGGACAACCATATTCCACCAGGCTCTCTTAGCAGCGCCTATTTAGAAGTTTATTTGCTGGGCCCTGACACAGCAAGACGGTACTTTAGCAAAGAAACATATGTTTTTGCCGACTGCTGCATACATTAATTATGGTGTTTCATGCAAAATAGATTAGATGTTGAACTCATTGGGTGGTCCTCAACAGCCCGGTAGTTTATTAATCTATCTCTCTCTCTCTCTCTCTCTCTCTGAAAATTAGTTCAACAACAGCGAATTATGAATCTCTCAGTATTGTCTACTAAGTTTGGCGAAGATGGGAGAATAAATTTTGAAAGCCACATATTCAGTTTTACATTATACATACATAGCTACATTTTTTTTTAGTAGAAAAGACAAAATACCAATATACTATATACTATAATATACTATACTGTATACTATAATATACTATTCTAATATACTATAATACTATAGAGACAGTAGTTTCCTTTGGAGGTGTTGGCTCACCTCCTCTTTGTTTGTTTGCCCCCTCCTCTCTGAAGCATGTTGACCAAAGCCTGAATTCAAATGGTGCTCACATCAACTGTGATGTTTCTGATGGGAGTTGAGCTGGAGAACACGGTCACTTTTGTTCTTCCAACATTGAACTCATTGAAATGCGACACCTTTGTGCCAATTGCTCAAGATTAGAACAAATTATAGTCATTACACATTTGTCAGGAAGTCCAATAACAACATTCGTTACAGCATTTTTTTTTTTCGCGCAATGGCTTTGAGTGAATGTGTGATTGTGTGCGTTACGACCTCCCCAGCCTGTCCTGGTGCCAACAGGCTGCTGTGGAGGGCCTGCCGCCTCCCCGCCCGCAGCCTTCAGGACAAGAGATGGCTCTTGTCTTCTAAGACGTCCTCAGAATCGTATCGAGGGCATCTTGGCCACACTCCAACATCAAAGCCCCTCGTGCCCCCCACGCGGACAGCCCCCCCCCCCTCACATCTGAGCCGACTCACGGCAACAAGCAGCTTCATATTCCATAATGTTGGTTTATCATACAGGCTGATGTTGGTTTATCATACAGGCTGATGTTGGTTTATCATACAGGCTGATGTTGGTTTATCATACAGGCTGATGTTGGTTTATCATACAGGCTGATGTTGGTTTATCATACAGGCTGATGTTGGTTTATCATACAGGCTGATGTTGGTTTATCATACAGGCTGATGTTGGTTTATCATACAGGCTGATGTTGGTTTATCATACAGGCTGAGAGGCCGCGGTGGTCAGCAGGCCCTAGGCCAACACAGGCGGACACGCAGGCGGGCTGCAGGCACCTCATGTGGGACTCATCGTTTGTCATTCCCCTTAAAGACAAAGAAATGAACCGTTTTTTGGTCGAAGTTTGGTTTCCTCCATAGAGTTGTAAGCGACAGAGGATTTGCAAGGTTTTTTCCATTGTTATCATTTAGAAAAAGATTGCTTTGTTTTGAAGGCGGTTATTGAATCCCCCCCCCCCCCCAAAAGTGTGTGTTGCTTATTAGCCGGCTGACAAATGGTTCTTGGTGAGAGGAGAACCCAGAGGCCATGCAGGGCACAGCAGGCACCCTTGCAGTCTATCGACTCCACCACTGAACCCCCAACCACCCAAAGACACACGCATTCTTCAAACAAAAGACCTGTTGGATTTTCAGGCTGGTTTTCTCACTCACTCTCTCACTAACCCAAAGTGGCTCTCAGTCTTCAGATTTTTTTTTGTGTATGAATCAGATTCCTGGCCTGACTGTCTTTTGTTATTGAGGACTTATTGAGGACTTGGTCCCACCGGTCCGGTCTAGATTGAAATACAGAGACTTTGATCGGTTGGCCGATGTGACTTGTTACCATGGTGCTATAACGCTAACCTTGTTACCATGGTGCTATAACACTAACTACCACATCATGTACATGTGTGGTTGGTGAGAAAAGCTCATGGGTCACATGGAAGCCCTGATTACTTGTGACTATTCTGTATATTTGTATGTGTTTGCAGGCTATCAAATATTTATTTATTTATGAAAATATTGCCTCATGGGATTTCTCCTGAAGAACACCTATATTGACACCTCGGTGCAGAAGGGAGGAGTCCCAGGAGTTCCAGGGTGTATCGAACACACTGGCGTGGTAACACAGCTGATCCGTGAGGCGCGAGAGAGCAGAGGTGATTTGGCAGTGCTGTGGCTAGACCTCACCAACGCTTACGGATCAATTCCACACAAGCTGGTGGAATTGTCCCTGGGCAGATACCACGTCCCGGAGAAGGTCCGCAATCTCATCCTCGACTACTATAACAACTTTAGTCTGAGGGTGTCCTCTGGCACTTCAACATCAGATTGGCATCGTCTGGAGAAAGGCATCATTACAGGCTGCACAATCTCTGTGTCCTTGTTTGCACTGGCCATGAACATGCTTGTGAAGTCTGCGGAAGTGGAGTGCAGAGGCCCTTTGTCCAGATCCGGCTCCCGGCAACCCCCAATTAGAGCATTTATGGATGATCTCACGGTGACCACAACATCAGTGCCTGGATGCAGATGGCTCCTTCAAGGCCTTGATCGACTCATTAGTTGGGCAAGAATGAGTTTCAAGCCCACTAAGTCCAGGTCCTTAGTCTTGAAGAAAGGAAAGGTAACCGACCGCTTCCGCTTCAGTCTGGGAGACACAAAAATTCCAACTGTGTCAGAAAAGCCTGTGAAGAGCTTGGGCAAGCTCTTCACCAGCGATCTGAAGGACACCGCTGCGCGTCAAGCTACCAGCGATAACCTCAACACGTGGCTCTCAGCTGTGGACAAGTCAGGACTTCCTGGGAAGTTCAAAGCCTGGATCTATCAGCACGGCATCCTGCCTCGCCTCCTCTGGCCGCTGCTGATGTATGAATTCCCAATGACCACCGTGGAGGCTTTTGAGAGGAAGATCAGCTCCTCCCTGCGCAGGTGGCTCGGCCTGCCACGGAGCCTAAGCAGCGTTGCTTTGTTTGGGCACAACACCAAGCTGCAGCTTCCTTTCAGCAGTCTAGCAGAGGAGTTCAAGGTTTCCCGGGCCAGGGAAGTCCTGCTCTACAGAGATTCAGCAGACGGAAAGGTAGCTTCAGCAGGTGTGGAGGTCAGAACAGGAAGGAAGTGGCGTGCCCAGGATGCGGTGGAGCGGGCAGAGGCGAGGCTGCGGCACAGCACCCTGGTGGGGACCGTGGCTACTGGTCGGGCTGGACTGGGTAGCAACCCAAAACCATGCTACGGCAGAGCCAGAGGAAGGGAGAGGCGAAAGCTTGTCCAGGAGGAGGTTCGCGCCGAGGTGGAGGAGGCTCGCTTCAGCAAATCGGTGGGCATGAGCAAGCAGGGAGCCTGGACCAAGTGGGAGCACGCAGTTGGCCGTAAGATCACCTGGACTGAACTCTGGAAGGCGGAGCCACACCAGTTTAAGTTCTTGGTCAAATCAATTTATGATGTCCTCCCGAGTCCTGCCAACCTGTTTACCTGGGGCCTAACAGACTCACCGGCTTGCCAGCTCTGTCAGAAAAGAGGTTCATTAGAACATATCCTCAGCAGTTGCTCTAAGGCCTTGGGAGATGGCAGGTATCGCTGGCGCCATGACCAGGTCCTGCGGGCAATAGCAGACACCATCTGCACTGGCATCAACACCAGTAAGCGGCAACACCCAACCAAGAGCACGATCACCTTTGTCCGAACAGGGGAGAAACCTCAACCCTCCAAGAAAACCCAGGGGGGCCTGCTCACAACAGCAAGGGATTGGCAGCTCCTGGTTGACCTAGGCAGGCAGTTGCGATTCCCGGACATCATCGCAACCACGACACTCCGGCCAGACATGGTCTTGATGTCCGGAGCCAGCAAGCAGGTGGTGCTCCTTGAGCTAACTGTCCCCTGGGAAGACAGAATGGAGGAAGCGCAGGAGAGGAAGAGAGCGAAGTACGCCGACCTTGTGGTTGAGTGTCGGAGGAATGGGTGGAAGGCCCGCTGCGAGCCTATTGAGGTGGGCTGCAGGGGTCTTGCAGGTAAGTCCCTACACCGGGTCCTGGGGCTCCTTGGGATCTGTGGACTGCATAGAAGAAGAGCCATCAAAAACATCCTGGAAGCAGCTGAGAAGGCTTCGCGTTGGCTCTGGATGAAGAGGGGGGAGGCGTGGCGTAGTGCGCTACCTGGACACAAGTCGGGGGACTGATCACCCCTGGCTGGGTCGCCCGGGTGAGGGTGTCTGATGAAGACCCGAAACACCCTATGACCCTGGGAGCATCACTGATGATGTGTCCAGGTTGCACCATGAGGTGTATTATAGTACCATGTGTGTTTTTCACTGCAATCTAATTTCAGGCAACCAAGGGGCAGATTACATTAAATCATCATGTTCATTCACATTCACTTCCAGTGACTTATATTATTTGTGTGTGTGTGTGTGTGTGTGTCCGTCCAGCCCAGTGAAGGTCAATGTCCTTGAGGGAGGCACATTGTTGCAGGTTGTCATAGAAACGTCAGCGGGTTTGATTGAGACAGTGCCCGTGCCCACAGTGGAGCTGATCAACTAGAAGAAACAAGGAGACAAACAGTAGAGCCAGCCTGCCCAGAGAAGGCGGGTTGCTGGACACACACACAGATGTACCCGTTTGACTCAATGTAGACCTGTGTGTATCTGATGCATCTCAACTCACCGTCACTCACTTTGGCTCAAACTCATAACTAATGTGAATACAAACCGCTGTCAGTGAGGAGGATCTTGTGTCCAAGATGCTCGACTCGCAGACAGAGGGTTCTACGTTCGATTCCCAACGTCCTTGTAACCTGAACACCCCAGAGCAAAACGCCTAACCCTTGTCTGCTCCTTAATGACATCAATCTGAATTCCCTTTAAGTCCGTTTGGATCAAAGTGCCTGCTGAATGGTTAAATAGTAGACTGTCTGCTCTACCTACAGATCTGTTTCCACAGTCTGGGAACTGAATGCAGATTCCACATTCAGTTTGCTGTCCAGAAGGCGTTTAGAATCAAGTTGGACGCTGCGTGAGTAAGGCCCATTAACAGGCGAAGGGAAGGACTGAGTTTGACGTGATGTCATTAAACCTGCGGTAGGCCCTTCATAACGATCTCTGGCAGCTCTTCCACTAAGTGAACATGCTCTTGAGACTCAACCTAAAAGAAAAACCCATTCCAAATCAGGAGAAACATTTTTTTTTTAAATAAAAATTTACAATACGGGTACAGTAATGATCTACGGATCATTATTGTACCATTAACAGTAGTTAATTCAGCATTAAGCATTAACTAACAATTAACTAACTAATACATATACTAAAGGTGTTCATGGTAACTAAGGTGATGGTGTTTATGGTAACTACTGTATTCATTTTTGCATTTTAATTTCGTAGTGTGAGGGTTCCCCCTAAATCTAACCCTCTAGTAAATTATTACTAAATCATTAGTTAACTGTAAATTAAAGGTCATTTTAATGTATGCTTATTACTACATTAACTAATGTAAATCTATCTATCTATCTATCTATCTATCTATCTGTCTGTCTGTCTGTCTGTCTGTCTGTCTGTCTGTCTGTCTGTCTGTCTGTCTGTCTGTCTGTCTGTCTGTCTGTCTGTCTGTCTGTCTGTCTGTCTGTCTGTCTGTCTGTCTGTCTGTCTGTCTGTCTGTCTGTCTGTCTGTCTGTCTGTCTGTCTCTTAATATCACAAAAATCTATATGAACTTGAAGCACAACACAAAATATGTGTTTTTATCCTGTAGTACAAGAGCAACAAGCTGCCTGTGAATAGATCAATAGTTATTTCTACCACTTGAATATCAATATGGTCTAAAATGCGATACCACCACCTTCATCAAACTGTTATCATCACTGGGTGATTTAGTGCACTCCTATATGTTTAAAATAATCTTTTTTCTCAACACGCTCCCCAATGACTTGCCCAGTTCTTTCTGCTTTCTCTTCCTCCTCCACTGTGCCCTTTCTTCATCCTTCTATCGATACAGACTCACCCATTTGCACCTTAGTTTCCTTTGATATGAATAATATCTCTTCTGTCTTCTCATCCTCACACTCACACTCTTGTTCTCTCTTTTTCATGGAACTCTTTCCTGTATTTTCCTTTCATCATCTCCTCCTGTCACACCTTCCAAAGTCCCCATCGTATGTTCCTCCATTCTCTCGTCGGGCACTCCCCTTCATCCTCACCTTCCTGGCTGCCTCCAGGATGCCCACAGCAAGCTCTTCCTCAGGCCAGTGTCCACCAGGCTTCCCTGGTGTGTGAACCATCCAACAGTCTGGTGGAGGTCTGCACACTCCTCACTTGTCCTTTTATTCACCCACTACTTATATACAGTAGTGGCTTTTTCTCTGTATACTGGCTCGATGCCCTCTGTGCACAGTCTGGTGGAGGTCTTCACACTGACACACAGTCTGGTGGAGGTCTTCACACTGACATACAGTCTGGTGGAGGTCTTCACACTGACATACAGTCTGGTGGAGGTCTTCACACTCACACACAGTCTGGTGGAGGTCTTCACACTGACATACAGTCTGGTGGAGGTCTTCACACTGACACACAGTCTGGTGGAGGTCTTCACACTCACACACAGTCTGGTGGAGGTCTTCACACTGACATACAGTCTGGTGGAGGTCTTCACACTCACACACAGTCTGGTGGAGGTCTTCACACTGACATACAGTCTGGTGGAGGTCTTCACACTGACATACAGTCTGGTGGAGGTCTTCACACTCACACAAAGTCTGGTGGAGGTCTTCACACTCACACACAGTCTGGTGGAGGTCTTCACACTGACATACAGTCTGGTGGAGGTCTTCACACTGACATACAGTCTGGTGGAGGTCTTCACACTCACACACAGTCTGGTGGAGGTCTTCACACTGACATACAGTCTGGTGGAGGTCTTCACACTGACATACAGTCTGGTGGAGGTCTCCACACTCACACACAGTCTAGTGGAGGTCTCCACACTCACACACAGACTAGTGGAGGTCTGCAGACTTCTCACTTGTCCTTTTATTGTGCTTACATACACTCTTTCATCGAGCACACAGATTTCAAATAAAACACAGTACCTTGTACAAATGTGCTTTTTCTCTTCTTGTTTTCACATATTTTCTTTTTGATGTTTAAATATTCATATTAAAGACCGGTCGGTAAGATTTAAGGGCTTTCATTTGTATGTAATTTTTAATTGTGCTTTAGGAGCTTATCCGTCAGCTTTTAGTGAGTCTGCCTCTGTATGAGCCAATTTATAGTTGATTCAAAAATGTAAATTTATATTTTTACATGATCAAACTGTGAACTGACGCTGGCGGGGGCGGGGCCTGGCTGCAGGAGAGGGAAGGACCCTGCAGAGCAGAAGAGGGAAGGACCCTGCAGAGCAGGAGGTGGAAGGACCCTGTAGAGCAGGAGAGGGAAGGACCCTGTAGAGCAGGAGGTGGAAGGACCCTGTAGAGCAGGAGGTAGAAGGACCCTGTATAGCAGGAGGTAGAAGGACCCTGTAGAGCAGGAGGTAGAAGGACCATGTAGAGCAGGAGGTGGAAGGACCCTGTAGAGCAGGAGAGGAAAGGACCCTGTAGAGCAGGAGGTGGAAGGACCCTGCAGCAGCAGAGCAGGAGGTGGAAGGACCCTGTAGAGCAGGAGGTGGAAGGACCCTGCAGCAGCAGAGCAGGAGGTGGAAGGACCCTGTAGAGCAGGAGGTGGAAGGACCCTGTAGAGCAGGAGGTAGAAGGACCCTGTAGAGCAGGAGGTGGAAGGACCCTGTAGAGCAGGAGAGGGAAGGACCCTGTAGAGCAGGAGGTAGAAGGACCCTGTAGAGCAGGAGGTAGAAGGACCCTGTAGAGCAGGAGGTGGAAGGACCCTGTAGAGCAGGAGAGGGAAGGACCCTGTAGAGCAGGAGGTGGAAGGACCCTGCAGCAGCAGAGCAGGAGGTGGAAGCGGGTGCAGTAGGTGGGAAGGAGCGGGTTCTCAAGATTCAAGATTCTTTATTGATCCCTGGGGGAAATTAAAGGTCCAAGCAGCTCAAGACGTAGACTTAACAAAAATTAAAAGTAAGAAATAAGAAAAAAGAAATAAGAAATAAGTAAATAAGTAAAGACAAGGTCCACATGTATGTAATGTAATGTAATGTAAGTTTATTTGTATCAGGGACAACATACAAAATAACATTAGTCTCGAAATGAGAGGAGATGCTTTGTATCAGATTTAGCTAACTAGCTACTCTCCATCCATAGTCCCTGGGCAGGTGAGAAAAAACAAGAAGACAAAATAGTCATTTTACAGGGCAAGACAAACATCTATACACATGTGCATATAGACACCCACTCACACATCACACACATTCAAGTACAAAACATATTCTCTAACAACACAAAATAAGAGTAAACAATTGTTAAAATACTTAATACTTATATTAGACAAGGTTAAAAAATGTGCTGTAGGTTCCACAGTGATTGTAAGGTGAATGTGGTGAGAGACGGCCTGACCTCTGTGTGAGGTAACGACACACGAAGGGGCAATGGTGGGACACAGCTGTCACATCCATGTCCATCAATGTGTGCTTCAGAGCCTCCACCAAAACACAGACATACATAACATTAGCCAAATGAAAACCACTAGAATACATCAATGGACAATAAGATGGACCCCCTAAAGGATGTCTGCTGACTTAGTGGTTGACATCTGGTGATCTTCATAACGTGAAGAGAAGGTGCCTCCTTAACTTGTCTGACATAAATCTGCTCCATGTTGTTTTCACTGTCTGCAGAAATGGACCAGGAACCATCAAACACAATCTACACAACCTTTCCATCACCTTGGCATGTAGTTATATTTTTTGGGCCACAAAGGTGACGTAGAGACCCCCTGTGGACCGCCGCTGGCTATTCTACACCAAAGAAAACAATTGACCCTCATCGACACCAAGAGGAGCTGAGAGGAGGCAGGTTGAGATGGGAGGAGGTGAAGGAGATTCCATCAATCCTCCGTAACAATGGATTATTCATACTTATTACTGGTAAACCGCTACGCACTGTCCATTAAAGACTGTTTGGAACACGGAGCACAGTTAAAGGGAGTCATGCAACACAGCAACTGACAATTTTCCATCCTCCACAATAATTTATGTTCCATTGTTTCCCCAGCAGCCCCAAGACTAGCTCCAGCTGTGCCCAGTTATTCAAGTATCCACCCATTAGCAACTTTAGAAATGGTCCTATTAGTATTACAGGAGCACAAGGTCTCATAATCAGAACTAGAAGGAACATTATAATGCCTGTTAGATAAACACCAGACGCATGTTGTGGTTGTGGACTTAAAAAAGAAAAATGTTACTTCAATAAATATTTTTTGAGCAGAGCAAACAGAATAGCAGTCCTGTGTGTGTGTGCTACTATAAGTATGTATGTATGTATGTATGTATGTATGTATGTATGTATGTATGTATGTATGTATGTGTGTGTGTGTGTGTGTGTGTGTGTGTGTGTGTGTGTGTGTGTGTGTGTGTGTGTGTGTGTGTGTGTGTGTGTGTGTGTGTGTGTGTGTGTGTGTGTTTGTATGTATGTATGTATGTATGTATGTATGTACTGTATGTCTGTGTGTGTGTGCGTGTTTGTGTGTGTGTGTGTGGGGAGATAGATAGACCAATATACCAATATAGATAGGGAGATATGGAGAGATGGACAGTGATAGCTGGAGACAGAGAGTGATGGACACTGAGGGCAGTGATACCAGCCAATCAGGGACCCTGCCGCCTACTGCGGTTGTCTGAAAGACGGCTCAAACATGCTCATTACATTACACAGGAGATGAGGCCTTACTGGAAATAATGCTGCCCCCATTCTCCTCCCGGGTGAAACAAAGTTGGGATACAGCGAATCACTTTGTTACAGGGAGAATGCTTTTAAAACATTGAAAATGGATTTCCTGAGCAGCGTTTCATTATTGGATTCTGTTTCATCAGATGTGTGCTCAGTTCACCAGATTACTGAAATTAAGGCATTCCACTTTGTTTACAGTTTGGAACCCAGGACCAAGAAGATGGGTTGGACAGTGTTCACTACACACACACACACGCAGGCACGCACGCACGCACGCACGCACGCAGGCACGCAGGCACGCAGGCAGGCAGACAGGCAGGCAGGCAGGCAGGCAGGCAGACAGACAGACAGACAGACAGACAGACAGACAGACAGACAGACAGACAGACAGACAGATAGATAGATAGATAGATAGATAGATAGATATGGATAGATTGATAGATAAAGATTTAGAGATGGATAGATTGATATATAGAGAGATAGAGATAGATATATTGATAGAGAGATAGAGATGGATATATTGATAGCTAGAGAGATATAGATGGATAGATTGATAGATAAAGAGATATAGATGGAGAGATTGATAGATAGAGAGATAGAGATGGATAGATTGATAGATAGAGGGATAGAGATGGATAGATTCATAGGTAGAGAGATAGAGATGATAGATTGATAGATAGAGAGATAGAGATAGATAGATTGATAGATAGAGAGATAGAGATGGATAGATTGATAGCTAGAGAGATAGAGATGGATAGATTGATAGATAGAGATATAGAGATAGAAAGATTGATAGATAGAGAGATAGAGATGGATAGATTGATAGCTAGAGAGATAGATTGATAGATAGAGAGATAGAGATGATAGATTGATAGCTAGAGAGATAGATTGATAGATAGAGAGATAGAGAGATAGAGATGATAGATTGATACAGTAGGTGGGGGGACAGGGGTAGGAGAGGAATGAACAGAATGCCCCAAGTGCTGCAGCAGGCTGTGCTGACGTGAGGAGTGTTCCCAAACACACTTAGTAGTGACTGCAGATCCACTGCATTACCATACACACACACACACACACACACACACACACACACACACACACACACACACACACACACACACAATGCCTGGGGGAGAGGCTTGTTGGCGGGCAGCAGTAGAATGGGGACAGAATTTCCTCTGGTCCTGAAGAGATGTGAGGTCACTTTGTAGCTCAGATCCCTGTGTGTGTGTGTGTGTGTGTGTGTGTGAGTGTGTGTGTGTGTGTGTGTGTAGTTTTCAAGGTGTCTGTCTCGATATCACAGCAAGTCTCTGAATGTCCAGGTGTCTCTCTGTGTGTGTGTGTGTGTGTGTGTGTGTGTGTGGTGTGTGTGTGTGTGTGTGTGTGTGTGTGTGTGTGCGCGCATTTTGGTCTGGCTGAAGATGTATGTGTGTTCTCCAGGATGTGTGCAGATTAGCTCTTTCTCCACACTAGCCCTCTTCCCTCCACCGCAATCTCCCTGTCCTCTCCTCTCCCCTGTTCTCTCCCTCTCCTCATCCATTATGTCTGTCTCCATCTCCCATGTCCATGCCCCTCCGCTCTCCTACCGCGCTGCTCTGTGTCTTCATGGAGCAAGGTGCGTAGCATTGGATCACTAGCCTCTGCCTGTCACACTGTCCAATCACATCTAGAGAGAGAGAGGGGGGGGGGGAGAGAGAGAGAGAGAGAGAGAGAGAGAGAGAGAGAGAGAGAGAGAGAGAGAGAGAGAGAGAGAGAGAGAGAGAGAGAGAGAGAGAGAGAGAGAGAGAGAGAGAGAGAGAGAGAGAGAATATTGAATGGGGAGAGGGAGGGAATGGAGAGAGATGGGGTGAGAGGGAAGACTAGGCAGTGAGAGGGGGAAGAGAAAGCACGAGAGAGGAGAGAGAGAGAGAGAGAGAGAGAGAGAGAGAGAGAGAGAGAGAGAGAGAGAGAGAGAGAGAGTGTGAGAGAGAGAGTGAGAGAGAGAGAGATCGTGAGCGAGAGAG
>JAXIVH010000353.1:106903-129403 GCA_036785325.1 Urophycis tenuis | reverse complement strand
TCCATAAATAAATATGAGTAAAGTGAATAAGGTGAATCCACAGTGTGTGTGTGTGTATATGTATACCCAACAGGGGAAGGAGAGGAGCAGGTGAACGGAGGGGAGCCGGGGTTGAGCGCAGGGCAGTGGCGCTGCTGCTGGTAGGAGGCAGCCTGACGGCACCAGACCAATTGGCAAATGCGCGTTAGCCTGGAACCTCTCAGTTCATTTTTCAATTTCCAAGGGGCGTTATCAACGGGCGCAGACTAAATGCCCCCGGACCCAATTGGATAGACCCTGCAACCAATCAGAGCGAGGAAGCGTGTGTGTGTGACACAGCGCTGGGCGCCGTGTTGGTCAAATTCAACTTTTGCCACACAAACGCATCTCTCTCTGGTCAACCAAGTCTCCCTTTAAGTGCGGCTGTTTGATCTCGTCTGGGAGAAAACGCACCGTCCAGTCCATTTCATACTGTGGCGATGGAGTCAACAGACAGCGGCGTCCATCTTGGTCCGTCGAGTCCGCATATCAACCCACCCCCCCACGTTAGATAAACGGTTTTGATTGGCCCGGGGTCAGGGCAGCTGGAAACATCTGTGTGAACGTGGGGGGCTCCAGACCATCTGCCAGAGCAAATAAAACACAAGCTCACGGATTCACCTGGAATGATGTCGAGTCACCCCGCTAAAAAAAGATGCGAGTTAAGCTAACATAGTTTTTCCTTTCCAGCAAAAATGTAGAACAACTTTGCGGTAAACAAGAGGCCAGAGTTGTCTGACCTGGAATGCCGCGCACGCGGACATTTTGTGCGCCGTAGGTTTGATGACGCAGGGGGGGGGGGGGTCGGAGGGTCGACACCATTCTGTCTTCCGGTCATTAAAAACGTCTCGGCCAGTTGTCGGAACGGGGCTCGGCGTACGACGAAACAAAAACCGTTCTGCGTTCTGCGTTCTGCGGCGGTCCTCGCCCAGCGGCGGTGGTCTTGTCCTCTTCAGAAACCTTCCTAATGACCCCTTTCCCCTGCGTGTCACCCAGGGGGTGGGGGTGGGGGGGCCTCATTAGGCACCAATAGCTCGCAGCCCGGTTCCTTCATCAAAACATGAAAAAAAAAGCGGCTTTCATTGCCGCTCGCGGTTCACTCGTGCACACTCGTGCGTGTGCGGGCACGTGCGCGGTCAGAAGCCCGGCGGTGGCGCTCTGGCGAGGCCGGGCGTGCGCTTGGTGAGATGAAACGTTTTTGGGTTTTTTTTTGTTGTCGTTTTTTGTGTGCAGTGTTCATCGTTTGATCAAAGTTAACGAGACCGGCCGCTGGCCCCGCTGACCTCGGCCTCACTAAAGGAAAGACAGAACTAAAAGACGAGGAGGAAAACACGACGTCACCGCGTTTAGCGGCGGCTAAACGTAGCGCGTGTGCTTTTTTCGTGCGCAGCGCTCCCCCGCTAACATGGACATAGGCAGAGCGGTCGACCTCGCTGCCATTTTTCGGAAGCCATCTTTGGGGTCCCGTTGAGTGATGTTGGGGTGGGCACCTGGGGAAGTGTGTGTGCACCTGCTCAGAGCGGCTATAGGGGGCAGGGGGGGGGGAGGATAGGAGAGGGGAGAGTGAATGACGACAATAGTGGGAGGAAGATCAAAACGGGCCGTTTCCCCGCGTCTCGCTCGGATGTCTCTGACGGCCTTGAGGGGAGAGTTTATTATTATTATGATGATTATGATTCAAATGATGTTCTTACTCCCGCCACCTGTTTGATGTGAGGTAATCAGAGATTAGTGGCGTGGGTGGGGGGGGCGGGGAGTCGGGGAGTCGGGTGTCTGTAGACGTCGCTGCTTGTGTTGCGTTTTGACTTCAGAGGAGGTCAAGGATCAAGGAGGTTTGAATCTCTGCGGGAGTGTCCTCGAGCAGTGTCATTGAAAGCCCCCCCCGCTTCCAGGGTTGAGGGCTCGACGCCAGAGCCACACCCCAGCTTAGTTGTCTCTCTCTCTCTCTCTCTCTCTCTCTCTCTCTCTCTCTCTCTCTCTCTCTCTCTCTCTCTCTCTCTCTCTCTCTCTGCGACTCCACCGATATCATTGCTTCTCTGGAAGCAATGATATCCCTCTTCCTCCTCCTCCGTCGTCATGGCAAACGTGGCCTATTGATTTGCCTGCCTTACAAACCCGACTGGCATTTATAAGCTCCGTCCTCCCTTTTATAATGATTAAGCAGTATCCACGCCGCGATGTGCCCGATTCACTCAACCAGACGCTCTTTTCTGGACATAAACTACCTAATTGCCTCTCCAGGACTCGTTCTTTTCGGTCTCTTTTTTTCTCTTTTTTTTTTTTTCTTTCGATGCCTTTTCAATTTCCACCTGCAAACGTCTGTTGGCCGTCTTAATTGGGTGTTTGCCCACATGCCGACCAGACCAGCCTGATTAATCACCCTCCCTCTGAACGTACCGCAAAGAGAGTGAACGCGGAGTCGTGTGCGCGGCATTTTCGTTTGCCTGTGTCAAACGTCACAGCGCCGCTACTGTTTTTTTTTTTTGTTGTCATCGGGACCGAAGATGTAGATTGCGTGGCGCCGAGAGACATTTGTCATTCTGGGTGGGGGGAGGGACGACACAGGCACCTACTCTCTCTGTCCCTCCCGACGCCCCGTAACGCCACTCAGAGGTGATGCAAAGGGCTCTTCAGCCAAGATGATGTATGGCACCAGAACACCATCACCACTTCAGACACTTTCTTCCCGGCAATGGTTCTCTGAAATCTATTTCAGGTTCCCTGCAAAAATGTACCCCGGTTGACAGACACTAAAGGTATCATTTAAAAAAAAAAAAAAAAAAATATATATATATATATATATATATATATATATATATATATATTTCGGTCTACCTTTTTGGAGGATGGAAGGAAAACTTGTGCCCGACTGTGATATCTCTCACTGTTCATGAAAGCCTGTGTTAGATAGCCACTATTTGATAGATTTTCCCGCGGAGCATGTGGTGAGTGTGTGGGTACCTCCCTTCCTAGCGCGAAAGGATCACGCACACCTTTTGGTAGCAATGCTAATCAGGTTTTTTTTTTTTTTTTTTTTTTGTATTACTGTGGTAGCGTAGCCACAAGCCGACTGCTCCTGTTGCACATGGGACACTATTCCTCCTCCTCCTCCTCCTCCTTAACACCACTGGCCTACGGCTCCTCGGACCCAGGGACTCCCGCCCCAAATCCATTGTCTTTATTAACCCTCACCCCTTTCTCTCTGTCGCCTGTCCCTTTCTGAATCTCTCCCCCCTCTCCCTCCCTGCCGCGGTCTCTCTGGTATCAGCCCCTTCTTATTCTCCCAGCATTCTCCCTTGTCGTTGTCATATCAATAAGGGGATTGCGTAAATTGATTTGTGGGCGGGGCAGGAGGTGCTCCTGGTTTTCAATAACACCGAAGGTTGACGCGGTTCACTTTCCCGGCGTCTTCTTCTTGTGGCATTTTCTCCTCTTTGGGGTTTTATTTAATTAGTTCCGGATCTATTTTGGACCGGCTAACCTTTTGGGCCGGCGTCTGCGGCCGGCCCTCGATTCGACCGTGTTGCTGGGATTTGGCGTGCTGCTTTTTGCGTTTCACAGTGCTCTGAAATAAATCTGTTGTATACCATGTATATACTACTAGCAATGGTTCACCTAGCAATTGGAAATGCTTGAAACTTGCTCTGGTGACTTGCTCACTGTATTCCCAGCAATGAAGTGTTTCACCTACTTCTGACCAATGTACTTATTGCAAGTACATTGTGCAAGTGCCCTAAACGTAAATGCTTTGTCACAGGTGTGAAATGAAAACGCGTATAATCATTGATAAACATAGTGATTCAGAGGGGCATGCAGTAGAAAGTATATGAATAATCATATATTTTATATAAATCTGGATCTAAAATCACCACCTCCCTGTCAAAACGCCAACTGTCGTCATAACCCCCCCCCCCCCCCCCACCACCACCACCACCACCAAAGTCTGGCTTTAATCAGTCTCCGACGTGTTTGGTGTTGAGCATTGCCTAGAGCCCGCCTGTGTGTCTCTCAGATGACATCGCAGATGTTGTGCCATGTGATGACAGTCTGGCGGAGCGTTGAGCTGCTGTCACTCCCAGATGTGGTCCGGTGCTGTGATCAACACCATCTTGTCTGTGTGTGCGTGTTTGTGCTAGTCATGTTTTTGTGTGTGTGTGTGTGTGCGCGTGTGCATGTGTGTGTGTGTGTGTGTGTGTGTGCGCGCGCATCAAGGCGTCGCCATTTAATGTCCATCACCAGGCTGCCAGTCTCCGCATTAATATTTCCCCGCAAAGGAGGACTCGAGGGAGATGTCCCTACATCTCCCCCCCCCCCCCCCATGTTATGATTCTGTTTACCTCCTCCGTAAAGTTACGGAGCTGGCTGCACTCTGGTTAGCCCCGCCATCCCTCACCCGCGCCGCATCATCCCGTGGAAGCTCCCCGCCGCGCAGCCTACAGCCACGGGCACGGTGAGGACGTGAGGCCGGAGGAGACAAGCCAAACAAACAGAGGAACTGTACAGATTTCAGAAACGCTGGGGCGTTGTGTCAGGGGCGCTGCTGCTGCTGCTGCTGCCATGAGACGTTTGCACAGCCATCAGAAGGCGGCTGGCGCGCGTCTTCCTCATGTATTCCATGATGAAACGACAGACACAGAAGTCTGCTTTTATTTGTATATATTTATATATTTATATATTACTACAGTGAATAATCGGGGGGGGGGAAATACCTCACCCCCCCCCCCCCCCAACGCATCATCCTAATGCCGGCCCTGACCTGAAAGCTTTTAGAGGGTTCACTTTGGTGCTGGGGTCCAGCCATCCTCCCTTGTGAGAGAGGGGGGGGGGAGAGAGAGGGGGAGAGAGAGGCTGCTTTCTAATGGGGTCCCTGTCTGAGGCGCTGCTCTCTCACTGCACACCGGGACGCCCGTGTCGCCCGGGCCGCTCTGAGCCACGCCGGGAAACGTGCCAGAGACACGGCAACCAGGTGGTGGTGTGTGTGTGTGTGTGTGTGTGTGTGTGTGTGTGTGTGTGTGTGTGTGTGTGTGTGTGTGTGTGTGTGTGTGTGTGTGTGTGTGTGTGTCTAGTCTATAGTCTATAGTCTATACTTCAAACAGTTATGACTTTTAACGCAACGCGCAAAAGTAATGCCAAAGAACGGTCAACTGTGTATGCTTGTTTGTGAGTGCGGGTGTGTGTTTGTTTGTTTGGGGTGGTGAGGGAGGGAGAGAGGGAGAGGGAGAGAGAGAGGGAGAAAGAGAGAGAGAGAGAGAGGGAGAGTTATACTTCAAAGAAGTATGATGTTAGGTAATGCAAGGTACGATGTAAGGTGTTGGTAACATAGAATAATTCCCCTTTGCGCCGCTGTGTGCGGTCGTGTCCGTATCCATGCGCGTTTGCGTGTCCGTGTTTGTGTCTGTGTGTGTGTCTGTCTCTGTCTCTGTGTGTGCGTGCGTGCGTGTGTGCCTGTGTGCTTGTGTGTGCATGTGTGCATGTGTGTGTGTGTGTGAGCGCGCGTGCATGTTTGTGTGCGGGCATGCGTGTTTACGTGCCGACAGCCGTCTGCATGCTGATTTAGAGATCAAAGCCCAGCCCATTACCCCATCAGGGCTCTGCTGATCAGGGTTAAGTGGACTAACAGAGTGGCGACGCCGGGGGAATGGCGTCCCGCGTCCCATCCAAAGTGAGATTTAACGGCGGTTTTTCGGCGGTGTCTCAGAACAGGGGGATTTTCAGAGCAAAGGGAGCGGCCAGCTCAGAGAGAGAGAGTGAACACCAAAACAATTGCGGTGGCTCTCTGTGAAGAGTTTAGCAAAGAGCATTGCGGGTGGTTTTTCTGTTAATTGAGTTTGATTGGATTCATGTGAAAAAAAAAACCCGGGGCCCGCAAATGGGACCGACATTAACCGCTAATGGGGTGGACATAAAACAGTTCACTTCACAGCTTGTTTTTTTTTTTTGTCTTGTCCGTGTCACTTAGTTGCTACGGCTTCTTTCGTCGGCCTTCTTCTGTGGGGAATGGGAAGCAAGAGAAAAGACCTGGCGGTTGATATGCAGTGGTGAACAGCCATGGGTGGTGGCGTCCCGGGCTCTTCAAAGGCTTTCCTATTACTGGTGTATTTACATACCGTGGGAGGGCGGGCTCTGCTGGATCTCTGCCACATCCCGGGTTCAAGTAGAGAAGCAGTGGCCCTCAGTGGGAGCCCGACGGCTCTGTCTACCCCAGGAGCAGCAGTGCGCCTCATTCATTTTAGATGTGTCCTCTTCGGTCCATTCTATGGCACCGCCTCAGCGGATGTATGCAAGATGGTCGACGAGGGACCCCATCGCCTTGGCAACCGGGTCATCTTCACCATTCATTCCATCGCATGGCCTCAGCGGATGTATGCAACATGGCCGACGACGGTCTCATCGCCGTAGCAACCGGGTCTAGTGTCACAGGTGGGGGGGGGCGGGTGACACGACTCCAACCCCATCATGGCTGAATGGACGCAATTCACAGCACATCTCGAGGTGTGGCGAAGGACGCTTCAGACATTACCACCACTTACGGTGTGTGGTCAGTAGTGCAGGGCGTGTGTAAATGTCATGATTCATGGCATGTCGCGCTCGCCACGTACATATTTCAGATTCGCCCGGTCGTCGTTCGGAGGGGCCGATCATCGCCTCGAGACGTTAAGTACCTCGTCAAGCACGCGCCGAGAAATGGATTATGGGTAGTTTTGAGTGCGTCGTATTTATTGGTTCTCGCCGGCGTTCGTGATATACGTTTGCTCGCGCTCTGGCCAGCAGCCTCTATTTTAGTTGTAGTTTTTCTTTATGCGCTCGTTAACGTGCTCGTTAGGTGTCACATCACAGCTGTGTGCCGAGTGCCAGAGTTTGCGTCTTCGGCCCGTCGGCGCGTCCACCGGCTCCCGTCAGCCGCCGCCGCTGCCGCCGCCGTTCAAAGCTGGCGGAACGGAACAACGCGTCACTTTCAAAGCCGCCGGTGCGCTTAAGTGACGACGACGACGACGATCCAAAAATAAATACAAAAAAAAAAAAAAGAAATAAGCCAGGACGATTTGCACGAACAAAGCGTGAAATTGACGACAGCCCGACAAGTAACGGCGAGCAATCCTCCATTTGGATGAAGCGTGAAATAGTCATCATGCTGACAAGAAATGAAAAATAGCATTCCGTATGTATTCCATTCTCCCAAGATTCCTCGGGGGGGGGAAGGGGGAATATGTTTCTCACTTGTAGTGCAATGTGCATCTTTATGTAGACAACAATGTGCGCTCGATGCATAATTCATTCATTTAATTGTTTGCCATCACAAGCTATTAATCTATTGACGGCGCTTCCTCGCTGTCCACTCTGGAATTAACGACGTTAAACAGCACTTATGACTCAACGATGTCCGGTTAATCCGTTCAAACGTTGTCCCCTCTGAAGGAGGACTTCACAACGCCGCGTACGGCAGGCCAGTGTGTGCTACGTACATTTTAATGCCGTACCGTACGCGTTTCATCAATTGCTTTGGTTCCCTCTAATTAAGTGCCCGGATGCGTTTCCCCATCACGTTGGCAGATCAAAGAGACTGCTCAAAGGCTGAACAAGATGGCTGTGTGTGTGTGCGTGTGCGTGCGTGTGTGCGTGTGTGTGTGTGTGTGCGCGTGTGTGTTTGTGCGTGTGTGTCTATCAGTAAGTCCTTATCAAATCTGTACTTGTTTGTGTCTTATCTGGAGTGCTCCACATGGAACCCGAGCCCGCAATGTTGTCCTGCTACAATTAGCGCTTAGATTGTACAACCGTTCTCTATTTTTGGGGGCGGAAGCACGGATCCAAATTCACATCTCACGTCTTAATCTATCTCACATTCTTGATCAGATTTGCTCCGTTTGAGGCAACGCAGCCGCGTCTGACCAACTTGCTTGCTTGAACAGGGCGGGGGGGGGGGAGTATTCACCGATATGTCGGGGCTAATGGACCGTATAAACGGGGCCACGTGTGCATTGTGGCGCCCGATAGATGTGAAACGCGAGGCTTAATCAAGAGTGAAGGGTGGATGGAGGAGAGGCGAGCAAACGAATCCAAGAGAGAAGCAAGCAAGGAAAGTGGAGAGGATGCGATCATGAAAAGCACTCCAGATATGCATCGGACGCCACCGTTCGGAGTAGACTTGGACACGGTGTCCTCCGGTCTCTTGTACTGAGCACATCCTGTGTGTGTAGGCTGGGACGCCGGGATGCTGAAATGGCGAGTGATTGTGTGTATGTGTGTGTGTGTGTGTGTGTGTGTGTGTGTGGGCGTGCTGTGCCCGTACACCATGCAATGTGACCTGAAGCGACTGGCCAGCCATGATGCAATCCTACATTGATGGATAGAGGAAAAAAACGACCTCGATTTTGCCTTTTGCGTCATGATTTGGTCTGTCGTGTTTGTATTAAGCTTCCAGGACATTGAAACCCCCCCCTCCCCAAAAAAAAAAAAAAAAATTTGTTTGTTTTGAAAGGACTATCTGTAAAGTCGTATTTCGGTACAAAGGGAAAATGATGAATTGTTAAATTGGTAAATATCAAACATGAGGCCACCTTTGCACAAGGCATGGGATTATTACCTCTTGCCGTGTTTTTCATGTCAACACCACTGGCACATATTGGCAGTAGTCAAAGATACACGAACACAGCATCCCACAGTGAAGTGAACACAAAGCCCGTCCACCTCTCTCTCTCTCTCCTCTCATGTATCGCGTGGCGCTGAGGACGGGCACATTCAGCAGGTCATGCCGACCACTACTTTACCCTGCTCTCTCGGGGAGCCCAGGGCCCCTTGGTCGCCTCGAATCCTCAGCTCAGCCAGTGACGTCGCGCTCTGATTGCCCTGGGAATGTCAATGGTGCTGATGGAGGAATGCTCCTCACCTGGCCCAGCGTCTCCACCTCCTCCTCCTCCCCACAGACCTTGTGTCCCAGACTTGGTGGCATACTTACTTCAATAACATGGCCCCCGGTGTGAGAGGAGCTAAGGTGTCTGATAAAGTGACTGGGCCTCCTGCTGAACATAGCCATCACAATATGTGCCACAGTGCACTGCACTTGAGGCTGTACAGGAAAGAAGTGATTATGAGGAAAATGCCCAAATCGAGTGACTCCTTAAAGTAGTGGTTGCAAAATATACTGCGGGACTTGTGATTCATTATATAACATGTATGATGCATGATGCACACCTACACACCCACACACACGCAGACAGACACATATACAGAAAGACACACGTGCAGACGGGCAGACAGACACACAGACACATGGTATTGGTATTTGCTGATGCGGAGCAGACAGACAGACACCAAGACACATGGTATTGGTATTTGCTGGTGCGGAGCAGACAGACAGACAGACACACAGACAGACACCAAGACACATGGTATTGGTATTTGCTGGTGCGGAGCAGACAGACAGAGAGACAGACAAACAGACACACAGACACATGGTAGTGGTACTTGCTGGTGCGCAGCAGGCAGACGGACTGGGCCAGGCCGCTTTGGGACCCGCTATATGTATTTGACACCGGGCCTACCCTACCTAGCACTTTTCATCTCCATTAGAGTCAGCGGGCCGTGGCGGGAGCCACAAAGGTCCAGATGCGCCAGACGGTAACTGCTAACTCTTTTATTTTTCCCCCTCCACCATTCTTATCTCTTTTTTTTTCTTCCCCCCCCCCCCCCCCCAATGTACTGCTTCATCCTCCCACGGCCTCGTTCTCCTCCTCCCCCTCCTCCTCTTTCCTCTTCCTCCACCTTGGAAACAGCTGTCGTGTGTTCATTATCCGCCTAATGGTAGTGCAGATATCCCTCGGTGGTGGGTTAAAGTAGAACGGGCACACGCGCGCACACACGCACACACACACACACACACACACACGCACACCCGAGCCCTCGAACCTGAATCTTCTATTTTCCCGCGTTCCTTTCCCGTGTTTGGGTCCCCCGCGCTCTTCATCTTGTTCCCTCTCATTACGCTCGTTGAGTCTTTTTTTTCTTTTCATGCCTCTGAAGTCTGAGGCCCCGCTTGTGTTTTTCGTCAATGGCTGGCAGGTCTGCCTCCATCACCAAGGGGGAAAAGAAGTCACGCTGCGCAACTCTGGTCCTGGTTCTGGTTCTGGTGCACGTCAGAGACAAACTTGCAACCTCTGCGTTTTTTTTATTTAATTTTTTTTTTTTTTTTTTTTTTTTTTTAATATAATTCCTTCACATCGTCTCCCTGTGATCTTCTCTTCCTCACCTCTCTCATCCCCGTCTCCCCAGCTCCACGTGGGGCTAATTTAGCTCCTCAGAGCTGAGCGGCAGCTAAGGCGAGTTCAAAGTGCGCATCTCGTCTCCGTCTCCTCCGTGCATCGGGATCAGAGACCGATGGGCTCGGGACGGGGGGGGGGGGGGGGGGGGGGGAGCGGCCGGCCCCCGTTTCCACAGGGGGGGAGGGGAGGTGTATGTGTGCCGCGTAGCACGCCGCCAGGCGCACACGGTGACACCCGCGTTTTCGTTGTTTTCCACCAGTTTGACCGAACTGCGTGTCGGCTGTCACCACCAATGGCACTTTATAATCGCTCTTTGTAACTTACCACTCAAGTCAGAGATGTGGTATACTAGCAATGGTTAACCTAGCAATTGAAATGCTTGAAACTTGTTCCGGTGACTTTCTTACTGTGTTAGCCACAATGAAATGTTTCACCTTCTTATGACAAATGTACTCTTTTGTAAGTTGCTTTGGATAAAAGCGTCTGCTAAATGCCCCGAAATGAAATGAAATAAACGAAATAGAAAAGGTGAATCTTGCCAGATAAAGCGTCGATGACAGAACACGGTTTACATTGGAACACACACAAGTATGTAAGTAAGATGCGCTAAACCTGCGGTTTACTTGTCTGATGATGACTTCATCCAAGCCTGTGTGACCAATAACTCGCCGTGTCGCTCGAATGCGCTGTAAATCGCAAACATGTTTGTTTTGACTCACTTCCTGTCTGCTGTGGACGTGAGCCCTCCCTTTCCTTCAACCCCCACGTTCACCCGCGCGTTGTTTCCGTCCGGCCGAAGGCCACACGCGTCGATAGAGATTCAGGTCTTGTGTGACTCTATATCCTGGCAGCGTTCGTTCTTTTCTTCAGCGCTTTTTTTTTTTTCCCCATTCTTTTTTTTTTTTTCTTTCTTTTTTGTCCGTGCGGTCTTGGTTAATCCTGGCAGCTTTTGAGTCGGTAGCCTCGGCGGCTCGCCGCCCGGCCGCCAACGCGCAGCATCGAAGAAGTCAGAGGTGTTATTGGCCGAGTCGCTTTGCAGATACGACTACTTTTGACTACTCAGCGGTCGGTGCATGACAGTAAACAATACACACAACCGCAATGTATATCGACGTAATACAATATTCAACGTTTTTTAATTTTTTAATTTTTTAAAGTGTACACTTTGTTCACGAATGTGCAAATTGTTATCTAGGGTGGGACGCGCGTTAATGCAGCGCATGATGTCCGGAGCGTGTCAGGACCACGGACCACCCCCCCCTAGCCGGGCCCTACTTTAACACCAACCATGTCACGCTGCATCAGGGAGTGCTGCCCCCCCTCTGGGCAGCTCAGGCCCGGGGGGGGGGGGGGGGGGGGGGGGGGGTTGAAGTCAGGCCAGGCAATGCTGTCCCATAGCGCTTCAGTCAACATGTGTCTTCACACACTGGAGTGATATGCAGTAAGCAGGTGGCAGTACTTGTGTTGAAGTCAATGGGTCTTAGTAGATATTAAAATATCTAGATAAGATCAATATTGACACACTTGGGGATTATGTTGTTTTTTTTTTAAAGGTTTTAGATCAGATAAATACCCGTAGAAAAATGTTAACCCCCGCCCGATATCTCAATATGAAAGAATGAATGCCATTAATTCAAAGTACAACAAAATGTAATCCGAGAGATACGCTTTATTATCGTTCTTCAAAGGAAATGGGAGTAATGCATCCTTAGAGATTAAGAACCCGGAGTGGTGATAGGAGATTCTGAATTCTGATTCAACGCTAAGCTACAAGAAATAAAACAGCTCTTCCCATAAAAACTCCCAACCCAAAACACATCCACAATCTGGCCAGTGCGTCATGCCTGGCTTCAAGGTGCCGCTGAAGCACTTGCCAGTTGCTGTGACACATCTCATTCCGTAATTATCTGCAAAGCTTCAAAGTACAGTTTGTGCAATCATTTTGTAATTCGAGCCCATCTCAGATCCTTCCTTAAGCCTTCTTTAGGAAAAAAAACAACAACAAAAAAAACAGCCCCCCAAAAAACCCAGAGCTCCTTATCTCCCCATCGTCTCTCGCTGTGACGGCGAACGGGGTGCGTCTGTCGCCGCGCGGGAGGACACAGACAGACAGACAGACAGACAGACAGACAGACAGACAGACAGACAGACAGACAGACAGACAGACAGACAGACAGACAGACAGACAGACAGACAGACAGACGGACGAGCAACAGGGCGTCGAGCAGAACGGGAGAATCTGTTGCTGCCACCGAGGAGCGGGGAGCAGCGTGGGCCCAGACGGCCCCCCCGCCGCTGTAAACAAAACAGGAAGTAATATGTTGATCCATCAGATCGTTGTTATGGAGATGGGGAGGCGGGGCACAGAGGGGTGGGGGGGGGGGGCATCTGGAGCTCTTTCCTCCAGCGTCATACTCACTGGGCGATAAGGAGGACTGCAACATTGGAGCCTGATGAGCAGCGATAGCAGGGGGGATGGTATAGGTTATTGGGGGTGGAGTAGGATGCGGAGAAGCCAACAGGGGGCGATGGAGGGAAGTGATTTGGCGAAAAGTCCTTTCTCTGCATCCAAATTCGTTTGAATAGTTTAACAATAATTTAAAAAAAAAGCTATTCAATGTCGCCTCCCCTCTGTAATATCCTCCGATCTGGGGTTCATATCCGCAGCGCCCTCGCACCCGGGGTCGGCGCTGAGGCTCCAGCCAGCCGACCCCGCCCCCGGTCTCACAGGTGTTTGCAGAGGCAAACAAGGACCAGTCATTGTTTTGGTGGTACTTTGTTGTGCCATATGGTTGGGCTTCGACACGCACAACCCAGATGTGATTTATGAATTGGATAAACATGCCACCCAAGTATCAGGAATGTTTTTTCTCTGCAATTTGCCGTTCACACTACACCCCCTACACACATACACACACACACACTCGCGGAGGTACACAAATACACGAACGTCAACACGGTCGAGGTACACACACACACACACACACACACACACACACACACACACACACACACACACACACACACACACACACACACACCGCACCGCAAGTCTGACGGGCAAGCGATCGGGCTCAAGTACGACCCGACTTTGACAGTTCGACTGCCAAACGGGCCCTAATTCGTAGTGGGGTCTGGCCGCCCCCCTCGCACCCGTGGCATTTCATCCCATCACGCGGGAGTGAAAGCGGTAAATCTTTTGAAACGGCGGACACAAACGACACGTCGATCACAGTCGCACGCGCGCCAAAGCGGCGTCTGGCGACTGATCACCTGGTCATTCATTCCCGCTGCAGGCAGGCCTGTTAATTCGCCGCGGGCCTGTTAATTGGGGGGGGTTTGTTTCCTCAAAGCATGACTGCCGCGAGTGATGTGTCGTGCCGTCGGCCGTGGGCGTGATTCCGTGTCGCCTGCCTGCCTGCCGAGCGCGCTCAGTACGCAGCGGCGTGCGCCCCCATCAATGCGTCACGTCAGACGGGAGAGACACTCATGGCAGCCCTCTGCGTCCTTGCAAAGCTGCTCTCAAAAGCTGAGAGGGCCTGGTGGCTTTGTGTTCCTTTATTATTATTTTTTTCTTATTTCCGTCCAGTCTTTTTTTTTTTGTTTGTTTTCTCCACTTTTCCGTTTTGCACGAGTTCGCTGCCGCGCGTTTATTTTTAGTAAAGGGCCCTCCGGGGAAAGAGACGTCGCGTTTCAATGTTCACGGTTCGGAGCTCAAGGGGTTTGCGTGGAGACGCTAATGGCGGCGGGGGCCATTGTGGAGGAGGGCCGCGCTGCGATGATGACGAAATAAAACGCACAGCGTTTGTCTTTGTTCAACAGTGACAGGCGAGCACAAGCCCTCTCTCCCAGGCGGGGATTTAGAAAAAAAACCCTCATGGAACGTTTACTCCAGAGAGGGAATGGCGACTCCCGTTTCCCAGCTCTGCCAGCCATCCCTTGTTTCTTTACCAGGATTCCGACTCAGAAAAACAAACGACGCTAATCGGCGGAACCAAAATGGCCGACCGTTTTTTTTTTTTTTGTCGACAGCTCAGATTGCTTTCTTTTTGGGTTTCTTTTTCCGGAACGCCGGAGTGTCGGACCGCACGCCCGCGCACCGTCGGTTCTGCTCTCGCGCCGCAGGGTTGGGGGCTCTCCCCCCCCCCCCCCCACGCCTCGCCCTGCCTCTCCCCCCCGCCGCCACTTTATTCAGTCCCTCTCAGCGTGTTCTAATTTGTCTTTTACTGCCTCCGTCCGCTCGTTCATCTCTTCCCGCCCGAGAGTCCCTCTGGCTCCGGGACGAGGCGAGACCCCACACACACACCGCGTATATTTTATAATGACCGGCCAGAATGACCCGCTCCCAGGATGTGTGCGTGCGTGCGTGTGTTTGTGTGTGCGTGTGTGCGTCTGTGCGTCTGTGTGCGTGGGTGCGTGCCGTGTGCTCTGCTGATGAGCAACAAACTTTTTTTGCCACACTTTTTTTTTTCTCTGTATTTTTAAACCGTTCCTTTCGCCGAATGAGTCCCGTTCACACGGCAAGATTCTCCCCGACACTCGGGTGACAACCCGCTTAGCGTTTCTACCGCACGGAGATTTAGATTCCTGACTTCAGCCCCCTTTCCACTGCCACCACCACCACCACCGACGTCGTTATTTCAAAGTAGCTGGTTCCATTTTTTTTTTTTTTTTTTTTGCGTGTGATGCTAATTGGTCCCGGAGGCTCTCCGCCGGCCCTGTCTGCAGCACGCCGCGCGGGGTCTTGTCATAGCGGCGCTCCGACAGAGCCGTGGACCCCCCCCCCCCCCCCTACTGCGTTTTGTGAGATTAACGCTGCCCACCATCTGGAGGCAGAGCACGTGGGGGGGCGGGGGCTGGGGGTGGGGGGGTTTAGAGGGATGTAGTGGAGTGTAGAGAAGACGGCCCCCTTCTGGAGGAGGCGGGGGTGTGGAGAGGAGGCAACGGGGGTTTTGTACATACACACACACACACACACACACCGGACCAGCAAGGATTTACATCTGAGGACCGGGGATGGTCTTATGGTTATCTCCCCAGCAGCTTGCAGACTACAAAAGGTCCGCCGTAATCAATAGGTCATTATTAAGAACCAACAGGGCCAACAGAGTTCCCTGATCGATTCCAATCTCCGCGTTTTGAGCGCTCGCCGCGGGTCGCCCTCGGACATTCATCCTTCGCCTCGCTGTCGCCGCGGTGATCGAGGGTCCTTTATCGAGTGGTTGGCGTGGGTTGTTGTGAGCAATCGGCCCCCTTTTTCTGTTTTTTTTTTTTTCCGTTGTTGTTGTTGTTGTCAACCTTTGACCCCCGCCCATTGTTTTCAATAACGCCATGCGTGTCACATCATTCTAGCTCAGCTGTCAGGGCGATGTTGTTAAAGAGAGCGATTGGACTTTTCTCAAAGCTTGCTGATTGCTGAGGATAGGAGGCTGCTGCTATTGACGTGTGTGTGTGTGTGTGTGTGTGTGTGTGTGTGTGTGTGTGTGTGTGTGTGTGTGTGTGTGTGTGTGTGTGTGTGTGTGTGTGTGTGTGTGTGTGTGTGTGTGTGTGTGTGTGTGTGTGTGTGTGGGGGGGGGGGGGTGGGGGGGGGGGGTTATATACTATGTGTCTGTGTGTGTATGTGTTTGTATGTTTGGGATTGTGTGCGTGTGTTTGTGTGTGTGTGCATATGCTTGTGTATGAAATCAAGGGCCACAAGAGGAGCGCAGACAACAAACACACACACACACACACACACACACAAACACAGCCCCTCCAGCCCCCCTCCAGCCTCACATTCTGCTCACGCCACGTCCGTATTTTTTCCCCATGTTGACCGTTTACCTCAATACTTCGCATCCTCTCCTCCTTTTTTTTTGTAAATACCTTTTATTATTTTTCGAACCCGGACCCAACGGGGGGCCGCCCGTCTGGGCCGAGGTGAGCGGGGCAGCGGCGTGGTGGTGAGGAGGAGTCCCGACAGCGGGGGGCGCTGCGCAGACCTCTCAATCACACCACGGAGCGCCCGGCGCCCCCCCCCCCCCCCCCCACGCGGCGCATCAGGAGTTTCCCTGCCTCGCCGTCCTGTGGTGATCCCGTATCCGTCCGCGGCTCTGATTAAATACATTATTCACAGGCTGCCAACCTGATCAGACGTTCCGAAAAAAAAAAAAAAATCCCCCGGCTTGGAGAACGCACAAGCACACGCGCCCGCGCCGACGTGTGCGTGTGTGCGTGCGTGTTTCGGTTTGGTAACTCCAGCGAGCCCCCCCACAAACAAACAGGCCCCCCCCACCACCCTTTGACGTGACCCCCCCCCCCCCTCCCGTCCATCGAAGTATTACTTTTCATTCCTCCGCTCCGTTTCCTGCAGCTGTGTTTGCTACTTTATTGTGCAGTCTGTCGTGTGCTCACGTTCTGTCACGTCGTGCGGGCTCTGTTATCGACGGCGGCGGCGGCGGCCGGGGCGGAGTGTGCTTCAGGTCGCCCGCCGGTGCTTTCGCTCTGACACACGTGTGGCAAATTGCACGTTAATTGCAATCAATAGGGGGTCCGCGTATCGATTTTGATGCCGGTGACTGAGGCCCCGCGCCACGGAGAGACACAGTGCTCCACGCGCCACGTCTGCCTCTGTTGTGTGTGTGTGTGTGTGTGTCTGTGTGTGTGTGTGTGTGTGTGTGTGTGTGTGTGTGTGTGTGTGTGTGTGTGTGTGTTGTGTGTGTGTGTGTGTGTGTGTATCACCAAACCACCCAGCAAGAGATAAAACGTGGACACACACACACACGCACACCACACACACACAAACTAAACAGAAAAACACACACAACAAAACGGAAAATCACACACTCCATGTATAAACAAGAAGCCACTGATCTGGGCTGACATCTCTCAGGCGGGGCGCTGCCAACAGGAAGAGGAGTGCCCGTGATAACCTGGGGCACGGGAAGTGACCTCATTGTTGATTGGAAATCTAGCGGTGCAGAATGTGCCACGGACGAGGGGAGTGTGTGTGTGTGCGGATGTGTGAGTGTGTGCGTGTGCGGGTGTGCACGCTTTGTCTCCCGCTGTTGTTGACTTGTTATTGAGGAGCGCGGTATTGCCTCCTGTTTCCCAGCATACTGGCCCCATCGCGCTATTGGCTGCCCTCGGCCGTTGACCTGCGTACGCTTGGACCGGGCTGTTCATGAGGTCCGAGCGAGTGGAACACAAGCAGAGATGGATGGTCACAGAGCGACGTCCAGTTCCCTCCCTTCATAGTGTGAGGAACGGTGCGGCGAAGCCTCGTCGAGATATTCCTCCGCTTGAGTCCCCTGCTTCCGTTTGCTTTGCCCTCTTCCTTCATATCCGCTTATTTAGCCGGCTTTGTTGTGAACTCGCTGAGCTTTGTTTATATATTGCTTTTTGTGTTACGGAATCCATTGTCCTCTTGCTTCCAAGCGTGCTGTGTTTCAGTGAGTGTGTTGCTGGGCTGCAGCCTTATTCTCTCTCTCTCTCTCTCTCTCTCTCTCTCTCTCATCTCTCTCTCATCTCTCTCTCTCTCTCTCTCTCTCTCTCTCTCTCTCTCTCTCTCTCTCTCTCTCTCGTCTCTCTCTCTTCTCTCTCTCTCTCTCTCTCTCTCTCTCTCTCTCTCTCTCTCTCTCTCTCTCTCATATATATATATATATTCCATTTCCAATCCAGGGTGTTACCGGCAGATATCCCTCAGCCCAACAAACCCCACACCATTATGAGCGTCTCTATCGCTCCCCAGCTTCCCGTCCCATCATTCCATTCTGTGTTCCACCATTCTCTCACCGGCTCCCGTTTTAATTTTGCTCCACGTCCAAAATAGCCCCCCCTAAGTCTCCCCCCACCCCCCCACTCCCCCCATCTCATATCTTTCTCTGCCTGAGTCTCGTGAGTCTTTATCCTCGGTGTGTTGTCCTCTCTCTCTCTCTCCTCTCTCTCTCTCTCATCTCTCTCTCTCTCTCTCTCTCTCTCTCTCTCTCTCCCCCATCGGGTTGGGTACCCGCCTCGGGGGGGCCACGACAGCTCCGTTGGCGCGTTCTCCGCAACGCTCCTAATCTCCCGCGGTTCTCCGTGCGCGCCCGCGTGATTGTTAGGTGTGTTGTCCCCGCTGCTTCTGTGTGTCCCTCCTCACAAAGAAACTCCCCCCCCCCCCCCCCCCATAAACAAATCAAAACACTAAACCCCAGCCCGGTGGTCTGTGGAGATGCACCGCCACCCCCCCCCCCCCCCCCCCCCCCGAAAGCTGTCATTTCCCTCGAAAAGGCAGGAGGAGGAAGCCTCAGCGGCGCCTTCCTCTGAAATCAGAGCTGTTCATCGGCCGTGCTGGTTTTCCAGCGGTTGTTGGGGCGAGTGTCTCTCTCTCTCGCGCGCCGCGCTGAAAAGTACTCGAAACGCCGAAACGCAGATCGGTGCCGGCGCTCATCAAAAGTGCCGCGTAACGCCCGTATGTAAATAGTTTAATTAAGTAAGCAAGCACACACTTCAAAGCCCCCCGCACTTATGAATATGCAACACTCTCCGTTATCCACACACACACACACACACACACGCACACACACGCCCACCCCACGCCCCCCTCCTACCTTGACTGCCATCTGATAATCGGGTCTTTGATGCGCACCACATGTCTATCCTTCTGTTCAATGTCTAGATGATGCGCACGCACACACATGCGCACACACACACACACACACACACACACACACAAACACTCTGTGGGTTCTGGGTAGGTTTCGTTACCCACCGACTAATGCTTCAGCTCTACAGCTCTTTAGATGCTCTCTGAGGCTCCTCCACATTGGAGGCCACCTTCCTTCCCCCCCCCCCCCCCCCCCCCCCCCCCCGAGTGCAGTGAGAACTTGTTAGCTCCTCTCGCTCCTCCGCTCCGCCTCCTCGCCGATTACCCCGCGCCCTCCACTCCCAGAGACACGGTTGAAAGTGCTTTTTTTCCTTTCTCTTCTTTTTTTTGGGTTGGCACACCTCCTCCCTGTGCACCGCCCCGACCCACCTCCACTCCACCCACCCCCCCCCCCCCCCCCCCCCCCCCCCCCCCTCGACCCTCCCTCTTGTTCCCTCCCACGGCGGCAGGAAGTGGGTGGGTGTGTGTGTATGTGTGGGTGTGTGGGTGTCAACATATTTTAGAGAGTGAGGGAAGACAGACAGAGAGAGGTAGAGGGAGAGAGAGAGGAGGGAGAGGGAGAGAGAGAACGAAGGGCTGAGGTGGAGCGGGGTCTTGCGGGGGTGGAGCGGAGGGTTGCAAAAGGGTGGATGCTGATTAAAATAATAAACAGCTGTGTGAAAGAGGGGGAGCCAGTGACCGGCCGAGGGAGGAGGAGGAGGAGGAGGAGGAGGAGGAGGAGGGGAGAGGACGCCAGCAGGAGGTCTCTGCACACGCCACCCACTGTTCTCCCTCCCCCGCTGAGAGAAACCAGACCGGAGCAATAAGACCGAGAGACGCAACCCATCACCTGGGGTGGGACCACGAAGAGGTGGAAAAGGCAATTTCGCTTGACTTCACCCGTTTTTTTGCATCCGCCCTCCCCCTTGGAACTGAGGGGCTGGAGGAGAGGCCTTGGGGGGAACCCACAGAGGTCCTGACCGGGACCAGGCCCTCACGCCGCGCCTAAGACCACAGAAGAAGAACAAGAAGAAGAAGACGACGAGTCCTCCAGGGAACTCGATTGGAAGCGCGGTCTTCCAGGCCAGAACATCTGAAGGTGGCGGTGGAGGGGCGGGGCATCAACACCGAACAAGCGGCCGTGTTGTGGCGGTGACTGGGAGGCTGTGAGAGAAGGAGACTGGGGTTCGATTGAGGAGTCACCGGGGCCGGGGGGGGCGGGGGTTGTGGGCTGGTCAGAGTGAGCGAGGGCCGGTCTGCTGGAGACTGTAGCGGCTCTGTCTCGCTCTCTCTCTGAGGTCCCTGTGTGTGTGTGTGTGTGTGTGTGTGTGTGTGTGTGTGTGCCGGCTTCACCTCCAAGGAATGTGAGGACCATGCGCTGGCCCTGCGCTGCTGTTTAACCTCTTGAACAGCCGCGTTGTGTGTGTCTGTCTGTGTGTTTGTGTGTATGTTTGTGTGTGTGTGTCTGTGTAGATTGTGGCGACATAGTGCTTTTCATCTGGGTAATTGAGAACAAATGCATTAGCTCTCAATTAAACCCAAAGTTGGGACCCCGTCGGACAAAGTTTAGGCAGCTCTCTCATGCCCTGAGGGGGGGGGGGGGACTAGAGAGAGAGAGAGAGCGAGAGAGAGAGAGCAGAGAGAGAGAGAGAGAGAGAGAGAGACTGAAGTGAGTTCAGAGTGGAAAGAGAGGCAGCCCCTCCGTGGGTTTACAACCACTCGTCCTCCCCAAGGACCTGAGCCCTTATCTCCCTCGCCGGACCTCCGCCCAAGACTCCAGCGATTCCACGGCCAGCCCCACTCACTGACCTCGTGCCTGGCCTCGCGGAGCACCAGCCACCCGCCACCAGCACCAGCCACCTGTGGTCTCTATCCTTTTCTCGGACCCAGCTGTGAGGCATGACCGCGGGCTAACCTCCAGCAGCGACCCTCCGCCCCCCCCGGGCACCGCTTCGGCTCCGGCGCCGGCTGCCGCTGCTGCCACCGCCGCCGCTCTGAAGAGGATGTTTCTGCCATGTGGCCGGATCAGGCGAGCACACACAGCAAGCGTGCGGCAGCAGCAGCAGCAGCAGCAACAGCAGCAGCGCTGCCAAGGGCTCTCTGAGGTCTGCATGTTGCCCTGCCGAGGACGATTACCCGCGTTAGCCCCCCACGACCCTCGCCGGAGCCCCCGCGCGCCCCGCGGGTCACACCCCGCCGCCCAGAGACCCCCGCGTCCGCCCCGCGGCGAACCCGCTGCCGCGCGCCCCCAGGCCGGTACCCGGGCCCCCCGGGCGGTCCGGCGCCGACCACTGGAGGAGGACGCCGTCCCCCCCCCGCTGCCCCCCGACTGGCGCGCCCCCTGGGGCGGAGACGTAGTGATCGCCGGGGCGCGTGGGAGGGGCCAGGGCGCGTGCCGCAACATGATTGGCTTGAACTTGGGCCTGCAAGAGGTGCTGCAGAAGTTTGAACAGGTAGAGCTGGGGCCGCAAATGCCCGATGGCGAGTCTGAAATATCATATATTGTCCGTGTGCGAGCGCACACACACACACACACACAAACACACACACACACACACACATAGCACACCAGGTAAAAGAGGGAGCGAATGTGTGTTTTTATGCGTCCTTTGTCACTCGTTGGACTTTAATGTCTCGCGCTGCGTGTGATCAGGGATGCGGATGCGGAGGTCATCGGCACAGTGCCACAAACCAAACCTTTATATAGTTGCGAGCAGTGTGCTGCCGTCGCGATAATTTTCCGCCAGACCCCCCCGCCTGTGAATTGACTGCGTTTCGTGAACATCGACGGTGGCGATGAAGGTGGCGTTGCGCGTGGCGACGGTGCAGCGCATGCAGGGAGTCACTTTGAATTCCACCGCTGCTCGGACCAGCCTCGTTACCTCTCCTGCTGTCGCGGCGGTGTTTGGAGCCCGCGTTACGCTCGTTCACGTCCTGCTGCCCCTTTGTGTCTCCAGTGGATATACAGAGAGGATGGTGATGTTTGTTTGGGTCTCTCCAGGCTCCTCAGACCTTCTCCGTGTTCTGATGTGTTAGCTGACTATTTTCGTTGTTGTCATTTTTCCCGACGGGACTTTCTTTTGTGGCATGCACCACTGTGCGTGTGTGTATGTGCGTGCGTGCATGTTTGTGTGTGTGTGCGTGTGTGTGTGTGTGTGTGTCTGAGTGAGTGAGTCAGTGAGTCATCTCGCCAGACATTACCGTCCCGTTTGTCACTTTGAATCAGAGCCGAGTCGGGGTTGACTAAAGACACGGCGTTAGCAGTCGGATGTCAGTGATGTATATCCCAAATATATCAAAACCATAGGAGCCCGCACTGCTAGCTTGTGTGTATGTGCTGAAGCTAACTGGTGAAAGTGTGGATATGTGTTCCACTTGCCATAGACAAAGCTCAAAGTAGTCTTTCACAGATGGAAATAGGTTTCAAAGGGACCCATTGTATATGACCCTTATGTTTGTCTGTTACCCTGTGCAGCCTCTACTTCCTGCCCTGTGTGTGTGTGTGTGAGTGTGTGTGTGTGTGTGTGTGTGAGTGCGTGCGTGCCGAAGCTTTTTCTAAGAGTGCAGTGTTTGTTAAAAATAACAAACATTTAGGGAATAAAACTGGAAGAGTACCATTTG
>JAXIVH010000353.1:104702-106703 GCA_036785325.1 Urophycis tenuis | reverse complement strand
GGGGGGGGGGGCTGTTTGCTTTAGGGGCAAACAGGTCGACATCTTTACCGTCCAGTCCATTCGTCATATTCCCTCTCACTAAATATTCAATAGGTTTTGTATCCCGTTTCCGGTTTTGGTTTACTGCTATTATTTCGACGGTGTCACCATGAGGCATTACTACTGTGTTACTAGCTGCATCCCGCAAGTTCTGAGGGATGCTTGCATAAAGCAGACGCTTTTGTCCAAAGCGACTTACAATCGGTACATGTGTGGGGTTCGACATGCGGAGGTGGGGGATCAAGGGGATCAAACCGCCGACCCTACAGTTAGCGGACGACGCGCTCTGTCCACCCGCTCTACCCACTGAGCTACTCCCGCTTAAGAGAGAAAAGTGGGCAGCATATGTCATTCAAACATATCAATATCAGATCTCTCATAAAAACGCGGGGATCTGACGAACACCGCGGATCAAACGAACAACATCAGAACCAAAAACCACGCTCTGATGTCGTGTCCTTTTAGCGACGCTCCCCGGCTCGGCTCCGCCCCCGACTTATTGACAGCGGCCCCCACCAAAGTACGAGAACAGCCGATGACTCGCTGGCAGTTTCATTTGAACCTCTGGATCTGCCTGGGAGCAGTGCCGCCAGAACCCTTCCCACCCACACACGACTCCCCCCATGCCCACGATACGCTCACGCAGTGCACGCAGTGCAGTAATGCACAATATAAACAATATACGATTTCAACGATTAAAAAAAATGGCCTACGATAGAGGTTTTAATTATATGCTCTATCGCAATATATTTTTTTACTACTATTTTTACTACTATTTTCACTACTTGTGTTGTCTTTTTTTATCTTTATGTCTTATCTGTAGGCATGTTTACTTTAGTTTTAGAATTTAGTTTTAGTAGTAGGATGTCTTGTCCTGCAGGTTGTGCCTGTGTACTTTATCTGTTTCACCGTGGGAGGGTGAGAAACGTACTCTCGCTTACTTTGTATGTCTTGCCATGTGAAGGAATTGACAATAAAGCTACTTTGACTTTGATAACGCATGTTGATGACGCAATCTACCGCGACATTTAGAGCCACGAGCTGCAACCGGGTGCAACTTATCATCGTCATCTTCACCAAGGCTCATTTTCAAAAGTACTCCTTACAATAGGAAGAGCCCACAATGGTAGAGAGACGCGGCTTTAAAGCCATGATCAGAGCTATTGATCCACGATACGAGGTGCCGAGCCGCAAATACTTTACAGAAAAAGAGATGCCAAAATTGTATGCCGAGCTCCGCGAAAAGGTTGAAAAAGAGCCGTGTGACTTGAAATACTTTGCCACTACAACGGAACCTGTGGTCGAGCCGTACCATGGAGCCTTTCCTCGGCCTGACCACCCACTATATAACTATATTCCTTAGTGTCTATGTAACCTGTTCTGAAATGGTTCTATTATAATTCATATATTGTGATATGTATCGTCATTGCAAGAGGCTGCAATGTATATCGCAGTATGGATTTTAGGCCATATCGCCCATCCCTAACGCAGAGCACTGAGGCTTTGGGGAGGGACAACCGTCACCACGGCCCAGCGGGCTCGGGTTCGGCTCCGTGTCGGGGAGAGGAGGCCGCCACGCTACGTCGCTCGTTAAACCGCTGGATGCAAAAAGCCAACGGCGGTTCGGCGAACAATTTCTTCAAGCAAATTTGCAACGTGACCGTTCCCCCCCCCCACCCTCCACAGCTCAGCAAAATGGGAATGAATCTGTGTTTACTTGGTCATCACATGGGGCACTCATGCGCACACACACAGACGCAGGCAGGCACGTGCGCGTGCACACGCTCACACACAGACACCATGCACACACACACACACACACGTGTTGATGAGCTGGATGAAGTGCGGTGTTTAAACAAGGCTTAAACTGGATATCGCTCTAGTGTGAGTCAATAGGCTCGCTGGCACCATGGTGGGCCAGTGGTGTAATACCAGTATGCCGGGGAGTTGTTTGGCACCGAG
>JAXIVH010000353.1:67202-97202 GCA_036785325.1 Urophycis tenuis | reverse complement strand
GATTAAACATATCAGATGAAAGCAAAGAGATGAATTGTTTGGCGAGTGCACAGCGCACATCCCCCCTCTTCACAGACGCCCCCCTAATCTTGTAAAAAGCACAACATTGCGGTGGCTGTTATGGATCCCGGGATGTGGCCCGTTGTGTGGCAGCAGGCCAGGTGGAACAGCGGCTCACGCATTGTATTTCTGCACACTACGAGCGTGCAGAAAAAAAAAAAACCCTTCCCTCTTTTTCCCCCTCTGGTTCAGAGGCGGAAAGGTGCACTGAAGAGAACAACGAGCATGAGTGGAATGAAAGGCCGTGCCGCGACCGGCTAAAAAAAAAAAAAAAAAATTATCTTTAATTAAGGTACATCTGCCAGAGGAACAAAAAAGCAATTACTATAATGAATTGCTTGAATTATGCGCTACAAATTTGCATCACGTATAGACAAGTTATGTTCCTATGGCAACGGGGACCTTTTCTTGAGGCAGGAGCTGCTGTCGCCGCTGCAGCTCTATGGAGCGAGCCAACAGGTCCTCAAGGTCCCGCTTCCTCTCCTTCATAGAGGTCTCCAGCTCCTTACGCACGCACGCACACACACACACACACACACACACACACACACACACAGACACACACACACACACACAGACACACACGCGCACACACACACACACACACACACACACACACACACACACACACACACACACACACACACACACACACACACACACACACACACACACACACACACACACACACACACACACAAATTAGAGACACAACATGGACCCTGTGTGTGTGTGTGTGTGTGTGCGTGTGTGTGTGTGTGTGTGTGCGTGCGTGTGCATGCATGTGTTATTTAAGGCAGCAGGCGTTGCACCAGGGTTGCATTCAAGGTGCTGCATAATTAAAAGCAATTAATATTTCAAGCTGGTTACATTCCCAACACTTGAGAGTCCTTGGGTGCATATGCTTGACAAGACCCGACTGGCTGTGTCCAGTCAACCTACAAGGTTGGGAGGGAGGAGGGGAGGGAGGGAGGGGCTACCTGGGCCTGCACGGGGCTGACGCCGCGGGCCGAGATGCTCTGGTGCGTGAGCTGGACCCAGTCCGTCAGGCGGTTCATGCGGTCCTGGAAGACGGCGTGACCCTGCAGGTTAGACTCCGCCTCCTCGGCCTTGTCCAGCAAATCACGCGTCACCTGAGAGCAGAATGCGGGGGGGGGAACGAGGAATCAGCATTTTTACTCCCACTCCCCCCCACCCCCACAGGGGCAGCAGTAGCTCAGTGGAGCGGGTGGACAGAGCGGGTCCGCTTAATCCGGCTGTCCACATGCCGAACCCCACAAATGTACTGATTGTAAGTCGCTTAGGACAAAAGCGTCTGCTAAATGCCCCCTTTACCCCCACATACCGTTGGTCCCTCGTCTGCAGGGGATTTCCGAACAACACAAGCGCCCCCGCGGTGCGTGTCCAATGTGAGCCGCCCCACCCACCCACACATTTACATTTACATTTAGGGGCATTTAGCAGAGGCTTTTATCCAAAGCAACTTACAAAGAGTACATTTGTCATAAGAAGGTGAAACATTTCATTGCTGCTACTACAGTAAAGGCTGGTTTATGCTTCTGCGTAGGGATTGCGTCGTGATCACGCAATGACCACGCCGTTGCTCGGACGCCGTCATGAGCCCGTGATACTTCTGTGGAGGGATTGCGTGGGGTTTACGTCTCAAAATGCAATTCCTTGCCACACCGGTAGAGGGACCAGAATGACCATTCTGGTCATTACATACGGATTACTAACGAGTTAAAAAAAAGTTTACAGAAATGAAGGCAAAAGTTTTATATATATATATATGTCGTCGCCAATCAGTCGAAGCATTTATCAAGGCTGTGTTTACACCGTGGCGGTGTTTACGAGTGGAAACCGGAAAAGCGATCTCCAGCCAATGTAGTTCGTGGACCAATCACAGCCAAAGCCAACGCGTTGGGACGGCGTCGCCTCGACGCGCGTCTAGGATTTGGGGAGGTGCACGTCGAGGACGTAAAGGGTCCGTAAAGGGTCCGCAAAGGGTCCGCCGTGGATCCGCCGTCCCCCCGCGTCGCGTCGACGCGGAAGTATAAACGAAGCATAACCCAGCCTTAAGGAAGTCACCAGAACAAGTTTCAAGCATTTCAATTGCTAAATTGCACACACCCACCCATGCACCCACCCCACTCCACTCCACCCCACTCCACTCCACCCACCTTGCTCCAGCTGAGGTTGATGGCCCTGAGCTTGCTGACGTGCAGGTCCCTCTCCTGGGGGGCCACGCCGGGGCTGGCCAGGACCTGGGGGCCGTGCTTGTTCAGCCAGGCCAGGCTCTCGCTCTGCGCCTCCATCTCCTGGGCCAGGGCCTGCAGCAGGCAGGGGAGGGAGTACACCGACACGCTAGAAAGGGACGGCTCTACAGCTTCAGAGCAGAGGAGGGCTTTTACGGTGTCACCGGGGAAATGAGAGAGAGTATGGGAAGACGGCGGCGGCAGCAACAACAACAACAACAGAGAAGTAATGAAAAATAATAAATAATAGTGTGAAGGAGAGGTTCGGTTGCTGAGTGGTTTCGGTTGCTGAGAGGTTCGGTTGAGAGGGCTGGGTGTCAGAATGCCGGTGAAGTGTTTTCTTTGGACGCTTGCTTTTCCTTCACCCACTAATTAATGTTTTTGACTATGTGTGTGTGTGTGTGTGTGCATGTGCTCAAAATGTGTGTGTGTGTGTGTGTGTTTGGTCTACACACCTGATCTGCACCCTTGAAAGCAAAAGGGTTTTTAATCCAACACAGAAAAAAAAAAAAAAAAAGAATTTAAACATGAAATAATAAAAAAAATAAAAATAAATAAATAATAAAAGCCATTGCTTTCCTTCAGCTCCAGACACTGTGGGTTGGAGAAGCCCGGTGCCCAGGGCAGACAACAACAAATAATGACAACAATAATAGAACATGTTGACAGCAGTGTCACCGCGCCACCGAGAGGACCCCCACACATCCAGGTAGGGTGGTGGGGGGGTCTGACAGGTGGAGGAGGAGGAGGAGGAGGAAGAGGAGAGGGGTACCTTGAGTTCTTGGAGATTCCTGTCGGTGGGCGCCACGTCAGGGAGTGAGGCGGCCGCGTTCTCCGCCTCCTGCAGCCAATGGGAGAGCTCGCCACTCCTCCGCACCAGTTCCGGCAGGGCACCAGAATCACCCCCAGCCAACCTGCACACACACACACACACACACACACGGGCACACACACACACACACACACACGCACACGCACACACGCACACACACACAACCACGCACACACACACACACGCACGCACGCACGCACGCACGCACGCACGCACGCACACACACGGATTCACCATGTTACCGCTTATTCCACAACATTTACATTTATATTGCGGTTGCATGTGGAGCTTCCGGCACATCACGCGAGGCGGAGCAGAACGTTAGCCCGGGTCTCACAACACTCAATTATGTCAGGGAGTCAAAACGCTTCCCGCCACAGATGGATTGGGTTCCTTATCACTCCCATAATTACTGTAATACACACACACACACACACATACATGTGAGTGAGTGAGTGAGTGAGTGAGTGAGTGAGTGAGTGTGAGGGGGGTGCGGGGTCTTGCGGGGTGGAGAGGGGGGGGGGGGGGTCGCAAAAGGGTGGATGCTGATTAAAATATTGAACAGCTGTGTGAAAGAGGGGGGAGCCAGTGACCGACGAGGGAGGAGGAGGAGGAGGAGGAGGAGGAGGAGGAGGGGAGAGGACGCCAGCCAGGAGGTCTCCGCCACGCGACCCACTATTCTCCCCCTAGCCGGGAGAAACCAGACCGGAGCAATAAGACAAAGAGAGACCCAGCCCCTTCACCTCGGGTGGTGGGTGAGTGTGTGAGGGTGTGCGTGTGAGAGGGTGTGTGCGTGTGTGTGCGTGTGTGTGTGCACGCGTGCCATACCTTCGCCTCCGCTCCAGCACCTGGCGGCTGACGGCCCTCCAGCGATGGCCCAGGACCTCCAGCTTGTCCTGCAGCAGGGGCCCGTCCGGCGCCGACAGCTGCCCGATGATGTGAGGCCCCGTGCGGGACAGCACCGCCAGGTCGGGCTGGTGGCTGGCGAGGCCCTCCTCCAGCTCCTACAAGAGAAGGAGAGAGCATGAGCCAGATAAAGACGGAGGGGCACGGGAAGACAGGCACAGAGAGAGTGAGACAGAGACAGTGAGAGCACAAGGGGGAGGGAGGGAGAGAGAGAGAGAGAGAGAGAGAGAGAGAGAGAGAGAGAGAGAGAGAGAGAGAGAGAGAGAGCGAGCACAAGAGACAGAGAGAGCGAGCACAAGAGACAGAGAGAGCGAGAGAGCGAGGCGCGCACACACACACACACACACACACACACACACACACACACACACACACACACACACACACACACACACACACACACACACACACACACACACACACACACACACACACACACACACACACACACACACACACACACACACACACACACACACACACACACACACACACACACAGAGAAAGACCAACAAGGAAAAAGGTAAGAGGGGAGGAGGAAATCAGGCGATCAACTTGACGTGTGTGTGGGGAAAAAAAACGCCGGGTCCCCTGGGTTCCGGCACCTTCCTCCATCACAGTTCTCCCCTCGGGCCGCCCGCCGTGAGTTGTGGCCAATCAGGATGCGAGACGCCAAACCCCCCCCCCCCCCCCACCCGCCAAGCCGCAGCCATTCAGACCTGAGTAGTGAGCATCAGGCTGGCCCGGGGGGTGGGTGGACTAATTGGTCCATCAATTTCCACCAGCTTGACCCCGCCGCCACCTCTCTCACGGCTTAACGAGACACCCCCGGTAGCTTGTTGCTAGAGCCCGGAGCCCAGCCCATGGATCAGTCTTTTGGACCCCTCTAACCAGGGCGGTCTGCGGGCCGGCGTCGAGGCACTCTGCCCCCGCTGTCACAATGACAATGTCAGGGCTTCGTCTTAACCCGGGAGGAGTCGACTCGGTAATTAAATCATAACATGAAAACGATACGGGTGGCTGCATCGTTCCCGCACCCACCCACACACCCGTCACCTCATCACTCTACACGCCACGTTCCTCCTTCTCCCTTCCCCCCCCAACGCTCTTTAAATCAACGGGGCGGGATTTGCATGCCGTTTTCGTTATTAAGTGAAATACAGCACCATTGTTTTCCACCCCTTGAGAGGAAAATCCAATTATCCCACATCGGCTCGCCCACGGCCGCCTTTAATCACGGGGAGTTAACGCATTACTGTAGAATATTTCTGGTGCGAGGTGGGGGAGGGGGACATTATTTGGATCGTGAATGAGTGAATAAATAAGGCGCAGCGGTCCCCGATGGAACAGCGGACTTGAAAGGCGCTGTGGTGTCGCGTCTCTGGAACAAACCCCCGTGTGTTGGTGTGCGTTACCCGGTGCTTTTAATCAGCCAGTATACACGATTCCCCCACTGTGACCCATTTTACACAACGGAGACATTTAGCATGAGATTCGATTCACACTTTCACTGAGAATCAAAATAGAAAAAACATCTCTGTCGTTTTTGGTGCACTGTAACCTACGCTGTGTGGGAAAACCACACAGGTCTGCAGGAGTATGCATGCATTCATCACACACGCACACAAACACACACGCGCACATACACACAGACAGACAGATACACATGCACACACACACACACACACACATGAACACACACACACACACACACGAACACACACACACACACACACACAGATACACACAGAGACAGATACACATGCACACACGAACACACACACACACGAACACACGCACACACGAACACACACACACACACACGAACACACACACACACAGATACACATGCACACACGCACACACACACACAGATACACATGCACACACGCACACGCACACACACACACACACACACACAAAGACACACACACACACACACACTCGCGCACCGACGACACAGACGCACAAAAACGGCACACAAACCTGCTGGTGCAGGGCAGCCGTCTCCAGGTCCAGCAGTCCGTCCGGCCCGGTGCTCTCGGCCATCAGGGCCTCGGTGTCCCCCAGCCACTGGTTGAGGTCGTTCAGGTCACAGTGGAACCGGCGCCACTCCTCCACGGCCCGGTCAAAACCCCTGCAGGCGGCGCGGCGGGGCGGGACGGCACACACCAGAGGACATGACGTAAGGCCTCATTAAGAGCCAAGCTGTCAAACAGAGCCGCATCCCTCTGATCTGACCGTCTGGGGAGGCTGAAAGGAGGCCGCGAGCTCCTCGGCTTTGAAGGCAGTGTTGAAATGTGAAGAGCGTGTGTTTGTGTACCGCGATATAGTATGAACCGAGCAAAACGAGAGGAAAGTACTGGACGTTTGCTTCACACTTGGAGAGAATAATGAAATTAAATTTTTAAAGGATGCCATCTGCAATTTGTTTTCGGCTTTTTGACACTAAAAGGTTTCCCCCCCCCTCACACCAAATAAAATGGAACAGAAAACTAAAGCGTGATTTAACTTTGTTTGTTAAATCGCTTGCCTCGGGGGTGGGTTTCACACCATGAGAGCACTTTGATACATCCACAGAACAAAAATGGCCGACAAATCACGACTCACAATGCTTTCTAGGTGTCCGGCTTAACCGGTGAGCATGACGAATGAACCAAGACTTGATGTGCAGATGGCACTAAACGCAGCCAAGTATTCCAGATGTTGGACAGTGGCCTTCTCTGAAGTGTAAATGTATGTACAAAACAGAGAGCGAGAGCGATAGATAGATGGATAGATGAATAGATAGACAGATAGATACTTTCTTCATCAAGAGGATGAATAAGAGGATGAGGATGAACAAGAGGAAGAGGATGAACAGCCTTTTTTGAAAATCTCACGCTTATATGCATCTTTGCGGATGCTAAAAGCAGACTGGATTGTTCTTACTCTTCGTAAAATTACAAAGAGTGTTTTTTCTGCTCTGTTTTACTTCTCTTGTTTTCTGCAGACTGAGCCACTACTGTGGCAATTAATTTCCTGTTGACCCAAATCAGATGAATACAATTGACCACTTCCCAAGAGCATGGGTAATTCAGCAATGTTCTTCATCGTTTCAGTTTACAATAAAAGACAAGCACTTTGCTAGACATTTCGGGCTTCAAGTGACGTTACAATGGAAAAATTACCCCAAAAAATCAAAAAAGGGAAGCGGTGATCATTGTAATTAAACACAATTGTCATTGTCTGACTCCACAATAATTGAAGGGTTTCGCTCCTGAATAAATCAACACATACCCAGCGACTGATCACTGGTAAGTCTAATCACGAGGAACAAAGAAGCCCGAAGGAGAACCAGAACTGGCTGGTACTGAAACACTCAAGATTTCAGACTCGTGCTGGAGCAGCAGAACATCGCCGCTTCGGGTATTCATCATTAGCAGGGCTGAGTTTCGACAAACACGCGCGCAGAATTGCAGAAGTCGCACGTCTGATTTGGCCCGAGGAAGGCCGCTCCTCATCAACAAGGTCAACGCAGAGCTTGTGAACGTGACAGCATAGAGAGAGAGAGAGAGAGGAAGCCTGTGCTGTGTTTGTTTTTCGCATGCGTGCCTAAGGAATTGTTTTCATAGTCATCAAGGTCGATGAGGTCGCACGCGTTGGTGTGTGTCTGTGAGCGCGAGTGTGCACAGGCGTGCGTGTGTGTGTGTGAGTGTGTGTGTGTGTGTGTGTGTGTGTGTGTGTGTTGGGGGCTTTGTCTGCCTGTGTGTGTGTGTGTGTGTGTGTGTGTGTGTGTGTGTGTGTGTGTGTGAGGTTGACAGTTATCGGTTGGCAGTCTTCCTGTCCATCTTATCAGTGAAGGATTCCTGACCGGCTGGCAGCTGGCATTTAGTGTCTGCAAGGCTGAGGTCAAGACACTCGCATGTGCATCACAACCAGCATGCGCGTCACCAGGATGAGCATTACCGCGCGCACACACACACACACACACACATTTTATTGACGTATAAAATCCAAGAATAGATCTTTTGTTGTTGTTTTTTGCTGCCTTGATGGGCGGGACAGTAAAGGGGGGGGGAAATCGAACCCGGGTCACTACAAGGAGTACTGCTCACATGGTTAGCACCCCCGCCCCCCCACCCCCCCCCCCCCCCCCCCCCCCCCCCCCCCCCCCCCCCCCACACAGGGTCGATAAATATAATAATCTCTTAATATAAGCCTCTTGGCTGTGGATGCTTGAAGCTTTAACCCGGCTAGCACCCTAGGCTCGAGTGGCCAGCTCCGGCAATATTGCACCATAGATTGAGGCTTTGGGGTAAATTTTTCATGTTTAATAATGCACCACTGCAGAGGGTTCCACATACGATATACAGCACTAATTCTCTTCACGGCGACGCGAAATTGTACTGTAACCGAATCACATCAAAGCACCGGGACATTGTGAATCAGAATCGAATCAGGATATCAGTGTGGGGATGCCAGCCTTGTGTGTGTGTGTGTGTGTGTGTGAGTGTGTGTGTGCGTGCGTGTGCATGTGGATGTGTGTGTGCTTGTCTGCGTGTGCATGTGGATGTGTGTGTGCTTGTGTGCGTGTGAGTACCCACCCCTTGCGTTGGTTGTACGTGTGTTGTGTGTGTGTGTGCGTGCGTGCACGTGTGTGTGTGTGTTGTGTGAGTACCCACCCCTTGCGGTGGTTGTACACGCGGTTGAGGCGGTCCCACTCGGCGTTGAGCTGGGTGAGGGCGTCGCCGATCTGCGCCACCTCGCCGGGCGTCGCCTCGCCGATGGCGTCCGGCTGACACTCGTGGATGGTGGCCACGCGCTCGCACCAGCTGATCCAGACCGTCCTTTATGTTCTGGGAGAGAGAGAGAGAGAGAGAGAGAGAGAGAGAGAGAGAGAGAGAGAGAGAGAGAGAGAGAGAGAGAGAGAGCGAGAGAGAGAGAGAGAGAGAGCGAGAGAGAGAGAGAGAGAGAGGAGAGCGAGAGAGAGAGAGAGAGAGCCGGAAAGAGAAAGAAGAAAGAGAGAGAGAGAGAGCCGGAAAGAGAAAGAATAAAGAAAGAGAGAGAGAGAGAGCAGGAAAGAGAAAGAATAAAGAAAGAGAGAGAGAGAGAGGAGAAAGGAAAAAAAGAAAAAAGAAAGATGTTCAGCCAGCGAGGAGAAATGTCGATCTGATCCCTGCCTACGAATCATAAGTGAATGCGCTGACGATGCACAAATTTAAAAGCCACTCCCCGCACCCCGAGAGTGTCCTCCTGGGTGGAGAAGTCCTCGTAGAGCCCCCCGCTGAGCTCCTGGGAGTTGAGCAGCAGCTCACTGTCGGCCATGGCCAGCAGCACCTTGTTGATGTCCAGCAGGTAGTCGGAGGCCTTGGGGCCGGCCGGCGCCATGCGCTCCACTGGCGACATCTGGTGGCCGCGCAGGGGAAGGACAACAGAGTGACACGAGGGGGTAGGGAGAGGAACACGCACAAAAAAGAGGCATTGGTCTCTTCCAAAGGGAAATACATAATGGGGGACGTTATGTATATTAATCTGGACTACGAAACAAGGCTTATAAAAACACACGATGCAGCTCAAAAACACAACTTTTACATTTACTTGACATTCCATTTCACGCACGCACGCACGCACATGCACACACACACACACACACCTCAGAAGACATGTCACTGGTGTGTTCCGTGAAGCTGTATGAGGAAGAGGACTCCACAGTGGTATCCACCTGTCTGACCTGCAGTACTCTCCGCTCCTAGAACACACACACACACACACACACACACCATTAATCCACAAATGAGTGCATGTGTGTGCGAGTGTGTGTGAGTGTGTGTGTGTGCGAATGTGTGTGTGCGTGCGTGCGTGCGTGCGTGCGTGCGTGCGTGCGTGCGTGTGTGCGTGCGTGTATGTGTGTGTGTGTGTGTGTGTGTGTGTGTGACTCACCCGCTGGGCAGAGTACTGACTCTGCAGCCGCAGGAGCAGCAGCCTCAGCTCCTCCCGCTGGCCCTCGTCCGAGGCATGCTCCAGCACCTCCTCGCCACGACGGAGAAGGTCCTCCATGCCCGCCTTCTCCTCGTCCATCTGTGGTGTGAGGAAGGGGGGGGGGGGGGGGTAGGGGGGTAGGGGGGAGGTCAGAGTTCAAGGAGTGAGACGCGACGCGACAGCTTCCGATTGGCGACGGCGGTGGTGGTGGTCGTCCGGTAGCAGACAAACTTTTTCACAAACTCCTCCACAAAGCGGACGACAAGCCTTTCACTACTCGAGTCCACTCCAGTCGAGCAATAAAGACACAAAAAGAAAGCCAAACCGGCTCGGCGGCCGTCACGCCGACCTTGGTCTTGGTCCCCCCCCCCACCGTCACTTCCACGCGCACGTCCGGGCCACTCGAGTCGCGAACAGCAAACACTGATTACAAAAAACCCCGGTGCGCTCTCACACACCTCCTCGGCCTTGGGATGGCCAGTCAAAGCTACGCTTAGCGTCCTGCACCGCCTCCTATCACTTAGAGCTGCCGGCAGCCTCACAGACACTCACCCAACACGGCGCCACTCACACTAGATAAAAAGCAAACACGACACTACAAGGAGTGTGTCGGGTTATATTTCCTCCGCTCGTTGTTCCATAATATCGGAGTTGGCGATCACCTGCCGGGGAAGCCATCGGCGCACAATGAAACGGTAAACCATTTCGCCCGATCAGCACATCTCAAAGCATTTGATGCATAACAGCCATTCTGTATCAGATGTGTTTTTTGCAGAAACCATTGCTTTCATGTAATACCCGTAGAGTATCAAGCATGGTATTTTTGAAACACAAAAATTCATTCATATTCGTTTTCACTCGCAGTGAGAGTAACTTGACACAAAGCAATAAGAGTTAGTGGAACAGTGAACAGTGAACCTTGTCATCATCCAGGTGGTGTGTGGGCTCCTGCTGCTGCTGCAAGGCCTGCAGGCTGGCCTGGAGCTGGGCCTGGAGGTGCAGCACCTCGCTGGGGCTCCCTGACCTCGCCGACGCCACCCCCTCGGGGGAGGCCTGGGTCTGGCTGGGGCTCTGGACCTCCGCCCTGCTCTGCTGGCTCTGGATGATCTGCTGTTGCTGCTGAACACAACAACAACAACGACGACGACGACGACAACGTTAAAACTATTTGTATGATTGGTTCCAGCATGTGCAAACATCAATCAACCATGATTGATGGAGTGTGTTCTCCGAGAGAACGCAGGCTTGGATAACCAATTCCATTCAACTCTATCTAGCTATTCCACTCTAATTAAATTGCCCAGTTGAAGTTAAATGGATTATCATGAAATTGCATCGGAATTCACTGAAAGTGAGTTGCTGAACAGTACATTTAGTAATTGAATTGGCTAGTATGACCCGATGAGGTTTAGGTATTTTATGTGTTGTACTTTTGGTTTTACTCTCACCTGCTGAGATGACTGCAGCATCATCATCTCAACACCACTGCTCTCCAGACTGCTCATCATCTGATAAGACACACACACAAACACACATAAATGACATGGAGGGCAAGATAGTCTAGTGGTTACGTGTGGAGAGTTGTAACTGAATGGTTTGAACAACAATGTTCGCTGTCTAGCTGGCCATATTTTCTGTCTGGGATTCATAAACTACATTTTATCTTATCACTTACCTGCAGGCATTGTTGAGCAAGAAACAATAAATGTTGCCTTGAATAAAAGCATCTGCTAAGTGACTAAATGCTACCAGTAAATAATAAACAACGACAATGTTTTTTTAAACTGCTTTCAAACCTGCACTCTGCAACTTTTTGACTGCGGCTATTTAGTCAATAAAAAAATATAAATGAAATAGAAAGTTTCTCAAGAAAAAAGCGCACCCATCCATGTGTCAATACATCCAGGGAACGTTTCTCTATAGATCATCGTATGCTGGTTCATTCTTGTAGCTACCACTCCAGCCACTAGGGGCCACCAAAGGGAAAACATAGATAGTGCAGGTTTAACCGACACTGACACGTGTGTGGGTGTGTGTGTGTGTGTGTGTGTGTACCTGGGCCGTCTGGATGTGCTGGGAGACCTTGTCGAAGTTGCGGTTGAGCTCGGCCAGCTTGGGCTCCACCACGTCGCGGCAGGCCGGCCCCCTGCTGGTCATCAGGATGACCGCCTGCTCCCGGACGCTGTCCACACGCAGCCGCAGCTCCGCCAGCTCCTCCAGCATGCGCTGAGCACGCGCACACACACACACAAGCACACGCACACACACACACACACACACACACAAACACAGGCACACACACACAGGAGGAGTGTGAGTTAGGGCCGTGTAGCGTAGATGGAGCAGCAGCAGCAACAACATTATGTGACTAATGATGCCAGATATGGCTCACTGGCGCTTCGGGATCACGGGATCAGGACATGTTGTGTCGTGACATTTTGTTGGGAGTATTTTTACCACCAATAAACATCTGAACTTCCTCGACAGTGCGGCCGCCTTTGACATTTTGACGTTACGCTCCACACCCCCTGAAGGGCCGTGTCACTCTCATAAAAAGCACGTGGTGAACGCGAACGTGTGAGGGCGTCGGCTCCGAGCGGCCGTTCGTTACCTTGATCACTCGCTCCCTGTCCGCCGAGGGCAGCCTCTCGGCCTCGTCCAGGTGGATCTGCGTCTGGTAGAGCCAGGTGCTGATGTGGGCCAGGTTCTCGTCGAAGATCTCCACCTCGTTCTGGTGGCTCTGCCCGGAGCCAAAGAAAACGGCGAGAGAGAGAGAGAGAGAGAGAGAGGAGAGAGAGAGAGAGAGAGAGAGAGAGAGAGAGAGAGAGAGAGAGAGAGAGAGAGAGAGAGAGAGAGAGAGAGAGAGAGAGAGAGAGAGAGAGAGAGAGCGAGAGAGAGAGAGATGAGAGAGAGAGAGAGAGAGAGAGAGAGAGAGAGAGAGAGAGAGAGAGAGAGAGAGAGAGAGAGAGAGAGAGAGAGAGAGAGAGAGAGAGAGAGAGAGAAGCAGAGACGTCAAATGTCAAGCACTAACCGCAGAGGGCAGGGTTTTTTTGCGTTGGTATGGCATTATTATGGTATACTTTTCATTATACATCAAAATAAGACATTATTCAGTCTTTATTGGTCATTCTCAGTATTTTTTTAGATATGGCACTGAAATTTGTTCTCTGCTTTTGACCCATCCTATGGTACATAGGAGACCAATGCATCGAGCCGGGGACATGTATTGTATACTAGCAATGGTTAATCTAGCTATTGACATGCTTGAAACTTGTTGTGGTGACTTTCTTACTGTATTAGCAGCAATGAAATGCTTCACCTTCTTATGACAAATGTACTCTTGTGTAAGTCGCTTATGGATAAAAGTGTCTGCTAAATGCCCCTAAATGTAAATGTAAATATATTGTCCCCCCCCCCCCCCCCCCCACACAGCCTCACCAGCACAGCGCTGAGCCAGTCCTCGGTCCAGGTGCGCACGCGGCCCCAGGTCTCGTTGAGGCCACACAGCTCCTGGTCCAGCCGGGCCCCGCTGCCCTCCACCAGGGTCTGCAGGCCGCCGGCCGTCTCGGTCAACACGCCCAGCTCCGCCTTGCGCTTCTCTGTCTCCTTCAGCAGGCCCTGGTGACACACACACGCACACGCAAACGCACACACACACACACACGCGCGCACACACACACACGCACACACGCGCACACACGCACACACACACATTCACATGGTCAATAAATGATTCATATATTATTCATATACATATATATATATTATATTCAGATATTTAATGCCACAAACAAAGAAACAATACTATAGACTTAAACATCCACAGGATATAGCAGTAGAAATCTGTTTCATTCATTCATAAAAACACGTGTGTGCACACGCAAACACACAAACACTCAAAGACAACTAAACACACACACACACACACACACACAGTACTCACGTTAGCCCACGCCACCTCAGCGTCTATCTCGGCGGGCATGTCTCCCGAGCCGTTCTTCTGCTGCAGCTGGGTCTCGTTGCTGGTCAGCCAGGCCTGCAGGGCGGCGCTCTCCTTGTGGAACTTCTGCGACAGCGACAGGGCCTTCTCCAGGTCCTGCTTGCCCTCCGTCACCTGGCCAGACAGAGACATGCCGCGGTACATGAATGACATGGATTAAATACAAATGATAAAAAAACGCTAATCTGGCTCAGGATTTGTGTACTATAATTTTCTGAACCTTCATTGTTACAGTAACTTATTGTTACTGAAGATCTCTGAACATTAACATTGAAATAAATGTTAGTGAAGGCACAATCCATCGCTGAATGAGGTCACACCATAGTGATTGATCCCATGGCCCACTGATGAAAGCCAGCACACTCACGGCATTACCAGTTTTATGAACTGAAGGTCAGTGGCGACTGCCCTGTCATGGATTCAAATCTCAAATGGCGCAACGGGATTTGAGGGACATGCATTGCCTCACCCAGCAGCGAGAGATGTGCGTTCCCTCACCCAGCAGTGGGGGATGTGCGTTCCCTCACCCAGCAGTGAGGGACGTGCGTTCCCTCACCCAGCAGTGAGGGACGTGCGTTCCCTCACCCAGCAGTGAGGGACGTGCGTTCCCTCACCCAGCAGTGAGGGACGTGCGTTCCCTCACCCAGCAGTGGGGGGCGTGCGTTCCCTCACCCAGCAGTGAGAGATGTGCGTTCCCTCACCCAGCAGTGGGGGATGTGCTTTCCCTCACCCAGCAGTGAGGGACGTGCGTTCCCTCACCCAGCAGTGGGGGACGTGCGTTCCCTCACCCAGCAGTGGGGGACGTGCGTTCCCTCACCCAGCAGTGGGGGACGTGCGTTCCCTCACCCAGCAGTGGGGGACGTGCGTTCCCTCACCCAGCAGTGGGGGACGTGCGTTCCCTCACCCAGCAGTGGGGGACGTGCGTTCCCTCACCCAGCAGTGAGAGATGTGCGTTCCCTCACCCAGCAGTGGGGGATGTGCTTTCCCTCACCCAGCAGTGAGGGACGTGCGTTCCCTCACCCAGCAGTGAGGGACGTGCGTTCCCTCACCCAGCAGTGGGGGACGTGCGTTCCCTCACCCAGCAGTGGGGGATGTGCGTTCCCTCACCCAGCAGTGGGGGACGTGCGTTCCCTCACCCAGCAGTGAGGGATGTGCGTTCCCTCACCCAGCAGTGGGGGACGTGCGTTCCCTCACCCAGCAGGTGGTGGCTCCACCAGAGAGGGGAGGTAACCGAACAGACCGGCTCTACAACTCACTAGTGCACTAGTGCACATGTAGCGGCGTACCGCTATCAGAATACATCTCAAAAGAGACGCAGGGATCAAACTATTTAATTCACCACGGCAAAAACCGTCAAACGGAAAAAAACAAAAACAGAAAAGCAATACGAGAGGACAGGCAGGAAAAACTTTGAAGGTCAGTGAGGAACCGGCCTCAAACCAAATCCAGAGGGGCTCGGTGGTACCTGAGCGCCCAGGTCATTGTAGAGCAGCTTGAGGGCGGTCAGCTGCTCGTCCATGGCCTTGGGGTTCTCCGTCTGCTGCTTCTGGACGATCTGCCGGCCCGTCTTGATCACCGTCTCCACCTCCAGCTTCACCTCGCTGAGCAGCTTGTACAGCTTCTGCACACGGACACACACACACACACACACACAACGGAATATAAAGGTGACCATGCATGCATTTGTTGTGTGTGTGTGTGTGTGTGTGCGTAATCAGTGTCTGCTCTGAGCAAACATTGTTGTGTGCATCAGCTGGAAGATCATTGGCAGCAACGAAAAATTACTTTGTGATACCTTATAAGATAACTTGAACCATGTGTTCATTTTTTCAACATGTGGTGTGAACTTGCATTTATGTGTCGGGTCATGGAATCCAAGGACAGTTGCGATCACGAAGAAGCCTCTCCGTGTTTCAGATAACATTATCATTATCTAAATGAGATGCAAATGACCACCATTGTGCTCCCCAGCCAGGAGAGAGAGGTGACAACTGCAAATCTTTAGGAGGCTTTTTCTCAGTTTGAGCTTTTGTGATGTGCCTACATTCAAATGCCCACAACTTCTCCAAATATTATCGGATTTCCATGTGTTACACATCGTTGGAAAGCTTAGAAACTACACGTTCAGAATATGTGAATAACTCAAAATGCCCTAGGGACGACTTGTGTCCCTAATTTCCATGACCTGACACATTATGTTCTGTGAAAGTGCTCAGGCAAGACTGTATAAAAGTGACAGGAAAAATGTCATTAAAATAAATAAATAAACAATAAAACACATTGTAATTCGGGCGGCCATTCCAAAAGGCGTGCCCCTCTTCCTCTCCTCTCACCATGCAGCCGTTGAGGTGGACCTGGATGGTGTCCGGGTCCGGGTCGGGGGCGTCCAGGACGGGGAGCTCGGCCTGCGCCCCGTCCAGAACCCGCTTGCAGTCCAGCATGCGCTGCTCAAAGTTGGCCGGCTTCTGGAAGAGCTGGTACTTGGTGGAGATCTCCCTCAGCTTCCTCTGTGAGCCACACACAAACAGACACAATGAATGATTCTCTGGCCAGGTGGAAGCCAGCCTTCAGTAGCAGGTCCTGGCCAACAGAAGGTGGTGGTGGTGGTGATGGTGGCGGTGGTGATGGCGGTGGTGGGGGTCACAGTGTGAGTACCTGCAGCTGGTCCAGCATGGTGCCACTGCGGGCCGCCTTGCCGTCGGTGGCGGCGGGGGGGGGGCATGTTGGCCACGTTCCTCCTCCTCATGTCTTCCACCGTGGCCTCGTGGGCCGCGATCTCCACGCCGATGCTCTGCACCCAGAGAGAGAGAGAGGAGAGGTGAGGCCCACTGTGTGTGTAGGTCTGTGTGTGTCTGTGTGTGTGTGTGTGTTGGGAGTGCGGATCGGGCCAGAATTTTCAGTCCGAGCCCGGCCCGCGTCCGACAGAACAATAACCGAACCCGACACCGAGCCCGACAGGCATCACGCTTTTTTTCATACTAATGACACATTTATGTCTGTGTTCATGAAAGCCCGCCTTTATTAAGCAACTGCAAGGCATTTGCAAATGTCAACAAACAGATGAGCGCAACATGTGCGTGTTAACACACAGGTAAATTAAAATTTAAAAATTTCGCACAGATGTGACCGGTATCCATCCTCTTGTGTGTGTGTGTGTGTGTGTGTGCATGTCTCAATGTCTCAATGCTGACCTCCTTGACCATGCCCTGCCCCCCCCCCCCCCGCCCCCCCCGCCATGACCTCCACTGCCATATTCATGACCTTACATACGTGTGGATCAGCGGTCAGCGTTAAACCCATGGGGTGTACCTGAGCCTCCTGCGGGAGCTGGAAGGCGTCGATGCGGTCGGTGAGGTAGGAGGTGAGCGTGTGATCCAGCTGGCCCAGGGCCTCCTGCAGCTCCTGCAGGGCCTGCTCGTTGTCCTGCAGCGTCTGCAGCTGCTGCTCCAGAGCCAGCTGACGGTCCGTCGCCTGCAGGGGGAGCAGCGGAAGAGGCCCGGAATAAATAAGAAAGGAAATATATCCCTCCATCTCTTGTTTCTAGAGCGTGGCACTCAAAGCCACGTTGTGCGTGCGTTCATCTCCTGCACTTTCATGATATTTGCCCTGTTTGGGTTGTATCTTCATCGTTGATGCACTTCTTGGATAGGCGGCGTTGGACCAGCGAGTCAGCAGAATAAATGCCATGTATGAGGAGCAATGAGGAGGACACACATGCTGCTGAAAACACCCCCCCCCACACACACACACACACACTGCAGAAGACAACAGACAAGTCCAAGCAGGACCAACTTTATCATGACACAAAAGCTGAAGTGAGCAGCACTTTCGGCAGCATTACCGTCGAAACGCCACGGTTTATAGCGTTAGAAGGTCAGCTCTGTCAGAACTGACAGAGAGGATAACATGTGCAACGCAAGACTTTTTACTGAAACCAAACACGGCACAGAGCAGAAATACACTGACCAGGAAAAGATGCTGCACACGTAAATGTTAATACGCTGCAAACCACCATTACACAGTCCGACATTAAGAAAGAGACACACAGAGACAGGCAGAGATGGAGACACAGAGATAGAGACACAAAGACAGAGACACAGAGACAGACACAGAGATAGAGACACAGACTGTACATACACAGAGATAGAGACACAGAGACTGAGACACAGAGACAGAGACACAGAGACAGAGACGGAGACTGTAGATACACAAAGATAGAGACACAGAGACTGAGACTTAGACACAGAGACACAGAGACAGGCAGAGACGGAGACACAGAGACACAGAGACGGACACGCAGAGATAGAGACACAGAGACATAGGGACTGACACACATAGATACAGAGAGACAGAAATATGCACACAGATGCAGAGGCACAAAAACACACACGGCAGCGGCGGCGGCAGCTGACCTGCTGGCTGAGCCGGTCGTAGCGCGAGTTAAAGGCCTCGAGCTTCTCGCTGATGAGCTCGTCCAGGATGCCCCCGTCTATCAGCGTCTGACCCAGCTCCCTGATCTGACCCCGGTTGTCCCCCGGGTGGCGCAGCACGCCCTCCAGAGACTGGGGCGAGAGACACAGAGAGAGACACAGAGAGAGGGGAAGAGAGAGAGAGAGAGAGGGAGAGAGACACAGAGAGAGAGGGGAGAGAGAGAGAGAGAGAGAGAGAGAGAGAGAGAGAGAGAGAGAGAGAGAGAGAGAGAGAGAGAGAGAGAGAGAGAGATGGATGGAGAGAGAACAAGAGAAAGAATGACAACAAGGTAACAAAAAAAGAAAGCAAGAATAAAGAGACAAATATATTGACAAAGAGATAGGGACAGAATGACAGAGACAGAGAGAGATGGAGACAGAGACAAAGACAGAATGACAGAGAGAGAGAGAGAGAAAAGAGATGGAGACAGAGAGACAGTTTACAATTTAAAAGGTTTAAATATACAAATCAACAAAAATAAACGTTTCGCAGCACAACACAACACAACACACAGCGAAGGAGGCGACAGGTTAAAATGGGACTAACACACTAACACACACACACACACACACTGAAACATGTATCGCTCGCCAGTGATATGCACCAATGTCCACAGTGCTGCGAACAAACAAACCTGTTCCGGTAAAGCTCCCGGCGGGGCCGAGCCAAAGGTACAAAGTTGACAACGGCCAAAATAAAAGCGTGAGCAAAAAGCCAAGCAGGCGAGAAGCGGGCACAGGCAGGCCGCCGTTCCTCCAGCGATAACGCTAAAAAACCCTTAAAACAACGGATGGACCCAACCTAGCAACCCTTTAAAGGAGAGGGAGCAGGGCAGGTCTGATGGGAGCAAACCGACACACAAATCACAAATGAGTGAAGGAGAGGGTGAGAGAGAGAGGGGCGGAGAGGGTGAGAGAGAGAGGGGCAGAGAGGGTGAGAGAGAAACAGAGCGAGAGAGAGAGAGCGAGAGAGAGACTCCGCGTCTCGTCAGAAGATAGTAATTGTTTATGCAGGGTCATAAAATAGACATAGGTCATAAATCAGCCAGAGACATGTAGTGGCCAGAAGGAAAGATACACAGAGAGAGAGAGAGAGGGGTAGAGAGAGCGATAGAGAGAGAGAGACGAAGCAAGAACACAAGGAAGTAAAAGAAAGCACATATGAAGCCACTGAGGGAGGAAGGGAGTGCGGTGCGGAGGGGCAGGTGATGAGAGCGATTCTGACACGCTGGCTGCAGGCCCTCTACAGATATAGCAACGCAAAACCAAGAGAAGTCTGCCACAGACATCTTCTTTCAAAATAAAAGCGCATTCAAACTCGAGAGAATAACTACGGGCAAGAGTTTGAGTTTGAATGTATGGCATTTGTGTGTACATGCGCATTATTGTCTGTCAGTCATCAGACACTTTCTGCACACGTCAAGTCCCTACATTGTCTGTCTGTGTGTGTGTGTCTGTCTGTGTGTCTGTCTGTGTGTGTGTGTCTGTGCACACCTCCAGAGCTTCATTGACGGCGTCAGTGCTCTCCGGGAGGTCCTCGGTGGTCTGCAGGTTGGACTCCAGGGTGCCCAGCCAGCTGTTCTCCATCTCCAGGTACTGGAGCAGCTCCATCCAGCACGACCACACCTCCTACATACACACACACGCACACACACACAGACACACAGACACACACACACACAGGTACACGCGCACACACACACACACAACACACGCACAGGTTCACACGCGCACAACACACACACACACACACACACACACACACAGGTTCACGCACACACACACACACACACACACACACACACACACACACACACACAATTAACCTGGGGACAACGGGAGCACACACACTGCGCGGCGGCGGTGCCATTCACGTCATGTAAATCAAGCGGGCTGATGTGACCGAGATGTCCGGGGATAACAAATGTCAGCCGGCCAGAGCCCGCCTGTGACTGTGACCTCAGGGGGAACAGTGCTGCCTCTTTTATAGCCGTGCCGATGGGCCCACTAATGTGTGCGTGAGCGCGTGTGTGCGTACAAACGAGTCCCGTCATGTGGCTTCGCTGTCGCAGAGAATAAACACCGGCAGCCGAGACGCGTTTACACTTTCGGCAAGAATTTTTCAATTACGACCGACGAATGCGGTTTGAATGTGTTTAATTTGCAAGCGGATTTCTTACAATGTGGCTGATTTAGGCTCATTTAGGCAGGAGGCCGACGGCCATCCTATAAAAGAAGCTGCACTCCAAAAACAAACACTTTCTGCCCACGGGTGATGAAAGGGATGAACCCTGGTGCCTTCTGCTCGTATAATTTGCACAGCAGACAACCCCCAAAACAGATCATCGGCAAGAAGACCCCCCCCCCCTAACTCATGCTAATAGAGGGCGTGCACGGCGAAACGTTTCCAGATAATGAAGTCACAGGCGGTCGTTATCATTTGAAAAACGCTGTGCAAAGAAATAACCCGGGCCAGATGTGGGGAACGTTCAATAATTATTATTAATAATTAATCATCATTTAACAACACACACTCATACACACACACACACACACACACACACACACACACACACACACACACACACACACACTCATACACACACACAGACACACGTCTCACACACACACACACACACACACACTTGTCTCACACACACACACACCTCCAAGGTGTGGCACTTGCTCTTGAAGCGGTCACAGAGCTTGTGGTAGTTGGCCAACACGCCGTCGAGCTCCGAGGTGAGCTCCTGCCCGGCGCCGCCAGCGGGGGGCGCCGTCCTCGTCACCAGCGCGTTGATGTTGTCCTTCAGGATCTTCACTCGCACCTCCTTCTGTAGCACATCCTCTTTCGCCCTCTGTTCGCCCCCAAAACAACACACAGCAGGGAGGGAGTTTGCGTCAATACCGCCCCGCTGGGACGTTTGTTGTCGCGTTATATATAGTTTTTTTTATAAAAAGGCATCCGTTGCACTGTTGACGCCTCTCTGCAGTGCCGCCCCGTGCATTCCAAACTCCGGAGGCAAAACACACATGGAAGGCTGACATGATGAAATCCCAGCGTCTGCCTCCACATGTGTCTGGCTTCAACGATCGCTAAAGCAACCGACGCGCGGCTGACTGCAATAATTCACCATCTTTTTGATTCAGTTTCATCCAAATGAGTTCACTGTTGCCGCAACAAGTTCTGGACCCGCAGGATAGTCCCTCTTATGGTGTTAGGGCGGCAACTTGATGCTGAGGAGTGAAGTGTCGGCCTACACAACCGTTTACAGACGCTTTCATCCCAAAGTGAGGGAACGACAAAGCGGGCTATCCATGTGACAAAGTACCCACACCAGAAAAAAAATGCAGGCCACGCGCGGCCAACTTTCTGACGAACAACAAGTTGGGCCGAGTTCAGAGCGAGAGACAGAAACTCTGAGCGATTTCATTCAATTTCATCATCATCGTCTTCGTCGTCCTCCCATTAACATCCCACCCCCGTCTAACGCGGCCTTCGTCTGGCAAAACAAAACCAGCATGATCCCCCCCCCCATCCCATCCCATCCCATCATTTCAGACCTTCATCTCGTCCAGTGCCGCCTCCAGCTCCTCGGGGTTTTTGTACTCAAAGTCCCTCATGAGGAACTCCTCGTCCACCTGGCCCATCCACTCCTGCATCTCCGCCAGGTCCTTGCTCAGGTTCACCTGCCTCTCCCTCCGCTCGGACACGCGCTCCTGGTGGCTCAGCAGCTGTTTGTGTGGGGGGGGGGGGGGGGGGGGGGGGGACATGCTGCGGTTAGGGATGGGCTGCGAGGAAGGACTTCACTTGATTTAAAAAAAGAGGGGGGGGGGGGGGGGCGATGTTTCAGGGTTTGTCTCGTTAGGCGTATGGCTCGCCAGTATTTTTGTGCGCTTTGTTACGTCGCGATTGAAGTGTACGGCAGCATAAAAAGCCACACTCATAAGTGATATCATTCCTTAGTGCGGTGGTTCTCAACTGGTGGGTCGCGACCCAAAAGTGGGTCGTGGACCCGTTTTCAGTGGGTCGCGGGTCTTTGTCTGGGCAAAAGAAAATGACCTAGTGTGTCGTCTATTTTTTATTGCCTTAATAAGTGACTGAATAGTTTAGTAGTACAATTACTGAAGTGTTATGTTATGTTAAATACATTTGAGAAATTGAATATTGTCCTTGATTTGGGTCGCGGCTTGTCATTTAGGTCCTGAAGCCAGACCAGTTGAGAACCACTGCCTTCGTGAATAGAGACACTGAAAACATATCCTTATCGAAAGGTCACAAATTCCACGACAAATCCATTGTCACACATGCCTGCTATTCACACATGCGCACATACAGATGTGCCGCCGTGTGTTGACAGAAACGCACAAACCTCGCCTCTCTCCTCACCTGTTTGCTGAGCTCGTCCCACCTGGCCTGACACTGGTCCAGGCGGCCTGCCCCCAGCTGGTCAGACCCGGTACTGTCGCAGCTTGCACCGCGCACACGTTCTCTTTCATCTGCTTCAACGAACTCTCCACCGACTCCATCTCATTCACATACTCCTGCCGGCCATAGAGAGAGAGAGAGAGAGAGAGAGAGAGGACAACACAATGTAATCAAACGAGGAATGGGAAACCATGCCAACAGGGGGAGCAGGGGGCAATGTTCATGTCAACTCTAAACATTTGGACATAGACTTGATAGACTTTGTTTTTTTCCCGCCCCTCTCTGACCTTGCATTGGTTCAGCTCTTCCTGTAGCCTCTCGGCCTCGCCCTGCTTGGTGGCATCCTGTGACATCAGTTCCTGTACAGCATCCAGCCATCGCTCCACCTCCACTGTGCGCACCTTCAGACGACATCCCCCATCATTATACAGTATGTATACATATATATATTCATTCAAGACTCAGTCAAGGACAAGTACAGGACATACACAATAACCAAGATGCCGTTTCCCTCGATCCCCTGTGCTATACACATATGCAAAATAAATATCAAAAATAGGTATAACTAAGAATATAAATTAATAAATTAATAATTAATCAATTATATGAGTATATGAGTATATAGAAGAAGAAGAATTTTTTTTTTAGAAGAATTACTCATTTGATCCCGTGAGGGAAATTTGGTCTTCTGCATTTAACCCAATCGTGAATTAGTGACACACTCAGAACACAGTGAAGCACACAGTGAGGTGAAGCACACACTTAAACCCGATGCAGTGAGCTGCCTGCAACAGCGGCGCTCGGGGAGCAGTGAGGGGTTAGGTGCCTTGCTCAAGGGCACTTCAGCCGTGCGCACTGATCGGGGTTCGACCGGCCACCCTCCGGTTACAAGTCCAAAGCCCTAACCAGTAGGCCACGGCTGCCCACAATATACATATATATATACATTGAACCGTGTTATAAAGTATAGCATAGCATCATAGTACGGGGGGGTGGGGGTTAGCTTCTCTACCTGATTGTCCTTTAAACTTCCCAGGATGCACTGCAGCGTGCTCAGTTCATCCCTGGCCCTGGAGGAGAGCTGACTCCATCGCTGGAGCTCGGCTGGATCCGTGGCCTTCTGCGTTTGCTCTATCTCTAAGCACAGCACCTGAAAGGGAGGAGCAATATGTCTCAACGGCCTTCGCCAGCCAAGGTGCGACGTCCACATTATGTGACCCGTGACACCGAGACATTCTTGTGCACGTTGCAGCACAACAGCAGCGATCCAACAGCCATTTGGCTTAATTATAAACCGCATTACGAGAAAAAAAAAAAGCTCTGCGTTTCATGTATTGGAAATAAACACTCAATCAAAACCCATAAGCAACGCAAACAAGCCAACAACGGTGCCCTCCGGCCCACCGCTGTGATTGAGCCGCGGCATACTGAAGGCTGCAGCCAGGCAGCGTGGCAGTTTGCTCTTGTTGTGTCGACGTGTTGCCGACTGCCCTGGCCTGGCTGGCTGCTTCCCCGGGGAGGAAGGGAGGGAGGGAGGGAGGGAGAGAAGCCATGTGGTGCACTACTGTGCCACAAGGCCAGTAGGCACCGTGCCCAGAATGTGCCAAGCCCCTGCTGTGTGCCCCCCCCCCCCAATCCCACCCCCAGCACCAGGCCCTATCTGGAGATAACAAGGCCCGAGATAACAAGGCCCGGGTTCGACCCACATTCCTCTGGAGGAGGAAGGCAGAAAGAAGTGTGCGTGAACGCACGCATTGCCGGGGTACGCGGAGGAACACACACGCGCGCGCACATACCGACGTACACACACGCACTCAGATGCCTTCCCCCCCTCCCCCCCTACTCTGTGGTTGGGTGCACTGCAAGGGGGAAGTGACTCTGGGAGAATAGTGCCCATTGTGTGCTGTGAAAAAAAGCATACACAAGTATGCATAGCCCCCCCCCTCCCACTCACAAACACACACACACACACACGGAAAGTGGCTGAAATGGAAACCTTTGTCTCTTCAGACGGCTCAGATATCCAACGGCTAACGGTAACACACAGGGGGAGCCGCGTGGAAAAAAACAATGCTCTGCGAGTTTGCAAGTCTCGCCGCTTCTTCTCGCGATACAGTACATATCCCACAATGCACGGCGCCGGCGCCGCGTGTGTCGCAGAGAACGGAGGCCGGCCACCATCACGCATCGGTGCTCACCTGCGCCCGCTCCACTGCGCCCTGGGTGGTGGGGATGTCGCTGACGCCGTCTTTGAGCGTGCCCAGCCGGTCTTCCAGGGCGTCCGCGGGGTCGTCCTCCTCCTGCCGGAGCAGAGCTTGGATACCTGCCAGGGTGGGGTGGGTGGGTGGTGGTGCGGGGGGCCATTGGGCAGCGGAGGGTCGGGGGGTGTGGACGGGGGTGAAGGTGTAGAGCACACTTAATTAGTAAGTGGATGAAAGGGATACAAAATGAAGACTTTATAGTTTGCGGTTCCCGGGCGGCCAGGAGGGGGCAGTGTCGCGCTCCTGAATTCCCTCGGTGAGGGGCACTGCATATGTGTCTACAAGTGTGTTGGTGGGTGAGAGAGAGGGAGAGAGGGAGAGGGAGAGAGAGGGAAAGAGGGAGAGAAGGAGGGAGAGAGAGAGATAGAGAAGGGGAGAGAGAGAAGGAGAGGGAGAGAGAGAGATAGAGAAGGGGAAAGAGAGAAGGAGAGGGAGAGAGAGAGAGAGAGAGAGAGGGCATATATTTTGCCTGTTTGACAACTCCTGTCTGGTCTAAGAGGGCCCTAGATACATTCTCATAGCCAGCTCTGGCCCATCCATTCGAGCGGCTTTCAAATACCCTGCTAAACCAAAACACATTGGCGGGCAGACCCCACATCCACCGGTCCAAGTCATTAAAGTGGCAACGCCTCCACCCTTGGCCACGCTCGGTGCAGGCATATTCGTTGGATTATTTATGAATAATAAGACGCTGTGTGTTCTCTGCCACGAGGACTCCATACGCCAGTCGTTGGCCGTTCTACTGTTCTTTCTTTTGTCAGGCAATTTGATGAGGGTAACATCTTCTACTTTTGTTTGTATGAGAGAGAGAGGGGGAGAGGGAGACAGAGAGAGCGAGAGAGACAGACAGACTAATCACGACTTAAACGCAAACAAAAAAGGGATGTCTCGTCTCCCTTGACACCCAGATGAAGACCGCGAAAGGAAGACGGCAAAAGCCATACATGCCCCAGAAATGAAAAATAATGACTACTTTTTTTTTTTCAAAACTTCTTTCACTCAGTATTAGTTCCACAAGACAGAGCTGGCGCTGAGACGAGATTGGGAACTTAAAACACACACACACACACACACACACACAGACAGACACACACACACACACACACACACACACACACACACACAGACACACACACACACACACACACACATGCACACATACACACACAGACACACACACACACGCAAACACGCGCGGTGTGTTGACACGAGCACCAGTGATCAAGAGGTTTTAGAAGCCATATAAGGGCACCATCCATTACCCGCCGCTGGCCACCGCTCCACATAAACTCTGCTGTCAATTTCAAACGACTCCAGGCACCAGAGGGAGAGAACCGTTGGATCTCCTCCGCGCCTATAAACCCGGCCGAGACTGCATGGAGGGCATCCTGCTCCGCGTTAAAAACCAGGTGGTTCGGGCTGGTGTTTTATGCACTTCTAGCACGCAGCGGCCGCCTGTGTGCGCGTGTGTGTGCGTGTGCGTGTCTGCGTGTATGCGTGTGTGTGTGTATATGTGTGTGTGTGTCTGCGTGTCTGCGTGTCTGCGTGCGTGCGTGCGTGTGTGTATATATGTGAATGTGTGTTTCTGCGTGTGTGTTTGTGCATATGTGTGTGTGTGTGTGTGCGTGTGTGCTATGTGTGTGTGTGCGTGCGTGTGTATATGTGTGCGTGTGCGTGTGTGCGTGTGTGTGTGTGTGTGTTGAAGGCGCTGGCCGCCGGGCTACCTTCGTCCAGGTCCCGCTCTCTGCCGCGCAGCTGCTGCAGCGTGGAGGAGTGGTGGGCCGACACCACCACCGTGGCGTCCCTGAGCGCGGGCGTGGCCCCCAGAGAGCCCGCCTCCGCCGACAGCTGCTCCAATTGCGAGCCGAGCTCGGCGGCCTGGCCCAATCGGGACTGAGGAAGATATGTTGTTTTTTTTTAAAAGGAGACGGCAAGTGGTTTCTGGGACTCCCCCCGTTTAGAACATCTCTCAAAACAAACTAAAAAAATAAATAAATAAAAAAAGTTTAAAAAAAAAAGTTTTATAAATAGAAGTTTACATTGTACCTCTGTTATTTCAATGCTTGAATTAACCTATATATTTCATCTATTTTATTAAATTTATAACATTACATCACATTACAGTCATGATGCTTTTTTAACTGATTTATCCACCTAGTCTGTGTTTGGATACTTGGGTACAAAACACTACACAAATAACACCGTCATCAGAGCATCACCACCACCCTGCAGGGGGGTGGTCCCCCCGGGGACTGACCTGACACTCCGCGTGGAGGCGGCCCAGCCGGTCCTGGTCGGGGGTCTCGCCGCCGCCGCCGCCACCGCCGTCGGCCCCGGCGGTCTGCAGCCAGCGGTCCTGCTCCCCCAGGGCCCCGTCCACGTGGGCCAGGGCCTCGGCCAGCTCCCTGAGCCGGCTCTGGACGCGTACGCGCTCCCTGGCCGCCTGGAGCTCCCGGGAGCAGGCGTCGCGCTGGGCGTGCAGCAGGTCCACGTCCGACCGCAGGGAGTCGGAGCTCACGCCCTCTGTGGAGGAAAGCGTGAGGGGGGGGGACGAATGAGATGGATACACGGAAACTTTTTTTTAAAAGAGCCTTGTAGATGCGGCTGCAATGGCAACCGTGGCTTCCATTACCTGGGGTGAGGCAGGAAGAAGAACATTAACCAAGAGGTCAGTGCATGACCAGGAGATCATCACAAGTAACCAAGGTAGGATTTATCGATTATTATCACATATCCAACTTTAGATTAATAATCCTATACCTGATAGCATAGGCTAGCTCCTTGTCATTTTCTATTTACTCGTTTGGACCGTTTGTAAGGTGTTCGCACTGTTGAGGAAGCCCGGAACTTTTCGTTCGCTTTGTATTGCTATTAACGGCCGCTAGCTGCTTGTTTGATGTGCACCGTGACAGCACACAACAACAAACTGAACGTTTGAAACTGACGACAGAGTAATATCTAATATTACTACTCCACTCACTATCAACAAACCTCATCGTTACGACTGAAGGTTTATTTTTCTATATCTGCCATGCACTAAAACACAGTGCGACCCCCCCCCCCCCAGAACCACATGCAATGAGCGTAAAACATAAAGCTTATTAGTACAAACACCAAAGATAACACGAGTGCTCCGGCTGAGCAGCACTGTCCCTCCAGCACTGGCTGCCTCCAGCAAAGTGTAAACACATTACACCTCAAGGGCTGCTCTATTTCACATGGGCGCTCATGGGATTCAGCAACCTTTCTGGTCGACAGGTTTTACCACCTTACCTGCACATGTGCACGCACACAAACGCACACGGCCAGGGGCGAGCGTGCATGCACACGCGCACGCATACACGCGCGCACACACACGCGCACGCGGACACGTCAGGTTTATTAGCAAACACAACTCAATCCCAGTAATAATGGGGCTGGCTTATTGAAGACTGCAGAAAAAAAAAAAGCAGCAGCAGTGGAAAAGCAGTTAAAAATATATTTAATCTTCACAAGACAAACTCAATTAATAGTGGAGTGGAAGATGGTTTATGGCCAACGGTCGATATCTAGCAGGAACAGCCAGGTGCCTGGGAAGGCACCGGGTCCAGAAAGGATCGGCTTTCACTGGACGAGCCAGGCTGCACAGGACTCCTTAAATGGCGGTCAGACACCAGAAAGAAGGGAAACAAAATATCTCCATGGCGTCATACCTCTCTCCAGCTGGTCCACCAGGCGCCGCCCCTCTCGAGTCACTTGGCCAATCAGGGCCTCCTTCGAGGCCAGTTGCAGCTCCAGCGACTGTGGCGATTGGATCGCAGAGATCAACGTCAAACACACAACGCTGTGGGAACCGGCAACTGACAAGCGAGGTTTGACCAAAAAAAAAGCTCTTCTCCGCGTTACATTTTCTAAACGTTTCACTCCATCTCATTACAATGTTGCGCCATAAAGGGTAAAGGGGGCGACTTACAATCGGTACATTTGTGGGGTTTGACATGTGGACAGTTGGAGGAGGAGGGGGGGGATCAAGGGGATTGAACCACCAACCCTACAGTGAGTGGACGACCCGCTCTGTCCACCCGCTCTACCCACTGAGCTACTGCGCCGTGCCTGCGATCCATCACTGTCTTAAACATGGTGTGTGTGCATGGCTGTGAACTGAAAGCACCCATGATGATGACAACGGCGGCAGCGGCGGTGGCCTGTACCTTCAGGTCGCTGTGCAGGTCCGCGGGGTCACACGGAGCGCCCGGCTGCGCGCACGCCAGCGCCTGGGCGGAGGACGTCCACGTCGTCATCCAGCTCAGCAGGGCGGACAAGTTGCCCTCCAGCCTGCGGCGGGCCGCGAGGGGGCGGGACAAGAGAGAGGGGGGGGGGGGGGGGGCAGACATGGTAAGCCTGGTGTCTCTCCATGCTCAGACAGCTGATGAGGTGTGTGTGTGTGTGTGTGTGTGTGTGTGTGTGTGTGTGTGTGTGTGTGTGTGTGTGTGTGTGTGTGTGTGTGTGTGTCTGTGTGTGTGTGTGTGTGTGTGTAAGTGATGAATGATGAATGAGAACATGACAACACGCGACAGGGAGCTAACCTCATTACTTAGTTTACAAATTATTCACATGCTAATTCACTCATTTACCTACCTAAATAACCAAATACCCAAGCTTAGTCATCGCCTTAAGGCCTAAACTTAATCAGCTCTAACTTAAGGTCTAAACTTAACCATCTCTCACTTAAGGCCTAAACCTAACCATCTCAAACCTAAGGCCTAAACTTAATCATCTCAAACCTAAGGCCTAAACTTAACCATCTCTAACCTAAGGCCTAAACTTAACCATCACTCATCTAAGGCC
>JAXIVH010000353.1:59702-64702 GCA_036785325.1 Urophycis tenuis | reverse complement strand
GGTAGATTAACAGTAACGGCTACTGAAACTAGCCAGAAAAAAAGTTGAACGTGAACCTTGCAAAACTTTCAGGTAGAGGTGTAAGCCTGTAGTTTTTTTGCCTACTTTTTTTTTAACGTTTTTACTTAAGTCAAACTGCTAAATATGAACATGTCACGTCTGGATGTATGTAACTGAATGTAATATGCCAGGGCTTGCACGTTCAGAAGGGTGATGCTGAGGATACACACTAACAAAGGGTGTCTCGTATCAACTGAACTATACTTGTTTTTTTTTTAACTGCGGTGTCGTTCCATGTGGGTCTCTGCTTACCGCTAGTCTCCTCACGTTAGCGTTCATCTCACTTTGGTCCTTAAAGTCGCTGGTCTGAACGTCTCTCAGTGCCTGCTCTTTCTCTGTCAGCCATGTGTTGAAGAAGCTCTGAGAGAGAGAGAGAGAGAGAGAGAGAGAGAGAGAGAGAGAGAGAGAGAGAGAGAGAGAGAGAGAGAGAGAGAGAGAGAGAGAGAGAGAGAGAGAGAGACATACAAGAGAGAGCGAGAGAGAGCGAGAGAGGGGATATCATCATAACGTAGAACTTTCAACACGGCAGTTGCATCTTTAATAAATATAATCAACAGTGAATGGAAAGTGCGGGGTTCACTGTTCAGACTGACTTCTATGTTGTTACAGGAGAGACTTCTATGTCGTTAATGGATGTTGACTAGACTCCCACCGAGGTTGAATGGCATATAATCAGTGAGAGGGAAAAGATATTGAAAGGCTGAGCTTTCTTCGAGATGTTGATTGAATTCAAGCAAGGTGACGCCCAGGTTCCATCTCCTAGCTCCATGGACGCGGGCATGAAGTGGAGTGCTGCCTCTTAGGATGATGATAATGATATTTCATTTTATGATAATGGAAGTGCAATGATTGATAGGGTTTAATCCATCATCATAAAGGAATGAAAAGGGAGTGTGTGTGCGTGTGTGTGTGCGCGTGCGTGCATGTGTGTGTGTGTGTGCATGCGTGTGCGTGTGCGTGTGTGCGCGTGCGCGTGCGTGCATGTGTGTGTGTGTGCTTGTGTGCGTACGTGTGTGTGTGCATGTGTGCGTACGTGTGTGTGTGTGTGTGTGTGCATGTGTGCGTGTGTGTGTGTGTGTGTGTGTGTGTGTGTGTGTGTGTGTGTGTGCGTACGTGTGTGTGCATGTGCGTGTGTGTGTGTGTGTGTGTGTGTGTGTGTGTGTGTGTGTGTGTGTGTGCGTGCGTGCGTGTGCGTGTGCATGTGTACATGTGTGCGTGTGTGCGTGCGTGCGCGTGTGCGTGTGTGTGTGTGTGTACCTGGTCTTCTAGGAGCTGCTGCCACACCAGCAGCACCTCCTGCAGCTTGTGCCAGCGCTCCTCGGTCCAGCGACACACGGCCGCCCAGCGCTCCCCCAGCGACTGCACCACAGAACCACAGCAGGTCAAGTCAACAGGCCGGGCAACACTTTACAACGTGGGCGCCACAGTCAACCATGAATGAACCTTAGTGGATGCAGTAATTAGCATGAATTCACAATTAACTTAGGTACTCAGCAATTAAGTCATGGTTCAATCATAATCAACTGATGGTGTTCATGTTGACTAAGGAATGAAGTTGTGCATTAGTTATTAGGGTTAGGGTTATGGTTAGAGTTAACCCTAACCCTTTTAAAATCATTATGAACAACATGAGTAAATGATTAGTAGACCATTAGATTAGGTTAGATAAATTCAATTGAATACATTTTTTTTAAACATATTTGACTTCTCATTTATGAGTAGGATATTTTATTGCCGATAATTTGGTTGATGCTGAAAATTATCTTACTTGTAGTTGCTCCTCCAGGGCAGCGGTGGCGCTCTCGCCACTGTTTTCATCCACCACCACCACCATGTGAGTCAGAGAGTTCACCTTCACTTGCTCCGCCTCCAGGTCATTCTGCAGCTCCTGGCCGGAACAGGAATCCACACAACAAGCTTGTCATGCAATCACAGGGAGCCTACTGCTAAACGAATGTGCGTGGTAGACGGCAAGAAAAGACGGCCGCCATATTCGGATGACAGTCATCCAGGTGTTTTGGTGTCACGAAAGAAAATGCAATCGCTAATTCATGACATTTTTAAACAACGATGAAACTTTGGATGGCAAAGCATTCGTGTTGTATTCTTGAATTAGCCCAAATTGAATTTTCCAAACCAAATTCCAGTTCTAACCGCAAATACTGAACACCAGGTCCAAGTAAAGATGAATCCTATTCCTTCATCACCATGGCTCTAGATCATCACCCACACAGGGCTCCAACCGCAAAGTGATCTCCAGGCATGCTTTACTTTGGGAATTTCTAAACTGATTCAACCATGTGTCGTTTCCAAGGCAACCCTAAGCCATTGACAACAGCCTGACAGCACAGGTTGGGGGGGGGGCTTACTTTGTGCTCCTCTATCTGCTCCTTGTAGCCGTCCACGTCGCCCGCCACCGGCTCAGACTCCATCTTCTTGATGCGCTCCTCCGTCTGCGTCAGCCAATCAGAGAGCTGCTGCAACTGCTGCTGCTGAAGATCCATCAGGACCTCGTGGAGTCTGAGAGAGAGAGAGACAGAGAGAGAAAGAGAGAGAGGGAGAGAGAGAGAGAGAGAGAGAGGTGAGAGAAGTGAGAGAAGTGAGAGGGGGGCCAACGAGAGGGAAGGGGTAGAGGGAGATAAGAGAGAGGTGGGGGAAGAAGGAGAGAGGGGAGAGACAGTGGGGGAGAAAGAGAGAGAGAGAGAGAGTGGGAGAAACAGGTACATTTATAGCATATAAATGAGGCAATAGTTATAGTTATAGTTAAAAGAGGCAACAGTGTAGAAACATTTACACTAGCTGTCTGTGTTCCGAGAGAATGCACAGCGTCATGTCAACAGTGATGTGCGCGTTGTTTACCCGGTACCAATAAACTCCGGGCGACAATGCACTCAAAGCACCGTGATGGACAAGTCAAGGCACGCACACAGCGCGCAACTCACACATACAGACACACAAAAGAGGGCCCACAGGCACAGTAAGTCATGCTGAACAAATTGTCATGTGGATCGTATGAATGAGACCCATAATCCAGTGTGTATTTTGTGTGTGTGCATGTGGGCGTGTGCGTGAGTGTGTGTGTGTGCGAGTATGTGTGTGCCTGTAAGATTGTAAACTTCTACAATAGATTGTGCTCCAGACTCGGTAATTACTGGAATGTCTAATAAAAGCTTAGTTAAATATGTGGCACTTTCATGGTGCGCACATTCCCAGGAGTATTTTGAAGATTGCCTCATAAATCTCCAAGTGTTGCAGCCACAGCGGGAAAGGGAATGATGGTGCTATCTGTGTGCGTGTATGGGTGTGTAAAATATCTGTGTGCGTGTATGGGTGTGTAAAATATCTGTGTGTGTGTGTGTGTGTGTGTGAGTGTGTGTGTGCATGTGAGCATCTGTTAGTATCTGCATGTGTGTGTGTGTGTGTGTGTGTGTGTGTGTGTGTGTGTCAGTGTCTGCATGTCACCGAGTTCATGTTTTAGCATGTGTTTGTGAGTGAGTGCCTGCGTGCGTGCGTGCGTGCGTTTGTATGCGTGTGTGTGTGTGCCTGCCTGCGTGCGTGCGTGCGTGCGTGCGTGCGTGCGTATGCATGTGTGTGTGCGTGCGTGCGTGCGTGCGTGCGTGCATGTGTATGCGTGTGTGTGTGCCTGCGTGCGTGCGTGCGTGTGTATGCGTGTGTGTGTGCGTGCATGCCTGCCTGCGTGCGTGTGTGCGTGCACGTGCGTCTCACCTGGCCTGCCGGTCCATGCTGGCCACGCGGAGGCCCTCCCAGCGGGCGTTCAGCAGGGCCATCTGCTCCCTGATCTCGTCCTCCTCGTCCTCCGTCAGGTTGCCCTGGGCGATCAGCTGGTTGCCCGCCTGCAGCACGTTCCCCACGCTGCTCTGGTGCGCCGTCAGCTCCATCATGAAGTCCTGGCCGGGGGGGGGGGGGGGGGGGGGGGGGCAGACCGGGGTACAGTGTGTCAGGGTGCACAGCAGGGGCCAGCGGTAGACGGCCAGAATATCTCGCCCAATTTTTTTTTTTTTTTTTTTTTTTTTTTTTTTTAAACTGAGGAGCCATGGGCTCACGGTGTGTTGTGACGGCGGCTTTCTCAAGAGCCGATGCTGCCCCTCTGGACGTGAGGCCGGGCCTTAAGGCGGGGGCCGCTGCTAGACCTCCCTTTCCTGTGCGAAGGAATTTTGGGCAAAGCCTCCGGATTTTTCCAACCCGGGGCCCCTGTTTTCCCAATCACCGTGGGTCTGAGGGACGAATGCAGGCGACAGTCTGGGGAAATTGGTCCTCCGTGTGGCGCAAAACAGCACTGGGGCTGTACTCTGTGAAAAAGGGACTGCAGAGCCTGCAGAACGCTAACGTGCTGTTATCTGAAGGATCTGGGTGAAGGAGAGCGGAGATTGCCATGACAATGGGGAAACATCCTGCGGCAACCAGATTTTCGGAGAGCCTTCCTTGGGCGAGAGTCGGTCGGACACGGTAACAAAAACACCGGGTCAAGGGAAAGGGTACAGAAACAAGTTGCATTCCCTCCCGCCAGTCTCCGTTCCATCATGACTCTATGTAAGATCAGCCCGTCGGTGGCAAAAAGACGCACTTTTTTTTTACAGGATGTAATGCATTGACGGAGCTCTTCTGTGCCCAAAGGATTACATGGCAGCCCGTTTCCTGGGACTGAGGGGCTGCAGTGCTCTCGCTCAGTGACGGACCAATTTCAACGGCTGTCGCCTGCTGGTGGTCCCACAGACACAACAAAGTGATCGGAAAATAGTTTTTTTTTGGCGTACAATTTTCTCTGAAGCACTCATAACCTGATCTCTCTCATAACACACACAGGGCAGGGGAAGCACACGTGTGTGTGTGTGTGTGTGTGTGTGTGTGTGTGTGTGTGTGTGTGTGTGTGTGTGTGTGTGTGTGTGTGTGTGTGTGTATGTGTGTGTGTGTGTGTGTGT
>JAXIVH010000353.1:57500-59502 GCA_036785325.1 Urophycis tenuis | reverse complement strand
GCACACTACGAGCGTGCAGAAAAAAAAAAAAACCCTTCCCTCTTTTTCCCCCCTCTGGTTCAGAGGCGGAAAGGTGCACTGAAGAGAACAACGAGCATGAGTGGAATGAAAGGCCGTGCCGCGACCGGCTAAAAAAAAAAAAAAAAAATTGTCTTTAATTAAGGTACATCTGCCAGAGGAACAAAAAAGCAATTACTATAATGAATTGCTTGAATTATGCGCTACAAATTTGCATCACGTATCGACAAGTTATGTTCCTATGGCAACGGGGACCTTTTCTTGAGGCAGGAGCTGCTGTCGCCGCTGCAGCTCTATGGAGCGAGCCAACAGGTCCTCAAGGTCCCGCTTCCTCTCCTTCATAGAGGTCTCCAGCTCCTTACACACACACACACACACACACACACAGAGACACACACACACACACACACACACACAGACACACATACAGACACACACACACACACATGCACACAGACACACACACACACACACACACACACACACACACACAAATTAGAGACACAACATGGACCCTGTGTGTGTGTGTGTGTGTGCGTGTGTGTGTGTGTGTGTGCGTGCGTGTGCATGCATGTGTTATTTAAGGCAGCAGGCGTTGCACCAGGGTTGCATTCAAGGTGCTGCATAATTAAAAGCAATTAATATTTCAAGCTGGTTACATTCCCAACACTTGAGAGTCCTTGGGTGCATATGCTTGACAAGACCCGACTGGCTGTGTCCAGTCAACCAACAAGGTTGGGAGGGAGGAGGGGAGGGAGGGAGGGGCTACCTGGGCCTGCACGGGGCTGACGCCGCGGGCCGAGATGCTCTGGTGCGTGAGCTGGACCCAGTCCGTCAGGCGGTTCATGCGGTCCTGGAAGACGGCGTGACCCTGCAGGTTAGACTCCGCCTCCTCGGCCTTGTCCAGCAAATCACGCGTCACCTGAGAGCAGAATGCGGGGGGGGGGGGGGGGAACGAGGAATCAGCATTTTTACTCCCACTCCCCCCCACCCCCACAGGGGCAGCAGTAGCTCAGTGGAGCGGGTGGACAGAGCGGGTCCGCTTAATCCGGCTGTCCACATGCCGAACCCCACAAATGTACTGATTGTAAGTCGCTTAGGACAAAAGCGTCTGCTAAATGCCCCCTTTACCCCCACGTACCGTTGGTCCCTCGTCTGCAGGGGATTTCCACAACAACACAAGGGCCCCCGCGGTGCGTGTCCAATGTGAGCCGCCCACCCACCCACACATTTACATTTACATTTAGGGGCATTTAGCAGAGGCTTTTATCCAAAGCAACTTACAAAGAGTACATTTGTCATAAGAAGGTGAAACATTTCATTGCTACTAATACAGTAAGAAAGTCACCAGAAGTTTCAAGCATTTCAATTGCTAGATTGCACACACCCACCCATGCACCCACCCACACACCACCCAACCCACTCCACCCCACACTCCACCCACCTTGCTCCAGCTGAGGTTGATGGCCCTCAGCTTGCTGACGTGCAGGTCCCTCTCCTGGGGGGCCACGCCGGGGCTGGCCAGGACCTGGGGGCCGTGCTTGTTCAGCCACGCCAGGCTCTCGCTCTGCGCCTCCATCTCCTGGGCCAGGGCCTGCAGCAGGCAGGGGAGGGAGTACACCGACACGCTAGAAAGGGAGAGGCTCTCCAGCTTCAACGCAGAGGAGGGCTTTTACGGTGTCACCGGGGAAATGAGAGAGAGTATGGGAAGACGGCGGCAGCAACAACAACAACAACAACAGAGAAGTAATGAAAAATAATAAATAATAGTGTGAAGGAGAGGTTCAGTTGCTGAGTGGTTTCGGTTGCTGAGAGGTTCGGTTGAGAGGGCTGGGTGTCAGAATGCCGGTGAAGTGTTTTCTTTGGACGTTTGCTTTTCCTTCACTCACTAATTAATGTTTTTGACTATGTGTGTGTGTGTGCATGTGCTCAAAAAGTGTGTGTGTGTGTTTGGTCTACACGCCTGATCTGCACCCTTGAAAGC
>JAXIVH010000353.1:20000-50000 GCA_036785325.1 Urophycis tenuis | reverse complement strand
AGGAGCAGCAGCCTCAGCTCCTCCCGCTGGCCCTCGTCCGAGGCGTGCTCCAGCACCTCCTCGCCACGACGGAGAAGGTCCTCCATGCCCGCCTTCTCCTCGTCCATCTGTGGTGTGAGGAAGGGGGGGGGGGGGGGGTAGGGGGGTAGGGGGGAGGTCAGAGTTCAAGGAGTGAGACGCGACGCGACAGCTTCCGATTGGCGACGGCGGTGGTGGTGGTCGTCCGGTGGTCGGCCGATAGCAGACAAACTTTTTCACAAACTCCTCCACAAAGCGGACGACAAGCCTTTCACTACTCGAGTCCACTCCAGTCGAGCAATAAAGACACAAAAAGAAAGCCAAACCGGCTCCGCGGCCGTCACGCCGACCTTGGTCTTGGTCCCCCCCCCACCGTCACTTCCACGCGCACGTCCGGGCCACTCGAGTCGCGAACAGCAAACACTGATTACAAAAAACCCCGGTGCGCTCTCACACACCTCCTCGGCCTTGGGATGGCCAGTCAAAGCTACGCTTAGCGTCCTGCACCGCCTCCTATCACTTAGAGCTGCCGGCAGCCTCACAGACACTCACCCAACACGGCGCCACTCACACTAGATAAAAAGCAAACACGACACTACAAGGAGTGTGTCGGGTTATATTTCCTCCGCTCGTTGTTCCATAATATCGGAGTTGGCGATCACCTGCCGGGGAAGCCATCGGCGCACAATGAAACGGTAAACCATTTCGCCGACCAGCACGTCTCAAAGCATTTGATGCATAACAGCCATTCTGTATCAGATGTGTTTTTTGCAGAAACCATTGCTTTCATGTAATACCCCGTAGAGTATCAAGCATGGTATTTTTGGAACACAAAAATTCATTCATATTCGTTTTCACTCGCAGTGAGAGTAACTTGACACAAAGCAATAAGAGTTAGTGGAACGGTGAACCTTGTCATCATCCAGGTGGTGTGTGGGCTCCTGCTGCTGCTGCAAGGCCTGCAGGCTGGCCTGAAGCTGGGCCTGGAGGTGCAGCACCTCGCTGGGGCTCCCTGACCTCGCCGACGCCACCCCCTCAGGGGAGGCCTGGGTCTGGCTGGGGCTCTGGACCTCCGCCCTGCTCTGCTGGCTCTGGATGATCTGCTGTTGCTGCTGAACACAACAACAACAACGACGACGACGACGACAACGTTAAAACTATTTGTATGATTGGTTCCAGCATGTGCAAACATCAATCAACCATGATTGATGGAGTGTGTTCTCAGAGAGAACGCAGGCTTGGATAACCAATTCCATTCAACTCTATCTAGCTATTCCACTCTAATTGAATTGCCCAGTTGAAGTTAAATGGATTATCATGAAATTGCATCGGAATTCACTGAAAGTGAGTTGCTGAACAGTACATTTAGTAATTGAATTAGTATGACCCGATGAGGTTTAGGTATTTTATGTGTTGTACTTTTGGTTTTACTCTCACCTGCTGAGATGACTGCAGCATCATCATCTCAACACCACTGCTCTCCAGACTGCTCATCATCTGATAAGACACACACAAACACACATAAATGACATGGAGGGCAAGATAGCTAGTGGTTACGTGTGGAGAGTTGTAACTGAATGGTTTGAACAACATGTTCGCTGTCTAGCTGGCCCACATTTTCTGTCTGGATTCATAAACTACATTTATCTTATCACTTACCTGCAGGCATTGTTGAGCAAGAAACAATAAATGTTGCCCTTGAATAAAAGCATCTGCTAAGTGACTAAATGCTACCAGTAAATAATAAACAACGACAATGTTTTTTTAAACTGCTTTCAAACCTGCACTCTGCAACTTTTTGACTGCGGCTATTTAATCAATAAAAAAATATAAATGAACTGGAAAGTTTCTCAGAATAAAGCGCACCCATCCATGTGTCAATACATCCAGGAACGTTTCTCTATAGATCATCGTATGCTGTTTCATTCTTGTAGCTACCACTCAGCCACTAGGGGCAGCAAAGGGAAAACGTAGATAGTGCAGGTTTAACCGACACTGAAAATGTGTGTGTGTGTGTGTGTGTACCTGGGCCGTCTGGATGTGCTGGGAGACCTTGTCGAAGTTGCGGTTGAGCTCGGCCAGCTTGGCTCCACCACGTCGCGGCAGGCCGGCCCCCTGCTGGTCATCAGGATGACCGCCTGCTCCCGGACCACTGTCCACACGCAAGCCGCAGCTCCGCCAGCTCCTCCAGCATGCGCTGAGCACGCGCACACGCACGCACACACACACACACACACACACACACACACACACACACACACACACACACACACACACACACACACACACCACACACACACACACACACACACACACACACACACACACACACACACACACGCTCGCGCACACGCACACGCACACGCACACGCAGGCACGCACACACAGGAGAAGTGTGAGTTAGGGGCCGTGTAGCGTAGATGGCAGCAGCAGCAGCAACAACATTATGTGACTAATGATGCCAGATATGGCTCACTGGCGCTTCGGGATCACGGGATCAGGACATGTTGTGTCGTGACATTTTGTTGGGAGTATTTTTACCACCAATAAACATCTGAACTTCCTCGACAGTGCGGCCGCCTTTGACATTTTGACGTATACGCTCCACACCCCCTGAAGGGCCGTGTCACTCTCATAAAAAGCACGTGGGTGAACGCGAACGTGGGAGGGCGTCGGCTCCGAGCGGCCGTTTCGTTACCTTGATCACTCGCTCCCTGTCCGCCGAGGGCAGCCTCTCGGCCTCGTCCAGGTGGATCTGCGTCTGGTAGAGCCAGGTGCTGATGTGGGCCAGGTTCTCGTCGAAGATCTCCACCTCGTTCTGGTGGCTCTGCCCGGAGCCAAAGAAAACGGGATTAGAGAGAGAGAAAACGTCAAGCAATAACCACGGAGGGTCAGGTAGTTTTTTTTGCGTTGGTATGGCATTATTATGGTATACTTTCATTATACATCAAAATTATTCAGTCTTTATTGGTCATTCTCAGTATTTTTTAGATATGGCAATGAAATGTGTTCTCTGCTTTTGACCCATCCTATGGTACATAGGAGACCAATGCATCGAGCAGGGACATTTATTGTATACTAGCAATGGTTAATCTAGCTATTGACATGCTTGAACCTTGTTGTGGTGACTTTCTTACTGTATTAGCAGCAATGAAATGTTTCACCTTCTTATGACAAATGTACTCTTTGTTAGTCGCTTATGGATAAAAGCGTCTGCTAAATGCCCCCTAAATGTGAATGTAAATGTATCGTCCCCCCCCCCCCACAGCCTCACCAGCACAGCGCTGAGCCAGTCCTTCGGTCCCAGGTGCGCACGCGGCCCCAGGTCTCGTTGAGGCCACACAGCTCCTGGTCCAGCCGGGCCCCGCTGCCCTCCACCAGGGTCTGCAGGCCGCCGGCCGTCTCGGTCAACACGCCCAGCTCCGCCTTGCGCTTCTCTGTCTCCTTCAGCAGGCCCTGGGGGGGAGGCGTGTACACCACCGACACACACATACACACATACACAGACAGACAACGCACACACACACACACACACACACACATTCACATGGTCAATAAATGATTCTCAAACATCCACAGGATATAGCAGTAGAAATCTGTTTCATTCATTCATAAAAACACGTGTGTGCACACGCAAACACACAACACTCAAAGACAACTAAAACACACACACACAGTACTCACGTTAGCCCACGGCCACCTCAGCGTCTATCTCGGCGGGCATGTCTCCCGAGCCGTTCTTCTGCTGCAGCTGGGTCTCGTTGCTGGTCAGCCCAGGCCTGCAGGGCGGCGCTCTCCTTGTGGAACTTCTGCGACAGCGACAGGGCCTTCTCCAGGTCTGCTTGCCCTCCGTCACCTGGCCAGACAACAGACACGCCACGGTACATGAATGACATGGGTTCAATACAAATGAGAGAAAACCGCTAATCGGGCTCAGGATTTGTGTACTATAATTTTCTGAAGCTTTATTGTTACAGTAACTTATTGTTACTGAAGATCTCTGAACATTAACATTGAAATAAATGTTAGTCAAGGCAACAATCCATCGCTAAATGAGGTCACACAATAGTGATTGATCCCATGGCCCACTGATAAAAGCCAGCACACTCGCGGCATTACCAGTGTTATGAACTGGAGGTCAGTGGCGACCGCCCTGTCATGGATTCAAATCCCAAATGGCGCAGTGGGATTTGAGGGACACGCGTTCCCTCACCCAGCAGTGGGGGATGTGCGTTCCCTCACCCAGCAGTGAGGGACGTGCGTTCCCTTACCCAGCAGTGGGGATGTGCGTTCCCTTACCAGCAGTGAGAGATGTACGTTCCCTCACCCAGCAGTGAGGGACGTGCGTTCCCTTACCCAGCAGTGAGGGACGTGCGTTCCCTCAGCCAGCAGTGAGGGACGTGAGTTCCCTCACCCAGCAGTGGGGATTGTGCGTTCCCTCACCCAGCAGTGAGAGATGTGCGTTCCCTCACCCAGCAGTGGGGACGTGCGTTCCCTCACCCAGCAGGTGGTGGCTCCACCAGAGAGGGGAGGTAACTGAACAGACGGCTCTACAGAACTCACTAGTGCACTAGTGCACATGTAGCGGCGTACTGCTGTCAGAATACATCTCAAAAGAGACGCAGGATCAAACTATTTAAATCACACGGCAAAAACCGTCAACGGAAAAAAAAAAAAACAGAAAAGAAATACGAGAGGACAGGCAGGAAAAACTTTGAAGGTCAGCGAGAAACCGGCCTCAAACCAAATCCAGAGGGGCTCGGTGGTACCTGAGCGCCCAGGTCGTTGTAGAGCAGCTTGAGGGCGGTCAGCTGCTCGTCCATGGCCTTGGGGTTCTCCGTCTGCTGCTTCTGGACGATCTGCCGGCCCGTCTTGATCACCGTCTCCACCTCCAGCTTCACTCGCTGAGCAGCTTGTACAGCTTCTGCACACGGACACACACACACACACACACAACGGAATATAAAGGTGACCATGCATGCATTTGTTGTGTGTGTGTGTGTGTGGTGTGTGTGCGTAATCAGTGTCTGCTCTGAGCAAACACTGTTGTGTGCATCACCTGGAAGACCATCGGCAGTGACAAAGATGACTTCATGATAACTTATAAGATAACTTGAACCATGTGTTCAACTTGTGGTGTGAACTTGCATTTATGTGTCGGGTCATGGAATCCAAGGACAGTTGCGATCGCGGAGAAGCCTCTCCGTGTTTCAGATAACATTATCTAAATGAGATGCAAATGACCACCATTGTGCTCCCAGCCAGGAGAGAGAGGTGACAACTGCAAATCTTTAGAAGCCTTTTTTCAGTTTAGCTTTTGTGATGTGCCTACATTCAAATGGCCACAACTTCTCCAAAATTATCGGATGTCCATGTGTTACACATCGTTGGAAAGCTTAGAGAACTACACGTTCAGAATATGTGAATAACTCAAAATGCCTAGGGACGACTTGTGTCCCTAATTTCCATGACCTGACACATTATGTTCTGTGAAAGTGCTCAGGCAAGACTGTATAAAAAATGACAGGAAAATGTCATTAAAATAAATAAATAAACAATAAAACACTTGTAATTCGGGCGGCCATTCCAAAAGGCTTGCCCCTCTTCCTCTCCTCTCACCATGCAGCCGTTGAGGTGGACCTGGATGGTGTCCGGGTCCGGGTCGGGGGCGTCCAGGACGGGGAGCTCGGCCTGCGCCCCGTCCAGAACCCGCTTGCAGTCCAGCATTGCGCTGCTCAAAGTTGGCCGGCTTCTGGAAGAGCTGGTACTTAGTGGAGATCTCCCTCAGCTTCCTCTGTGAGCCACACACACACAGAGACACAATGCATGATTCTCTGGTCAGTGGAAGCCAGCCTTCAGTAGCGGGTCCTGGCCAACAGAGGGTGGTGGGGGTGGTGGTGGTGGTGGTGGTGGTGGTGGTGGGGTCACAGTGTGAGTACCTGCAGCTGGTCCAGCATGGTGCCACTGCGGGCCCGCCTTGCCGTCGGGTGGCGGCCGGGGGGGGGCATGTTGGCCACGTTCCTCCTCCTCATGTCTTCCACCGTGGCCTCGTGGGCCGCGATCTCCACGCCGATGCTCTGCACCCAGAGAGAGAGAGAGGAGAGGTGAGGCCCACTGTGTGTGTAGGTCTGTGTGTGTCTGTGTGTGTGTGTGTGTGTTGGGAGTGCGGATCGGGCCAGAATTTTCAGTCCGAGCCCGGCCCGCGTCGACAGAACAATAACCGAACCGACCCGAGCCCGACAGGCATCACGCTTTTTTTTCATACTAATGACACATTTATGTCTGTGTTCATGAAAGCCCGCCTTTATTAAGCAACTGCAAGGCATTTGGAAATGTCAACAAACAGCTGAGCGCAACATGTGCGTGTTAACGCACAGGTAAATTAAAAAATTTAAAATTTCGCGCAGATGTGACCGAGCCGACGGCCCCGGCCCGGGTATCCATCCTCTTGTGTGTGTGTGTGTGTGTGCATGTCTCAATGTCTCAATGTTGACCTCCTTGACCGTGCCCCCCCCCCCCCCTCCATGACCTCCACTGCACATTCATGACCTTTCATACGTGTGGATCAGCGGTCAGCGTTAAACCCATGGGGTGTAACCTGAGCCTCCTGCGGGAGCTGGAAGGCGTCGATGCGTCGGTGAGGTAGGAGGTGAGCGTGTGATCAGCTGGCCCAGGGCCTCCTGCAGCTCCTGCAGGGCCCTGCTCGTTGTCCTGCAGCGTCTGCAGGCTGCTGCTCCAGCGCAGCTGACGGGTCCGTCGCCTGCAGGGGAGCAGCGGAAGAGGCCCGGAATAAATAAGAAAGGAAATATATCCCTCCATCTCTTGTTTCTAGAGCGTGGCACTCAAAGCCACGTTGTGCGTGCGTTCATCTCCTGCACTTTCATGATATTTGCCCTGTTTGGGTTGCATCTTCATCGTTGATGCACTTCGTGGATAGGCTGCGTTGAACTAGCGAGTCAGCAGAATAAATGCCATGTATGAGGAGGAATGACGAGGACACACATGCTGCTGAAAAACACCCCCCCACACACACTGCAGAAGACAACAGACAAGTCAAGCAGGACCAACTTTATCATGACACAAAAGCTGAAGTGAGCAGCACTTTCGGCAGCATTACCGTCGAAACGCCACGGTTTATAGCGTTAGAAGGTCAGCTCTGTCGGAACTGACAGAGAGGATAACATGTGCAACGCAAGACTTTTTACTGAAACCAAACACGGCACAGAGCAGAAATACACTGACCAGGAAAGATGCTGCACACGTAAATGTAATACGCTGCAAACCACACGTTACACAGTCCGACATTAAGAAAGAGACACACAGAGACAGGCAGAGATGGATACACAGAGATAGAGACACAGAGACAGAGACACAGAGTTAGAGACACAGAGACAGAGACACAGAGACAGGCAGAGACGGCGACACAGAGATAGAGACACAGACTGTACATACAGAGATAGAGACACAGAGACTGAGACACAGAGATAGAGACACAGACTGTACATACACAGAGACTGAGACACAGAGACAGAGACAGAGATAGAGACACAGAGATAGAGACACAGAGACAGAGACACAGAGACAGAGACACAGAGACAGAGACACAGAGAAAGAGATAGAGACACAGAGATAGAGACGGAGACTGTAGATACACAAAGATAGAGACACAGAGACTGAGACTTAGACACAGAGACAGGCAGAGACGGAGACACAGAGACACAGAGACGGACACGCAGAGATAGAGACACAGAGACATAGGGACTGACACACATAGATACAGAGAGACAGAAATATGCACACAGATGCAGAGGCACAAAGACACACACGGCAGCGCAGTGGCGGCAGCTGACCTGCTGGCTGAGCCGGTCGTAGCGCGAGTTAAAGGCCTCGAGCTTCTCGCTGATGAGCTCGTCCAGGATGCCCCGTCTATCAGCGTCTGACCCAGCTCCCTGATCTGACCCCGGTTGTCCCCCGGGTGGCGCAGCACGCCCTCCAGAGACTGGGGCGAGAGACACAGAGAGAGAGGAGAGAGAGAGAGAGAGAGAGAGAGAGAGAGAGAGAGAGAGAGAGAGAGAGAGAGGAGAGAGAGAGAGAGAGAGAGAGAGAGAGAGAGAGAGAGAGGAGAGAGAGAGAGAGAGAGAGAGAGAGAGAGAGAGAGGAGAGAGAGAGAGAGAGAGAGAGAGAGAGAGAGAGAGAGAGAGAGAGAGAGAGAGAGAGAGATGGATGGAGAGAGAACAAGAGAAAGAATGACAACAAGATAAAAAAAGAAAGCAAGAATAAAGAGACAAAATATATTGACAAAGAGATAGAGACAGAATGACAGAGACAGAGAGAGATGGAGACAGAGACAAAGACAGAATGACAGAGAGAGAGAGAGAGAAAAGAGATGGAGACAGAGAGACAGTTTAAAATTTAAAAGGTTTAAATATACAAATCAACAAAAATAAACCGTTTCGCAGCACAACACAACACAACACACAGCGAGGAGGCGACAGGTTAAAATGGGACTAACAAACACACACACACACACACACTGAAACATGTATCGCTCGCCAGTGATATGCACCAATGTCCACAGCGCTGCGAACAAACAAACCTGTTCCGGTAAAGCTCCCGGCGGGCCGAGCCAAAGGTACAAAGTTGACAACGGCCAAAATAAAAGCGTGAGCAAAAAGCCAAGCGGGCGAGAAGCGGGCACAGGCAGGCCGCCGTTCGTCCAGCGATAACGCTAAAAAACCCTTAAAACAACGGATGGACCCAACCTAGCAACCCTTTAAAGGAGAGGGAGCAGGGCAGGTCTGATGGGAGCAAACCGACACACAAATCACAAATGAGTGAAGGAGAGGGTGAGAGAGAGAGGGGCAGAGAGGGTGAGAGAGAAACAGAGCGAGAGAGAGAGAGCGAGAGAGAGACTCCGCGTCTCGTCAGAAGATAGTAATTGTTTATGCAGGGTCATAAAATAGACATAGGTCATAAATCAGCCAGAGACATGTAGTGGCCAGAAGGAAAGATACACAGAGAGAGAGAGAGAGGGGTAGAGAGAGCGATAGAGAGAGAGAGACGAAGCAAGAACACAAGAAGTAAAAGAAAGCACATATGAAGCCACTGAGGAGGAAGGGAGTGCGGTGCGGAGGGGCAGGTGATGAGAGCGATTCTGACACGCTGGCTGCAGGCCCTCTACAGATATAGCAACGCAGAACCAGGAGAAGTCTGCCACAGACATCTTCTTCTCAAAATAAAAGCGCATTCAAACTCGAGAGAATAACTACGGGCAAGAGTTTGAGTTTGAATGTATGGCATTTGTGTGTACATGCGCATTATGGTCTGTCAGTCATCAGACACTTTCTGCACACGTCAAGTCCCTACATTGTCTGTCTGTGTGTGTGTGTGTCTGTGCACACCTCCAGAGCTTCATTGACGGCGTCTGTGCTCTCCGGGAGGTCCTCGGTGGTCTGCAGGTTGGACTCCAGGTGCCCAGCCAGCTGTTCTCCATCTCCAGGTACTGGAGCAGCTCCATCCAGCACGACCACACCTCCTACATACACACACACGCACACACACACAGACACACAGACACACACACACACAGGTACACGCGCACACACACACACACACACACACGCACAGGTTCACACGCGCACACACACACACACACACACACACACACAGGTTCACGCACACACACACACACACACACACACAATTAACCTGGGGACAACGGGAGCACACACACTGCGCGGCGGCGGTGCCATTCACGTCATGTAAATCAAGCGGGCCGATGTGACCGAGATGTCCGGGGATAACAAATGTCAGCCGGCCAGAGCCCGCCTGTGACTGTGACCTCAGGGGGAACAGTGCTGCCTCTTTTATAGCCGTGCCGGTGGGCCCACTAATGTGTGCGTGAGCGCGTGTGTGCGTACAAACGAGTCCCGTCATGTGGCTTCGCTGTCGCAGAGAATAAACACCGGCAGCCGAGACGCGTTTACACTTTCGGCAAGAATTTTTCAATTACGACCGACGAATGCGGTTTGAATGTGTTTAATTTGAAAGCGTATTTCTTACAATGTGGCTGATTTAGGCTCATTTAGGCAGGAGGCCGACGGCCATCCTATAAAAGAAGCTGCACTCCAATAACAAACACTTTCTGCCCACGGGTGATGAAAGGGATGAACCCTGGTGCCTTCTGCTCGTATAATTTGCACAGCAGACAACCCCCAAAACAGATCATCGGCAAGAAGACCCCCCCCCTAACTCATGCTAATAGAGGGCGTGCACGGCGAAACGTTTCCAGATAATGAAGTCACAGGCGGTCGTTATCATTTGAAAAACGCTGTGCAAAGAAATAACCCGGGCCAGATGTGGGGAACGTTCAATAATAATTATTAATAATTAATCATCATTTAACAACACACACACACACACACACACACACACACACACACACACACACACACACACACACACACATACACACACACACACACACACACACACACACACACACAACTCACACACACACACAGGTCACACACACACACCTCCAAGGTGTGGCACTTGCTCTTGAAGCGGTCACAGAGCTTGTGGTAGTTGGCCAACACGCCGTCGAGCTCCGAGGTGAGCTCCTGCCCGGCGCCGCCAGCGGGGGGCGCTGTCCTCGTCACCAGCGCGTTGATGTTGTCCTTCAGGATCTTCACTCGCACCTCCTTCTGTAGCACATCCTCTTTCGCCCTCTGTTCGCCCCCAAAACAACACACAGCAGGGAGGGAGTTTGCGTCAATGCCGCCCCGCTGGGACGTTTGTTGTCGCGTTATATATAGTTTTTTTTACAAAAAGGCATCCGTTGCACTGTTGACGCCTCTCTGCAGTGCCGCCCCGTGCATTCCAAACTCCGGAGGCAAAACACACATGGAAGGCTGACATGATGAAATCCCAGCGTCTGCCTCCACATGTGTCTGGCTTCAACGATCGCTAAAGCAACCGACGCGCGGCTGACTGCAATAATTCACCATCTTTTTGATTCGGTTTCGTCCAAATGAGTTCACTGCTGCCGCAACAAGTTCTGGACCCGCAGGATGGTCCCTCTTATGGTGTTAGGGCGGCAACTTGATGCTGAGGAGTGAAGTGTCGGCCTACACAACCGTTTACAGATGCTTTCATCCCAAAGTGAGGGAACGACAAAGCGCGCTATCCATGTGACAAAGTACCCACCAGAAAAAAAATGCAGGCCACGCGCGGCCAACTTTCTGACGAACAACAAGTTGGGCCGAGTTCAGAGCGAGAGACAGAAACTCTGAGCGATTTCATTCAATTTCATCATCATCGTCTTCGTCGTCCTCCCATTAACATCCCACCCCCGTCTAACGCGGCCTTCGTCTGGCAAAACAAAACCAGCATGATCGCCCCCCCCCCCCCCCCCCCCCCATCCCATCCCATCATCTCAGACCTTCATCTCGTCCAGTGCCGCCTCCAGCTCCTCGGGGTTTTTGTACTCAAAGTCCCTCATGAGGAACTCCTCGTCCACCTGGCCCATCCACTCCTGCATCTCCGCCAGGTCCTTGCTCAGGTTCACCTGCCTCTCCCTCCGCTCGGACACGCGCTCCTGGTGGCTCAGCAGCTGTGTGTGTGTGTGGGGGGGGGGGGGGGGGGGGGACATGCTGCGGTTAGGGATGGGCTGCGAGGAAGGACTTCACTTGATTAAAAAAAAGAGGGGGGGCAATGTTTCAGGGTTTGTCTCGTTAGGCATATGGCTCGCCAGTATTTTTGTGCGCTTTTTTACGTCGCGATTGAAGTGTACGGCAGCATAAAAAGCCACACTCATAAGTGATATCATTCCTTAGTGCAGTGGTTCTCAACTGGTGGGTCGCGACTAGGGATGTCCGATAATATCGGCCAACCGATAATATCGGCCGATATTAGCCTATTTTTGTAATATCGGTTCATATCATTATCGGTTTTACCACCGATAATGTGCTTGTGCATAAATATGGCACTTTTCCATAAGTTGAAATAGTGTCCTTATTTTTTATTGACAGTGTTAATTTGTGAAATGCAATCTAGTGAGGCATCCCAATAAAAGTAGATGATGTGTTAATTCCACAACAGGAGATATGGGACCTAAAATTAGTCTGGGCGAAAATAAAAACGCCTGTATATATCGGTATACCATATCGGTTGATATCGGTATCGGAAATTAAGAATTTGGACAATATCGGCTATCGGATATCGGCAAAAAGTCAATATCGGACATCCCTAGTCGCGACCCAAAAGTGGGTCGTGGACCCGTTTTCAGTGGGTCGCGGGTCTTTGTCTGGGCAAAAGAAAATGACGTGTGTGTCGTCTATTTTTTATTGCCTGAATAAGTGACTGAATAGTTTAGTAGTACAATTACTGAAGTGTTATGTTATGTTAAATACATTTGAGAAGTTGAACATTGTCCTTGATTTGGGTCGCGGCTTGTCATTAAGGTCCTGAAGCCAGACCAGTTGAGAACCACTGCCTTCGTGAATAGAGACACTGAAAACATATCCTTATCGAAAGGTCACAAATTCCACGACAAATCCATTGTCACACATGCCTGCTATTCACACATGCGCACATACAAATGTACGCACAAACCTCGCCTCGCTCCTCACCTGTTTGCTGAGCTCGTCCCACCTGGCCTGACACTGGTCCAGGCCGGCCTGCCCCCAGCTGGTCAGACCCGGTACTGTCGCCGCTTGCACCGCACACACGTTCTCTTTCATCTGCTTCAACGAACTCTCCACCGACTCCATCTCATTCACATACTCCTGCCGGCCATAGAGAGAGAGAGAGAGGACAACACAATGTAATCAAACCAGGAATGGGGAACCATGCCAACAGGGGGAGCAGGGGGCAATGTTCATGTCAACTCTAAATATTTGGACATAGACTTGATAGACTTTTTCCCGCCCCTCTCTGACCTTGCATTGGTTCAGCTCTTCCTGTAGCCTCTCGGCCTCGCCCTGCTTGGTGGCATCCTGTGACATCAGTTCCTGTACAGCATCCAGCCATCGCTCCACCTCCACTGTGCGCACCTTCAGACGACATCCCCCATCATTATACAGTATGTATACATATATATATTCATTCAAGACTCAGTCAAGGACAAGTACAGGACATACACAATAACCAAGATGCCGTTTCCCTCGATCCCCTGTGCTATACACATATGCAAAATAAATATCAAAAATAGGTATAACTAAGAATATAAATTAATAAATTAATAATTAATAAATTATATGAGTATATGAGTATATATACATATATATATATACATTGAACCGTGTTATAAAGTATAGCATAGCATCATAGTACGGGGGGGTGGGGGTTAGCTTCTCTACCTGATTGTCCTTTAAACTTCCCAGGATGCACTGCAGCGTGCTCAGTTCATCCCTGGCCCTGGAGGAGAGCTGACTCCATCTCTGGAGCTCGGCTGGATCCGTGGCCTTCTGCGTTTGCTCTATCTCTAAGCACAGCACCTGAAAGGGATGAGCAATATGTCTCAACGGCCTTCGCCAGCCAAAGTGCGACGTCCACATTATGTGACCCGTGACACCGAGACATTCTTGTGCACGTTGCAGCACAACAGCAGCGATCCAACAGCCATTTGGCTTAATTATACACCGCATTACGAGAAAAAAAAAAGCTCTGCGTTTCATGTATTGGAAATAAACACTCAATCAAAACCCATAAGCAACGCAAACAAGCCAACAACCGGGCCCTCCGGCCCACCGCTGTGATGGAGCCGCGGCATACTGAAGGCTGCAGCCAGGCAGCGTGGCAGTTTGCTCTTGTTGTGTCGACGTGTTGCCGACTGCCCTGGCCTGGCTGGCTGCTTCCCCAGGGAGGGAGGGAGGGAGGGAGAGAAGCCATGTGGTGCACTACTGTGCCACAAGGCCTGTAGGCACCGTGCCCAGAATGTGCCAAGCCCCTGCTGTGTGCCCCCCCCCCCAATCCCACCCCCAGCACCAGGCCCTATCTGGAGATAACAAGGCCCGAGATAACAAGGCCCGGGTTCGACCCACATTCCTCTGGAGGAGGAAGGCAGAAAGAAGTGTGCGTGAACGCACGCATTGCCGGGGTACGCGGAGGAACACACACGCGCGCGCACATACCGACGTACACACACGCACTCAGATGCCTTCCCCCCCTCCCCCCCTACTCTGTGGTTGGGTGCACTGCAAGGGGGAAGTGACTCTGGGAGAATAGTGCCCATTGTGTGCTGTGAAAAAAAGCATACACAAGTATGCATAGCCCCCCCCTCCCACTCACAAACACACACACACACACACGGAAAGTGGCTGAAATGGAAACCTTTGTCTCTTCAGACGGCTCAGATATCCAACGGCTAACGGTAACACACAGGGGGAGCCGCGTGGAAAAAAACAATGCTCTGCGAGTTTGCAAGTCTCGCCGCTTCTTCTCGCGATACAGTACATATCCCACAATGCACGGCGCCGGCGCCGCGTGTGTCGCAGAGAACGGAGGCCGGCCACCATCACGCATCGGTGCTCACCTGCGCCCGCTCCACTGCGCCCTGGGTGGTGGGGATGTCGCTGACGCCGTCTTTGAGCGTGCCCAGCCGGTCTTCCAGGGCGTCCGCGGGGTCGTCCTCCTCCTGCCGGAGCAGAGCTTGGATACCTGCCAGGGTGGGGTGGGTGGGTGGGGGTGTGGGGAGCCATTGGGCAGTGGAGGGTCGGAGGGTGTGGGACGGGGGTGAAGGTGTAGAGCACACTTAATTAGTAAGTGGATGAAAGGGATACAAAATGAAGACTTTATAGTTTGCGGTTCCCGGGCGGCCAGGGGGGGGCAGTGTCGCGCTCCTGAATTCCCTCGGTGAGGGGCACTGCATGTGTCTACAAGTGTGTTGGTGGGTGAGAGAGAGGGAGAGAGGGAGAGGGAGAGAGAGGGAAAGAGGGAGAGAAGGAGGGAGAGAGAGAGATAGAGAAGGGGAGAGAGAGAAGGAGAGGGAGAGAGAGAGATAGAGAAGGGGAAAGAGAGAAGGAGAGGGAGAGAGAGAGAGAGAGAGAGAGGGCATATATTTTGCCTGTTTGACAACTCCTGTCTGGTCTAAGAGGGCCCTAGATACATTCTCATAGCCAGCTCTGGCCCATCCATTCGAGCGGCTTTCAAATACCCTGCTAAACCAAAACACATTGGCGGGCAGACCCCACATCCACCGGTCCAAGTCATTAAAGTGGCAACGCCTCCACCCTTGGCCACGCTCGGTGCAGGCATATTCGTTGGATTATTTATGAATAATAAGACGCTGTGTGTTCTCTGCCACGAGGACTCCATACGCCAGTCGTTGGCCGTTCTACTGTTCTTTCTTTTGTCAGGCAATTTGATGAGGGTAACATCTTCTACTTTTGTTTGTATGAGAGAGAGAGGGGGAGAGGGAGACAGAGAGAGCGAGAGAGACAGACAGACTAATCACGACTTAAACGCAAACAAAAAAGGGGTGTCTCGTCTCCCTTGACACCCAGATGAAGACCGCGAAAGGAAGACGGCAAAAGCCATACATGCCCCAGAAATGAAAAATAATGACTACTTTTTTTTTTCAAAACTTCTTTCACTCAGTATTAGTTCCACAAGACAGAGCTGGCGCTGAGACGAGATTGGGAACTTAAAACACACACACACACACACACACACACACACACAGACACACACGCACAGACACGCACAGACACACACACAGACACACACACACAGACAGACACACACACACACACAGACAGAGACACACACACACACACATGCACACATACACACACAGACACACACACACACACACGCAAACACGCAAACACGCGCGGTGTGTTGACACGAGCGCCCGTGATCAAGAGGTTTTAGAAGCCATATAAGGGCACCATCCATTACCCGCCGCTGGCCACCGCTCCACATAAACTCTGCTGTCAATTTCAAACGACTCCAGGCACCAGAGGGAGAGAACCGTTGGATCTCCTCCGCGCCTATAAACCCGGCCGAGACTGCATGGAGGGCATCCTGCTCCGCGTTAAAAACCAGGTGGTTCGGGCTGGTGTTTTATGCACTTCTAGCACGCAGCGGCCGCCTGTGTGCGCGTGTGTGTGCGTGTGCGTGTCTGCGTGTATGCGTGTGTGTGTGTGTGCGTGTCCGTGTGTCTGCGTGTCTGCGTGTGTGTGCGTGCGTGCGTGTGTGTGAATATATGAACGTGTGTTTCTGCGTGTGTGTTTGTGCATATGTGTGTGTGCGTGTGTGCGTGTGTGCCTGTGTGCGTGTGTGCATGTATGTGTGTGTGTGTGTGTGCGTGTGTGTGTATATGTGTGCGTGTGCGTGTGTGCGTGTGTGTGTTGATGCGTTGAAGGCGCTGGCCGCCGGGCTACCTTCGTCCAGGTCCCGCTCTCTGCCGCGCAGCTGCTGCAGCGTGGAGGAGTGGTGGGCCGACACCACCACCGTGGCGTCCCTGAGCGCGGGCGTGGCCCCCAGAGAGCCCGCCTCCGCAGACAGCTGCTCCAATTGCGAGCCAAGCTCGGCGGTCTGGCCAAATCGGGACTGAGGAAGATATGTTATGTTTTTTTTAAAAGGAGACGGCAAGTGGTTTCTGGGACTCCCCCCGTTTAGAACATCTCTCAAAATAAACAAAAAAAAAAAAAAAATGTAAGTTTTAAAAAAAGTTTGATAGTTTACATTGTACCTCTGTTATATCAATGCTTGAATTAACCTATATATTTCATCTATTTTATTAAATTTATAACATTACATCACATTACATTCATGATGCTTTTTTAACTGTTTTATCCACCTAGTCTGTGTTTGGGTACTTGGGTACAAAACACTACACAAATAACACCGTCATCAGAGCATCACTACCACCCTGCAGGGGGGGGGGTCCCCACGGGGACTGACCTGACACTCCGCGTGGAGGCGGCCCAGCCGGTCCTGGTCGGGGGTCTCGCCGCCGTCGGCCCCGGCGGTCTGCAGCCAGCGGTCCTGCTCCCCCAGGGCCTCGTCCACGTGGGCCAGGGCCTCGGCCAGCTCCCTGAGCCGGCTCTGGACGCGCACGCGCTCCCTGGCCGCCTGGAGCTCCCGGGAGCAGGCGTCGCGCTGGGCGTGGAGCAGGTCCACGTCCGACCGCAGGGAGTCGGAGCTCACGCCCTCTGTGGTGGAAAGCGTGAGGGGTGGGGGGGACGAATGAGATGGATACACGGAAACTTTTTAAAAAAAAGAGCAATGCCTTGTAGATGCGGCTGCCATGGCAACCGCATCTACAAGGCATTGCTCTTCCACCTTCAGTCGTCCCGGAGCAGGCCACGGCTTCCATTACCTGGGGTGAGGCAGGAAGAAGAACATTTACCAAGAGGTCAGTGCATGACCAGGAGATCATCACACGTAACCAAGTAGGATTTATCGATTAGTATCACATATCCAATTTTAGATTAATAATCCTATACCTGATAGCATAGGCTAGCTCCTTTTCATTTTCTATTTACTCGTTTGGACCGTTTGTAAGGTGTTCGCACTGTTGAGGAAGCCCGGAACTTTTCGTTCGCTTTGTATTGCTATTAACGGCCGCTAGCTGCTTGTTTGATGTGCACCGTGACAGCACACAACAACAAACTGAACGTTTGAAACCGAAGACAGAGTAATATCTAATATTACTACTCCCCTCACTATCAACAAACCTCATCGTTACGACTGAAGGTTTATTTTTCTATATCTGCCATGCACTAAAACACAGTGCGACCCCCCCCCAGAACCACATGCAATGAGCGTAAAACATAAAGCTTATTAGTACAAACACCAAAGATAACACGAGTGCTCCGGCTGAGCAGCACTGGCTGCTTCCAGCAAAGTGTAAACACATTACACCTCAAGGGCTGCTCTATTTCACATGGGCGGTCATGGGATTCAGCAACCTTTCTGGTCGACAGGTTTTACCACCTTACCTGCACATGTGCACGCACACAAACGCACACGGCCAGGGGCGAGCGTGCATGCACACGCGCACGCATACACGCGCGCACACACACGCGCACGCGGACACGTCAGGTTTATTAGCAAACACAACTCAATCCCAGTAATAATGGGGCTGGCTTATTGAAGACTGCAGAAAAAAAAAAGCAGCAGCAGTGGAAAAGCAGTTAAAAATATATTTAATCTTCACAAGACAAACTCAATTAATAGTGGAGTGGAAGATGGTTTATGGCCAACGGTCGATATCTAGCAGGAACAGCCAGGTGCCTGGGAAGGCACCGGGTCCAGAAAGGATCGGCTTTCACTGGACGAGCCAGGCTGCACAGGACTCCTTAAATGGCGGTCAGACACCAGAAAGAAGGGAAACAAAATATCTCCATGGCGTCATACCTCTCTCCAGCTGGTCCACCAGGCGCCGCCCCTCTCGAGTCACTTGGCCAATCAGGGCCTCCTTCGAGGCCAGTTGCAGCTCCAGCGACTGTGGCGATTGGATCGCAGAGATCAACGTCAAACACACAACGCTGTGGGAACCGGCAACTGACAAGCGAGGTTTGACCAAAAAAAAAGCTCTTCTCCGCGTTACATTTTCTAAACGTTTCACTCCATCTCATTACAATGTTGCGCCATAAAGGGTAAAGGGGGCGACTTACAATCGGTACATTTGTGGGGTTTGACATGTGGACAGTTGGAGGAGGAGGGGGGGGATCAAGGGGATTGAACCACCAACCCTACAGTGAGTGGACGACCCGCTCTGTCCACCCGCTCTACCCACTGAGCTACTGCGCCGTGCCTGCGATCCATCACTGTCTTAAACATGGTGTGTGTGCATGGCTGTGAACTGAAAGCACCCATGATGATGACAACGGCGGCAGCGGCGGTGGCCTGTACCTTCAGGTCGCTGTGCAGGTCCGCGGGGTCACACGGAGCGCCCGGCTGCGCGCACGCCAGCGCCTGGGCGGAGGACGTCCACGTCGTCATCCAGCTCAGCAGGGCGGACAAGTTGCCCTCCAGCCTGCGGCGGGCCGCGAGGGGGCGGGACAAGAGAGAGAGGGAGGGGGGGGGGGGGACAGACATGGTAAGCCTGGTGTCTCTCCATGCTCAGACAGCTGATGAGGTGTGTGTGTGTGTGTGTGTGTGTGTGTGTGTGTGTGTGTGTGTGTGTGTGTGTGTGTGTGTGTGTGTGTCTGTGTGTGTGTGTGTGTGTGTGTGTAAGTGATGAATGATGAATGAGAACATGACAACACGCGACAGGGAGCTAACCTCATTACTTAGTTTACAAATTATTCACATGCTAATTCACTCATTTACCTACCTAAATAACCAAATACCCAAGCTTAGTCATCGCCTTAAGGCCTAAACTTAATCAGCTCTAACTTAAGGTCTAAACTTAACCATCTCTCACTTAAGGCCTAAACCTAACCATCTCAAACCTAAGGCCTAAACTTAATCATCTCAAACCTAAGGCCTAAACTTAACCATCTCTAACCTAAGGCCTAAACTTAACCATCACTCATCTAAGGCCTAAACTTAACCATCACTCACCTAAGGCCTAAACTTAATCAACTCTAACCTAATTCCCAAACTATAAAAGGTACAAAAGGCCACATTGCTGCCCAGTGTGTAAAATGCATGGAGTGCAGTCCAAATGAACTATATTGGAAAGAGTTGTCTCCCCCCGCCTCCTGAGACTAAAAACTAAAAATTATAAACCAGCTCATGTTTCCCCCTTCTGGGCTCAAACTAGTCTCCATCTCATGGACCTTTAAAAAAAAAAAAGGTTGAGGCTCTTCAGTTTGGGTAGAAGCGAGTACAATCTCGGGTTGATCCGGTTTGTTTGCTCGCTTGCTTCCATGGCTGCAGTACGCTGTGTTTGTGCGCCAATTTGTCTCATATCTGGCAACGCGGAGTACTCAGAGAATAGTGACTCACAACACAAAAGGCGAAAAACCAAAAGCAAATGTTCCAACCCAGAACAGAAATTGGAGGAGAACAATACTAGCTGTAGCGCTGGTGTCGGAGAAGCCAGTACTTTGATTAAGTATGTTTCCTGACTAAATACCACAGCCATTATATGATTAGGTACGGCACATTTGTTCCATTTTGTACCTTTAACCATCTACCAAATTACTACTAAAATTAACCATCTCTAGCCGAATACCCAAACATATCAGTCCCTAACTTAATACCTAAACTGAATACCTAAACTGTACTACTGTGGACAGCTCGTTTCACACTAGTGTGTGTGTGTGTGTGCGTGTGTGTGTGCGCGTGTTTGTGTGTGCGTGTGCGTGTGCGTTTCTCACTCCAGTCTGTCTTCCACATCCGTCTCCATCATTCTTTTCTTAGCGGGCTGGGCTGAGTCCTGGTCGCCAAAGGAGGATGAAGATGATGATGCGGCTGCCATGGCAACCGCATCTACAAGGCACTGCTCTTCCACCTCAGTCGTCCCGGAGCAGGCCACGGCTTCCATTACCTGGGGTGAGGCAGGGAGAAGAACATTAACCGAGAGGTCAGTGTAAGTAGGATTTATCGATTAGTATCACATATCCGACTTTAATTATTAAAGATTAATAATCCTATACCTGATCGCATAGGCTAGCTGAAATCTGAGTTTGTGGGGCATTTCCTGTAGCTCTAGTCAGCCAGCACTAGTAAACTATCCCTGATGGGGAGATACGGTGAACCATCCTGTCCCGACACCAACGTTCTAAGGAACAGCGTCTGTTTCAAGGTTTCAAACTCAGCACCATGTGGACCGGCCACATATTAATATCCCCATTCGCCGATGAGACTCCCTTCAGTGGAACATCTCCGTAGCGAGACAGGACTCAACACGCAACTCAACTCCACTTTCAGTTTCTGGCCCGCGCTCTAGAATATCTAGAATGTCTAGGGCCACGTGCCGCGTGGCCCTAGACATTCTGCTATAACATCGCAGGAATGCTGGTTCCCAGGTGACTGTTCATTGAACAACTAAACACACACGCAACCACACACACACACACACACACAGACACAGACACACACAGACACAGACACACACACACACTCTCACACACACACACACACACACAGACACAGACACAGACACACACACACACACACACACACACACACATATGCACACACACATATGCACACACACACACACACGTGCACACACACACGCACACACACACACGAACACACGGGCGCACGCACACACACAGACCTGGAAGGAGCGGTCCTCCAGCGTCTGGACCAGGTGGTCCCATCTCAGGGTCAGCTCCTCGGTGGTCCCACGGATGGTGGCCCCCGCGGCGGGGCTCCGCAGCAGCGAGGCCACGTCCTGCCCGGCGTCCGACAGCTGGTCCAGGGTCCTCCGCTTCATCTCCATGTCCTCCTTCAGGGTCTGGAGCACACAAAGGGGGGACCACAACACTCAATGAGACTCAAGGCCGGGCCCGCGACCTTTCAACGCAGGGCCGACTGGTAGGCAAACCCGCGATGAATGGATGAATGAATGAACGGGTGATGACGCTGAGCAAACGGCGCCCGCGTCCCGATAATACAGGAGTGTGGAAAGGACAAAGTCAGGGGGCGCCACTTCTGCTGCTGTTTATTAAGCACGCAAATCAACAGAAAAACATCTCCGGAAAAACATGCCAACGGAAAACATGTCGACGAATGCAAATGAAAAAGCGAAATTATTTGTGAAAAAATTGTACGATATCTAATAAACAATATTCATAACATATTTTCAATTCTCATTGTCATTTCCTTGCTATTATTGTAAATGACTATTTCAATCCCCAGTTCCGCCCGCAGTACTATTGCGTACCGCAGGTTAAAAGAAATACTGCTCTTCACCACCATAACGTCCCTGGTTCATCATGTCCCCCCCCATCAAACCTCCTCACAAATATACATGAGGGTTCAAATGAAATGCCAAATATCGAGGTAGATTAACACTAATGGCTACTGAAACTAGCCAGAAAAAAAGTTAACGTGAACCTTGCAAAACTTTCAGGTAGAGGTGTAAGCCTGTAGTTTTTTTGCCTACTTTTTTTTAACGTTTTTACTTAAGTCAAACTGCTAAATATGAACATGTCACGTCTGGATGTATGTAACTGAATGTTATATGCCAGTGCTTGCACGTTCAGAAGGGTGATTCTGAGGATACACACTAACAAAGGGTGTCTCGTATCAACTGAACTATACTTGTTTTTTTTTTAACTGCGGTGTCGTTCCATGTGGGTCTCTGCTTACCGCTAGTCTCCTCACGTTAGCGTTCATCTCACTTTGGTCCTTAAAGTCGCTGGTCTGAACGTCTCTCAGTGCCTGCTCTTTCTCTGTCAGCCATGTGTTGAAGAAGCTCTGAGAGAGAGAGAGAGAGAGAGAGAGAGAGAGAGAGAGAGAGAGAGAGAGAGAGAGAGAGAGAGAGAGAGAGAGAGAGAGAGAGAGAGAGAGAGAGAGAGAGAGAGAGAGAGAGAGAGCGAGAGAGGGGATATCATCATAACGTAGAACTTTCAACACGGCAGTTGCATCTTTAATAAATATAATCAACAGTGAATGGAAAGTGCGGGGTTCACTGTTCAGACTGACTTCTATGTTGTTACAGGAGAGACTTCTATGTCGTTAATGGATGTTGACTAGACTCCCACCGAGGTTGAATGGCATATAATCAGTGAGAGGGAAAAGATATTGAAAGGCTGAGCTTTCTTCGAGATGTTGATTGAATTCAAGCAAGGTGACGCCCAGGTTCCATCTCCTAGCTCCATGGACGCGGGCATGAAGTGGAGTGCTGCCTCTTAGGATGATGATAATGATATTTCATTTTATGATAATGGAAGTGCAATGATTGATAGGGTTTAATCCATCATCATAAAGGAATGAAAAGGGAGTGTGTGTGCGTGTGTGTGTGCGCGTGCGTGCATGTGTGTGTGTGTGTGCATGTGTGTGTGTGTGTGCGCGTGCGTGCATGTGTGTGTGTGTGTGTTTGTGTGCGTACGTGTGTGTGTGTGCATGTGTGTGTGTGTGTGTGTGTGTGTGTGTGTGTGTGTGTGCGTACGTGTGTGTGTGTGCGTGCGTGTGCATGTGCGTGTGTGTGTGTGTTTGTGTGCGTACGTGTGTGTGTGTGTGTGTGTGCGTACGTGTGTGTGCGTACGTGTGTGTGTGTGTGTGTGTGTGTGTGTGTGTGTGTGTGTGTGTGTGTGTGTGTGTGTGTGTGTGTGTGTGTGTGTGTGTGTGTGTGTGTGTGTGTGTGTGTGTGCATGCATGTGCATGCATGTGTGTGTGTGTGTGTGTGTGTACCTGGTCTTCTAGGAGCTGCTGCCACACCAGCAGCACCTCCTGCAGCTTGTGCCAGCGCTCCTCGGTCCAGCGACACACGGCCGCCCAGCGCTCCCCCAGCGACTGCACCACAGAACCACAGCAGGTCAAGTCAACAGGCCGGGCAACACTTTACAACGTGGGCGCCACAGTCAACCATGAATGAACCTTAGTTGATGCAGTAATTAGCATGAATTCACAATTAACTTAGGTACTCAGCAATTAAGTCATGGTTCAATCATAATCAACTGATGGTGTTCATGTTGACTAAGGAATGAAGTTGTGCATTAGTTATTAGGGTTAGGGTTATGGTTAGAGTTAACCCTAACCCTTTTAAAATCATTATGAACAACATGAGTAAATGATTAGTAGACCATTAGATTAGGTTAGATAAATTCAATTGAATACATTTTTTTAAAACATATTTGACTTCTCATTTATGAATAGGATATTTTATTGCCGATAATTTGGTTGATGCTGAAAATTATCTTACTTGTAGTTGCTCCTCCAGGGCAGCGGTGGCGCTCTCGCCACTGTTTTCATCCACCACCACCACCATGTGAGTCAGAGAGTTCACCTTCACCTGCTCCGCCTCCAGGTCATTCTGCAGCTCCTGGCCGGAACAGGAATCCACACAACAAGCTTGTCATGCAATCACAGGGAGCCTACTGCTAAACGAATGTGCGTGGCAGACGGCAAGAAAAGACGGCCGCCATATTCGGATAACAGTCATCCAGGTGTTTTGGTGTCACGAAAGAAAATGCAATCGCTAATTCATGACATTTTTAAACAACGATGAAACTTTGGATGGGAAAGCATTCGTGTTGTATTCTTGAATTAGCCCAAATTGAATTTTCCAAACCAAATTCCAATTCTAACCGCAAATACTGAACACCAGGTCCAAGTAAAGATGAATCCTATTCCTTCATCACCATGGCTCTAGATCATCACCCACACAGGGCTCCAACCGCAAAGTGATCTCCAGGCATGCTTTACTTTGGGAATTTCTAAACTGATTCAACCATGTGTCGTTTCCAAGGCAACCCTAAGCCATTGACAACAGCCTGACAGCACAGGTTGGGGGGGGGGGCTTACTTTGTGCTCCTCTATCTGCTCCTTGTAGCCGTCCACGTCGCCCGCCACCGGCTCAGACTCCATCTTCTTGATGCGCTCCTCCGTCTGCGTCAGCCAATCAGAGAGCTGCTGCAACTGCTGCTGCTGAAGATCCATCAGGACCTCGTGGAGTCTGAGAGAGAGAGCGAGAGAGGGAGAGAGACAGAGAGAGAAAGAGAGAGAGGGAGAGAGAGGTGAGAGAAGTGAGAGAAGTGAGAGGGGGGCCAACGAGAGGGAAGGGGTAGAGGGAGATAAGAGAGAGGTGGGGGGAAGAAGGAGAGAGGGGAGAGACAGTGGGGGAGAAAGAGAGAGAGAGAGAGAGAGAGAGAGAGAGAGAGAGAGAGAGAGAGAGAGAGAGAGAGAGAAACAGAGTCAGAGGTACATTTATAGCATATAAATGAGGCAATAGTTATAGTTATAGTTAAAAGAGGCAACAGTGTAGAAACATTTACACTAGCTGTCTGTGTTCCGAGAGAATGCACAGCGTCATGTCAACAGTGATGTGCGCGTTGTTTACCCGGTACCAATAAACTCCGGGCGACAATGCACTCAAAGCACCGTGATGGACAAGTCAAGGCACGCACACAGCGCGCAACTCACACATACAGACACACAAAAGAGGGCCCACAGGCACAGTAAGTCATGCTGAACAAATTGTCATGTGGATCGTATGAATGAGACCCATAATCCAGTGTGTATTTTGTGTGTGTGCGTGTGGGCGTGTGCGTGTGTGTGTGTGTGTGTGTGTGTGTGTGCGCGAGTATGTGTGTGCCTGTAAGATTGTAAACTTCTACAATAGATTGTGCTCCAGACTCGGTAATTACTGGAATGTCTAATAAAAGCTTAGTTAAATATGTGGCACTTTCATGGTGCGCACATTCCCAGGAGTATTTTGAAGATTGCCTCATAAATCTCCAAGTGTTGCAGCCACAGCGGGAAAGGGAATGATGGTGCTATCTGTGTGCGTGTATGGGTGTGTAAAATATCTGTGTGCGTGTATGGGTGTGTAAAATATCTGTGTGTTGTGTGTGTGTGTGTGAGTGTGTGTGTGCATGTGAGCATCTGTTAGTATCTGCGTGTGACTGAGTGCGTGTGTGTGTGTGTGTGTGTGTGTGTGTGTGTGTGTGTGTGTGTGTGTGTGTCAGTGTCTGCATGTCACCGAGTTCATGTTTTAGCATGTGTTTGTGAGTGAGTGCCTGCGTGCGTGCGTGCGTGCGTTTGTATGCGTGTGTGTGTGCGTGTGTGTGTGTGCCTGCCTGCCTGCGTGCGTGCGTGCGTGCGTATGCGTGTGTGTGTGCGTGCGTGCGTGCCTGCGTGCGTGCGTGTGTATGCGTGCGTGTGTGCGTGCACGTGCGTCTCACCTGGCCTGCCGGTCCATGCTGGCCACGCGGAGGCCCTCCCAGCGGGCGTTCAGCAGGGCCATCTGCTCCCTGATCTCGTCCTCCTCGTCCTCCGTCAGGTTGCCCTGGGCGATCAGCTGGTTGCCCGCCTGCAGCACGTTCCCCACGCTGCTCTGGTGCGCCGTCAGCTCCATCATGAAGTCCTGGCGGGGGGGGGGGGGGGGGGGGGGGGGCAGACCGGGGTACAGTGTGTCAGGGCGCACAGCAGGAGCCAGCGGTAGACGGCCAGAATATCTCGCCAATTTTTTTTTTTTTTTTTCTTTTTAACTGAGGAGCCATGGGCTCACGGTGTGTTGTGATGGCGGCTTTCTCAAGAGCCGATGCTGCCCCTCTGGACGTGAGGCCGGGCCTTAAGGCGGGGCCGCCGCTAGACCTCTCTTTCCTGTGCGAAGGAATTTTGGGCAAAGCCTCCGGATTTTTCCAACCCGGGGCCCCTGTTTTCCCAATCACCGTGGGTCTGAGGGACGAATGCAGGCGACAGTCTGGGGAAATTGGTCCTCCATGCGGCGCAAAAAAGCACTGGGGCTGTACTCTGTGAAAAAGGGACTGCAGAGCCTGCAGAACGCTAACGTGCTGTTATCTGAAGGATCTGGGAGAAGGAGAGCGGAGATTGCCATGACAATGGGGAAACATCCTGCGGCAACCAGATTTTCGGAGAGCCTTCCTTGGGCGAGAGTCGGTCGGACACGGTAACAAAAACACGGGTCAAGGGAAAGGGTACAGAAACAAGTTGCATTCCCTCCCGCCAGTCTCCGTTCCATCATGACTCTATGTAAGATCAGCCCGTCGGTGGCAAAAAGACGCACTTTTTTTTACAGGATGTAATGCATTGACGGAGCTCTTCTGTGCCCAAAGGATTACATGGCAGCCCGTTTCCTGGGACTGAGGGGCTGCAGTGCTCTCGCTCAGTGACGGACCAATTTCAACGGCTGTCGCCTGCTGGTGGTCCCACAGACACAACAAAGTGATCAGAAAATAGGCTCCGGGTTGAACCTTTTTTTTTTTTTTTTTTTTTTTTGGCGTACAATTTTCTCTGAAGCACTCATAACCTGATCTCTCTCATAACACACACAGGGCAGGGGAAGCACACGTGTGTGTGTGTGTGTGTGTGTGTGTGTGTGTGTGTGTGTGTGTGTGTCTGTGTCTGTGTGTGCGTGTGTGTGGAGACGGGGGGGCTTTCTCGCGCTGCCAGCCCCTGATTATGACAAGTGGCCAATTGAAAGTGATTGCGCTATACAGGAAAGCAGAGATGTAGTGTGTTTGTAACCCCCCCTCCCCCCTCCCCCATCCCCCATCCCCCCCCCCCCCCCCCTCAGAAAGAAAAGGCGGTCGATGTCTTGCTATTCAATCGACCTGTTTGTCGTTGGCTTTAGGGAGCAGGCCGCTAGCTGAGTGGGGGCGAGGTAACAACACCAATCAAACAAGTGGTTGGTGAAGGAGGGCTTCTTGAAAAGCCAGGCTTCTGAGAGGAGGCTTTGGGCCTTGTTGCTTTCTCTGCTCCCAACTTCTTTGCTTTGACCTGGATTCCAAATATTAAACTCCAAAAGGGAATTTAAACCCAGGGAATTCATTCTCCCTCCCTTCCTCCCTCCCTCCCACCCTCTCTTCCTCTCTCTCTCTCTCCCTCTCTCTCCCTCCCTCCCTCCTATGCAACAAGCTCCCCTTTACCAGCCCTTATCAAGGAAACTGCGCGGTGGGCCGGGGCCCTGCATAACGCCGCGCTCTGCAGTTTAAAACTGAATTCCAGGCATTCCCCCGTGCCTGCAGATCGCGTTCCATAAAGGACACCTATCCAGGGGGGGGCTGCTGCCTTCCATCTCAACCACCGCTCCTACACAACAGGAGATAATGGCCGGGCGTGTCCAACAAAAAAGGGCGGGGCGTGAACCACCTAACGTGTGACGAGATGTGATTACATGCGCCTCCTCCTCCACCTCCTCCTCCTCCTGCTGCTGCTGCTCCTCCTCCTCCTCCCGGGGGGGGTTTACCTCGTGCTGGTGGAACTGCTCCTTGACCTCCTCCACGTCGTCCGACACCTCGTCCTGCATGTGCAGCGTATCCTCGGCCGACAGCAGCCAGGTCAGCACCTCCTCCAGCGTGGCCTGGTAGCTGTCCAGGTCCACCTCCTGCAGGCTCATGCCCTCCTCCTCCTCCTCCTCCTCCTCCTCCTCCTGCTGCTGCTGCTCCTCCACCTGCTCCGGCACCTCCGCCTCCTGGCCCGCGTACTCCATGGAGAGGCTGGGGCCGCCCCCGGCCTCCTCCGTCGGCCCCCAGCCCGGGCCCTGGAGAGAGAGAGGGGATCGAGTGGTTGTTGTTGTTGTTGTTGTTGTTGTTGTTGTTATTGTGGTCTTACTGGTGGAACTCGCCGTGCAGACTTTGGAGCAGTGATGCTGCAGTAGCGTGTCGTGAGTCGTACGCAGTGGAATGTCGGCCATTATGTGTGTTAATTGTAGTGGTGTGACAAAGGGACATCAATTGACTTGGGGAAACGGGATGCCTAAAGAGACAACTGACTGACGCTCGGTCACAACACAAGGATCCCACGCTCACGTGGTTGGGATGCTTCAAAGATGTCACGCGCGTTTAAAACCTTTGGACGAGGCCCGTGGGCTCCACGGGAGCGATGGCGCCAACACAACACAGAATCAGAATCGATTTATTGCCCAGTATTTTTTTACATACAAGGAATTTGCTGTGGTATACTGGTGCGCAATTAAAAAGTAAAAAAGGAGGTACTGCGGGTACATGACCAAAAAGACCCGTGCATTGTGATCTGCATCTCCAGTGTCAGCCAACCAACCAGTGCCTCTTTTTTTTTTTTTTTTTTTTTTTTTTTAAATAGCAGTCCGTCTGGGAGCAGCATTCTGGTCTGTTGTGTTCGTGAGGCGCCCGTCAGGGCCCTGCCCAGCCCCGTGGAGGAATACACCCAGCAGACGGCCTTTAGACAGGGGCGAGGGAGGGCGAGGGAGGGCGAGGGAGGGCGAGGGAGGGCGAGGCCCCCACCCACCCCCCCCCCCCCAGCCGCCACGGCACGGCAGGTCCGCCCACATTCCGAGAATAGCACTTAGCACGCGAACGACAAAAATAAAAACAGTCGGGGTGAGGCCGAGTAAAAGAGATGCCGGGACAGACGCTCGCTGCGTTTTTTTTTTTTGGGGGGGGTTCTGCCATGCTTGCCGACACCCATTCCCCTTCAGAAGGGAGCGCTCACATCCTCCGCTGGGAACAACTAAAACTCAACCACCAAACCCTTGAAGAAGTGCGAATTGCCCGGGAAAAAAACGACCGCAAGCCACACCGCAATCATATTCCCCCGCCTAAAGGCGTCTTCTGCCTTAAACTAACCCCACCGAGCCACAACAAACATAGCTGCTAACCGGTACAAGCCTTCTTGTTTTCGGGTAACCCTGTAATCGAGAGAGACTGCAGGTGGGCGCACGCGCACGTGTTTCAAACGCTCACGTTGTTCACAAAAAAACGAGAGCGGCCGATGAAAGAAGCTGAGCTGTCAGTGCTGCCGCTGGGGTGAAATGAGAGGTCTGCGGCAGGGGAGCTGCTGACAGCTCTCCAGCATCCAGGTGGGAGGTGGAGGAGGTGGGGGAAGGCGAGGTGGGGAAGGTGGGGGAGGTGGGAGGGGGAGGAGGTGGGGGGAGGCGGAGGTGGAGGAGGTGGGAGGTGGAGAAGGTGGGGGAAGGCAGAGGTCGGGGAGGTGGGAGGTGGAGGAGGTGGAGGAATTGGGAGATGGAGGAGGTGGGGGGAGGCGGAGGTGGAGGGAGGCAGAGGTGGGAGGTTGAGGAGGTGGGGGGAGGCGGAGGTGGGAGATGGAGGAGGTGGGGGGAGGCGGAGGTGGATGAGGTGGGAGGTGGAGGATGTGGGGGGAGGCGGAGGTGGAGGAGGTGGGGGGAGGTGGAGGAGGTGGGAGGTGGAGGAGGCGGGGGGAGGCGGAGGTGGGAGGTGGAGGAGGCGGGGGGAGGCGGAGTGGAGGAGGTGGGGGGAGGCAGAGGTGGGAGGTGGGAGGTGGAGGAGGTGGGGGGAGGCGGAGGTGGGAGGTGGAGGAGGTGAGGGGAAGCGGAGGTGGAAGAGGTGGTGGAGGTGGGCAAACTCTGTTTGCTCGTCCCTGTGCGGTAGGTTTTTAAAACGGCAGCGTGATCGCGGGACACCGGGGGGGGCTGGAGGGAGG
>JAXIVH010000353.1:0-15000 GCA_036785325.1 Urophycis tenuis | reverse complement strand
TTACAATGTACATTGGTATGGTATGTATGAATATGGAAAAACTCAATAAACAGAAAGTAAAAAAAAAAAAAAAAAATGGCAGGCGTGCCGCATTTCTTCCCGGCTGTGCACGGCCGGGCGCGGACGGCGTGTCTGGTGGTTTCGAGCGGGGCGGGGGTACCTTCGGGGTCCAGCAGCCTCTCCACGGCCAGCTGGTCTTTGGCGACGGTGAAGGCGTGGTCCAGGCGCTCCACGGGGCTCATGCGGACCACCTTCTCCCAGCTGAACACGTTGGGCCTGTGAGGGGGGGGCACACGCAACCAAGGGTTGATCATCGACCGAACAGAGCGCTGCAGAAAACACACTGGACCGCCGTCGGGGGAGACAGGACGGGGACCGGAGCAGACAGCAGCATCTCCCTCACTTTCCATGCGATGACGGCGGACGGATAGCGAAAGTGAAAGTGAAACACGAAAATAAAAAAATCTGAACCCTGGGAAAAAACGGGGGGCCGCGTGTGGCTTCTCGGGGCCGGATGTGGAGAGGTGTCAGGTTTTCGCAGTGCATTTTGCGGCCGCCCGTGTCTACTGTCAAGGGGTGTCTACTGTTCTATTGATCTACTGTTATGGTCTCCGGTCGTGTGTGTGTGTGTGCACAGGAGGCCCGTCGCGCAACGTTGGTGTGTGTGAGCAGGAAACGTATGTAGGTGTTCGGTGACGGTGGTACGCATGTGCGTGCGTATGTGTGTGCCGTGGGGGTCACAGAGCCCAGACTCGGCTCCTGCGCGGTCTCTTTCATACGGAGCCTAATATACACAACACCCACCCCACCCACCCACATGCTCTCACACACAGACACACAGACACACACTTGACATGATAAACAGCGTTGGGTCAGGCTGTGTATACACACCCCGGGTAGACACTGACCTTCTCAATGCCTAAGCTGACCTTTCCCCAGAAACACAGCCAGCATATTCCAAGCTCTCTCGCCCTCGTTCTCACACTCACACACGCACACACACACACAAACAAGTGTCGTCACAGCCATGTCCTGCTGCATTTCACACCATGGTCTCCCACAGCTTTCTCTGGATTAAGGTGATGGGAGAACTCGCGGGTGAATCCAGCTATAGAGTGATCCCCCTGCACCCGCTGCAATTAGTCGCTGCTGCAAATGGCATGTGGAGTCATGTGTAGAATTAAGTGTTAAACTTGTGAGCGCCTTTATTTTTTAATCAGGGTACTTTGGGGCCCTTTGTGGCTGTGACTGTGATTAAGAGGTTTATATAAACAGCATATGTATGGTGTACAAAAATCGTACGGACTTGAGTATTCAGAAAGTCTGCAGCAAGAGAGCGATAGTGAGGGTATATCTTCATGTCCGACCAATGACCCTGAATCCCTCTTCACTCACGGCTACGGCTATCAGAGCAGGCTATGAAGTGTCACGAGGGGAAGTGGGGACCGGTGTGACACAAAACATTCCATTGTAAAAAACAAAAACAATCAGCAAAACCTGAACGTGTGTTCCGCGCAAACAAGAGACAAAAGACGATTTCGCCCTCCGGCAAGATAAAGGGGACTGCAGACACTCCATCCCGGACATGGGCGGCGATTCACCCTTCTAATCATCACAATTAGCATTCCTCACAGTAAAAGGCGCCTTTATCAAGCGCAACAACCTTCAATCAAAGGTTGAGATAAACTGTTGGCTAACCTATTGTGAGATAAACGCTCAAACTAAAGCACAGCCCCGGCTACCCCCCCCTACCCCCACCCCCTCCCAATCCCTCCCTCCCGCCTGGAACAAAAACAATGAGCCGAACGCTCGCTCTAGCACCGGCAGAACCGGCCAAGTCACCCTCTATAAATAGTTGATCAAACGAGGTTGAGCAACACCGAGAGAGGACAGACGGCGCTGCCACGCGGTTTATCGCTGTGAAGAGGCCTGGCGAGTAAAGCGCGGTCGCGTCGCGTCGGCGAATGACAGTTTGACAGTTGGGGCCGCCAACGGACAGCCACTGCCGCACCTGAAGCGGTGGAGGACGGCGTTGAAGGCCAGGCCGTCGGCCCAGCTGGTGGTGAAGTTCAGCACGTTGACGTCGGGCCGCGCGGCGCTGCACTGCCGCACCCAGCTGAGCAGGATCTTCTCGCTGTTGGTCTGCTGCAGGTTGGACATGATGTCCTTCATGATGTCTTTCACCTGCGCACGCGCACACACACAGGCGGCACACACACACACACACACACACACACACACACACACACACACACACACACACACACACACACACACACACACACACACACACACACACACACAAACATAAGCCCGCAGGTGTGTCACAGTGTAATGGCCGTCTTATTATTGTATTGTCTTATATTCTCCTCCGTTGCCCGGGAAACCTGGGTCAACATGTGTCAAAGCATACCAGCGGGTAAGCTCCCTCAGACGCTGCGCGGCGGAGGTATGCGCCGGTTCTCACAGGAACGCATACACACACACACACACACACACACACACAGTCACATGACCCCGTGTGCTCTGTGGACAAGTGTGTGTGCTCACCTGCCAGTGGAGGATTATGCTCCAGATGAGGCCCAGCGTCAGCTTGTGGTTTCCGTCCACTATGTCCGTCCCCCCGATGTTGACCAGGTCCACCTGAGGGGAAACACACACACACACACACACACACACAGAAGGAGTGATAGAAATAAACAGGGAGAGGGAGAGACAGAAGACAGACAGAACATAGAAAGATGAGCAACTACACAAATGCAAATGTTATACATAGCGCACACGCACACACACACACACACACACAGGCATGTGCACACACACACACACACACAGACATAGGCATGTGCACACACACACAGGCATGAGCACACACACACACACACACACACGTACACACACACAGGCATGAGCACGCACACACACACAGGTTTTTTCTGCTAATAAACCCGCTGATGAGTTCATGTTTAAGCGAACGCTGCCAGGGCCCATAATGACAGCCTTGCAGCGCCCCATCCTTCACCCGCTGGGAGCCCAGCAAACGCATACCTTAACACACAGTGCTTATTATCATCATTATCATCAGGCGCGTGTGTGTGTGTGTGTGTGTGAGAGAGAGAGACACCTAACCGGCAGTAAGTATGCAGTGATTGCAATGTAAACACCACGGAGGGGATTAAAAGCGGGGGGGGGGGGAGTGGGTATGTGGGGGGGTCAAGCGCCTGGGCGCAGTGTACAGTGACCCGTCCTCTCCTCCTCAGCTGACCCCTCTCCTTCCCCTCTGTCCAATCCCCCCCCCCCCCCCCGGCCTAACACAGCGACGCTGGTCCTGAGTCCATGCCACATGACAGGAACCACATCCCGCCCGCAAACGTTGTCTTTCTAAATCGGCGGCGGCGGCCCAGGATTTCCCTGCAGAAACGCTTTCTTTCAAAGCCTGTTCCCAGCCCTGTGAACACCAGTAGGAAGGGGGGGGGGGAAAAAAAAAAACACCCCTACACCGGTCCGCCCCACCTCCCCTGCCCTGTGTCACGTAAACAAGGCCGGATCAGCTGCGGGGGGGGGCGGGGTAGTAGAGCTCTGGCTGTCGCTACGGCTGCGGCGCTGAGGTTATCCGGGTTTTTCGTAAACACGCATGCATGGAATCTCTGCCTCCCACCCCCACCACCACCCCCACCCCCACCCAGTGCCTCTCATCTCTCTGCCACAGCGCCGTCTCCCGCGGCGGGAACACATTGGCAGTTGTGTGGAACGAGGATGGGTGGAGGCCGGGTGGAGGCCGGGTGGAGGCTGGCTTGGGCTGCGGCGCTGAAGAGCCGGGGTGGGGGGGAATGACGAGCGCACTTCTTTGGATGTGCGTCAACACCTCCCCCCCCCCATCCCGGCAGCCAGACACGCCCGTCTGTTACGTGCTACGTGCTGTTGATATCGCTGGCGCGCTTTTCGTTAATTCTGACATGGCGGGTCTCCTCGGTGTCTCGTGGCTGCGCGGGGGGGGGGGGGAGGAGGAGGAGGCGGTTTTCGCTCTGTTCAGTGGAAGTCCATTGAGGTTGTTAATGAATACGGTGGGGGGGGCCGTCATCGAGTTTCCATCAACACACACGTTTGTGTTCTGGATGGAAAAGCGCATGACGACGACAACGACGGTGCCAAGCGCTGAGAAGCTCAGCCTCGGCTCTGCTTTGGCTCCATCTTCTTGCTCACTCTCGGGGGGAGTGTGTGTGTGTGTGTGTGCCTGTGTGTGTGTGTGTGTGTGTGTGTGTGTGTGTGTGTGTGTGTGTGTGTGTGTGTGCATGTGTGCATGTGTGTGTGTGTGTGTGTGTGTGTGCGTGTCTGTGTGTGTGTGTGTGTGCGTGTGCGTGTGCATGTGTGTGTGTGTGTGTGATGCGGGGGGGTCAAATGAGGTAAGAGGGGATCTAGCTAATGTCCTCTGGGAACAGGCATTGGGGGGGGGGATGACACACGCGGACGCAACAACAGAAGATCTGGAAGGCTCTGAGTGCCAGGGACGTGGCGTGGCCCCTCTGGTGCGAGGGTTACGCTGTGTGTGTGTGTGGGGGGGGGGGGGGGGGGGGACGACACCGGCCCCAGGGGGGTTTTGGGCGAGACGGATCGAGTTACTCACGTTGTTCTGATGCAGGACCTGGAGCACTTTGTTGACGTTGTTGAGGGCGTGCACCCGGGTGGACCCCCTCTCTTTGGTCTGCAGGGACAGCGACACAGAGAGAGAGAGAGAGAGAGAAGAAGAAAGAGAAGACAAGAGAAGACAAGAGAAAGAGCGAGACCAGGTCAGCGGGTCAGAGGTCAAGTACCAAGCAGAGAACAGAGAACCACGTACTGGGTTCCAACCTGAGGGATTCAGGTTGGAACATGCGTGTGTGCGCATCGCTTTGGATAAAAGCATCTGGTGAATAAAATGATGATGATGATGATAATAATAATAATAATCTCAATGAGCCAAACTGAAGAATTCAATTATAAAGAGAGATTGTGGTGCACTGTTTCCCACAGTGCACCACTGCTCACCGTGCACTTATCGCACACAATTACACTGTCAGCGGCGGTCACTGCGCTAATGGAAAGAACGGCAGATTGACCCTGGGCCAAGTTGCCAACGCAGAGCCCTGCTAACTACCAGCCCACAACGGCTGGTGTGTTTATGTGTGTCCTTAAAGTTTCTAGTAAATACATCACATACATTGGAAGTCTTCATCCTATTAGAGCATTATCTCACACACACACACACACACACACACGAGAGGATCGTTACCCGGGTTCGGACAAATATTTGAAATTATGCTCGGGTTCGAGTCGGGCTTGGTCACATCTGCGAGATTTGAAAATTTTCATTTACCCGTGCGTTACATGCGTGTTGCGCTCATCTGTTTGTTGACATTTCCAAATGCCTTAATAAAGTTGCTTCATAAAGGCAGGCTTTCATAAACACAGACGTAAATGTGTAATTAGTATTAAAAAAATTAGCTTTAACTGTGTCGGGTACGGACATGAAAATCTTGATGCCTGTCGGGCTCGTGTCAGGTTTGGTTGCTGTTCTGTCGGACGCGGGCTGGGCTCGGACAGAAAATTCCGGCCCGATCCGTAGTCTAATCTGCCCACACACACACAGACACACATGCACACACGCACACACTCACACACACAGACACACAGACACCCAGGCGCACTCACCAGAGCATTGCCTGTGAGTCCCTCCAGCAGGTCCAGAAGCTTCCGTCCGTCTCTCAGGTCAGAGAACATGTCTTTGATGGGGGTCTTCCCGGTCTGTGGAAACAACCACAGGCTTGACACAGGGTTGATGTCCCTGTAGCTTCCCACGCTGTTTCCCCATCTCATCTCCAACCAGCCCACCATCCAAACAGAGGTGACCTTCACCAACTTGGTTTTTCACAGCATTATTGTTCAAATATATTGTTGGAAAAAGCCTTCGTAAACTTTGTGATTGATTTGGTCAAGGAGGGCAAAAAACTAAAGCTGAGGAAGTGTTTTACAAATGAGAGACCAATTGTTTCATCCAAATAGTACAAATACACTTCAAAGTAAAAACCCTCATCATTTTCTATGGTAAAACATTTTTGGACGGCAAAAACGATTTGTACAATATTTAGTGAAACTAATTAACGGCCGAGAAAATGCTACTTTAAGGCATCTTATCTCGTTAATATCTCCCACAGGGAAGTGGGGGTCGGGCTCCACAGCTGTGATCTCCATGGAGATCAGCTCTTGCAAACAAAATAAACAAGACCGGAGTTCAGACGAAAATAGCCCCGGTGACTTTCCCCTCAAATTAAAACGCTGCATTCCCTCTTTCGTGTGTGTGTGTGTGAGGTTACAGTGGCTTTGCTTCTTTGGCGCAGTTTGCAAACAGCAACAACTAGGCTTTTAGCGTGCACAGAACACGCATCCGCGTCTCTAATGTGGTCTAATAACAGTAATTTCGACATGTGTGGTGACAAATTAGGCATGTGGTTCGGAGAGCGGCAGGTCTTGTTACGTTACCTTGGCGAACTGTGCATTTAGCCATTTGGTGAAAGTTTTCTTTTGTACCGAATCATGCTCATCTGCAAAAAAAAAAAGAAAACACACCATAATGAAAAAAAAAACAAATCAAGACAGAAAACGAAAACAGCGGATTAGTATACAATGGAGGCGGACACAGGAAAGCTGTAAATGAAGTCCATTGTCTCGCAAAATTGGGCGACGGCGGCCAGCAGCAACAACACGCACAGCCGTGCGCGCGGCGGCGACAGCTTGAGAAATCAATTTCCCAACCTGTCATTTGGACTGCGCCAGTTCAGGCTTTGGTATGCGCACCAAATTATTACCTTCAAATGATGCATATCAAAAGAAGAGAAGGAATGTCAGAGACTTGGACGGCAGAGAGGGGAGAGACCGTCTGATGTGTTTGGAGTATCTTGGGACAGCTGTCAAGGTGGCGGTGTGACCAAAAAAATAAATGAATACGAAGCACACTAAACACCGGCGCTGAATCGTTTTCCAATTCAGGTCCCCTGAAGGCGCTGCCTTCCGATGGATCTCTGTGGCCTAAAAGTTTTTTTCGCCTTCTCTCCCGGCATGTTTTTTTGGTTTCTGGCGCGACACGGGCGCTCTTGTGAACTGCTGTTGTCTGACAAACAGCGGGGTCAGAGGTCGGGGGCTGTGTGCGTCCAGGGCTCCGGGATAAGGTCACGGAGTACACACGGTCATCGGCGAAGCCCCGGGAACATATTGTCATGCCTACTCCCTCATCCCACTGCAGTCGTCTGGGGAGCAGGGAGGGGTTTTTTTTTTACAGCAGAAAAGCAATACAGTGAGCTCTGCCTGAGTCACACTACTTTGGGGAAAACGGACCCACGCACTTGATTGTGACAGCAAAGAGATGCATGGTAAATGGATAGTAAATTTCTCATCATGTTTCCTGGAAGTCACTGGCTTGTAATCGGTTGGTATGTGATAAAAAGTTACACACACCTGTAAAAACCTTCTACTGCAACACAGCAGGATTGTATTTTTAAGAGAGAGCTTTTTTTTGGCATATATACTACATCTAGTTGCAAACGACTTTCTATGGGAGAACGTTCCGGTGCAAAGCTACTTGCAGGACATGGAATTAGCCGGCTACAGAGCAGCGAGGAGACACCGGCTGGAATGACGGTTGAAAAAAAGAAACGTGCATTTGTGCGTACATTTGATCACAAGTTGAGTGCGTTGAGGATTGGAATTCAAATCGCTTGACTCGACTTGCTGAAATGTGCTGTTGATGACAACCGTGTAATGGGAAAGTGTAAAGGACAGTGACAAGGGTCAAAGGGTGTGTGTGTGTGTGTGTGTGTGTGTTGGCCGCAGTACCCAACCCACTGTTTTGCAACCAAACTCTCTGCAAAGCCCCATGGCCAGAACACAAGGTCAAAGGTTATGATCACCAGCCCCGTAGGTCGTCATCGTCTTTGTCCGAGGTGTTTGAGGAGCGCTGTGTGTGTGTGTGTGTGTGTGTGTGTGTGTGTGTGTGTGTGTGTGTGTGTGTGTGTGTGTGTGTGTGTGTGTGTGTGTGTGTGTGTGTGTGTGTGCGTGCGTGTGTGTGTGTGTCTCTCCGGGCTGAGAAAGCAGGGGTGTAAAAACAAGAATGCAGCCAGGCTGGGGAGTGACGAGGGGGGAGAGAGGGTGAGGTGAGGCGCAGGGTAAAGAGGAGAGAGCCGCAGTAAAATAATAGATTTTTTTTTTTTTTAAACATAGCTAGAGGCCTAATAACACAAAAAAGTGACACTTTAAAAGGGCTCATCTAAAAGCGTTGCTGTAAACTCATCTAGAGGAATGCAACTCGGCTAATTCTGGGAGAAATCTGCTCGCATTTTATGACCAGGAATTCTGAAAGTCTGCAGCAGCTGGAGAGCATCTCAACAACGCGTGCACGGCTGGCGTGAAGAAACGCCGCCGGAGATGAAGACGAAGATGAAGAAAGACGAAGCGGAGGGCGCAGGACTCCGGGTAGAAAGTGTGGAGTGAGGTTCAGCGGGGGGTGGAGGTGGAGGTGGAGGTGTGCAGGTGTGTCCGCGAGGCAGAGAACAAGTCGGGTCATTTAGAGAAATGACGGTGGGCCTCTCGAACTGTGGTTAGGGGGGGCCGGGGGGGGGGGGGGGGGGCCTCCACCCCACCCCGTAGTTACTCATCATGTCAGCCAATCACAGCAGGGGGGGGGGGGGGGGGGGGGGGGCTGTGGGCTCGAACCACGACATGTCCCAACAGACAGGAAGGAGTCAGGGAGAGGACGAGGGGACATTAAAAACAAGAAAGAAAACACCGTCCGCAACATGAAAAAAAAAAGAGAGAGGCCATTACTGGTGGTCTTTCAGCGGGATATAAACTCCCCTTTGATGAGGGTAACCTCGGGCAGGTGCCTGCGGACCTTACAGTCTCCCTTCCCTCCATCCCTCCCGAGACAAGGACGCAAGTGGGCTCAGGTCTCCTGGGCAGCAGCAACCTGCCCCCCCCCCCCCCCCCCACCACCTCCCACTGTGAGACAATGCGGCCGATTCATCCCGGGGCCCAAAGCCCGGGCCGGAGCCCAGCAAGGCAAGGCACCCAACACCCCTCCACCCCCCGCTCCACCTTCTCCCCGGCACAGGAATGCCTCCCTGGCGCGCGGATCAAAGGAGCGCTGCTTCGGATAGCCACCTTAAGGCGCACGTATCGATGAACCCTGTGGCGGGGCGAGGAGGGATTTGTAACAGTAACACGATGTACCCAGCCCTATGCCCCTTCTTCTTCTTCTTCTTTTCGGGGGTTGTTTTTGCATGCTGGCGGTCCTAAAAAAAAAAAAGCAATTATAAAACGCCATTAAAAAGCCATAAAAGACGCTCTTATTTTGAAACGCCCGCCGTGTGATGGAGCGATTCTGCGGCCGGTGGTTTACGGGGGTCCGGGGAGAACGTGTCCTTAAACTGAATTAAAAAGCCGCTTATTTAATCGTGTTCGTTTGTGTAATTATTTTGTGGGAATAGTCTAGAACAAGCTTTTCCTCCGTTCAGAACGGGTTCAGGTTCAGGTGATGCGGTGCTGAAGCTGGCCCATTAAATGAATCACCTGTGTATATTTGAATTAGTTGGCAAAGAAACCACAATTGGTCAAATAAAAAAATAAAAAAAAGAGGTTGGGCGAATGCATGACTCTCCCGAGCTCGTCGACAGGAAATGGGAAGTAATTATTAACTTTGAGAAACGTCTAAGTGCCAAACAAGACCATGAGGGGGGGGATACATGGTCATATACCCTTGATATCCTGTCTGGTCGGGGTGGGCCAGCAATTACAGAGACCACAGCCCAGCCAAGCCAGAGGTTCATCAAGACATTTCTGCCTTTACATAAAATTAAAAAAAGACTAAAAAAAGAATTAAAAAAATAATTAATTCAAACAAAGTCACCACATTCCCACATCGTTCCAGCAAAAGCAATACCATGCATGTGTGCGCACAGACGCGCACACACACACACACACATGCATAGCATGAGCGCCCACACACACACATGCATGCGTGCGTGTGTGTGTGCGTGCACGTGAGCACCCACTCGGGGTGGTGGGAGAGAGGACGAGCGAGGTCAAACAGGAAGTACTGATTACATCGCATGAAGAGATCCCACCGGGCCCCTCTCACAGCTGACGGATCTCAAAACACACACGCACACACACGCACGCACACGCACACGCGCACGCACACACACACACACACACACACACACACACACACACACACACACACACACCCTATGTGTATAAGCCGTCCACAGTGGGCGACATGCTGATATACACGGCCACGCAAATACATAGACGTTATGAAGTGAACACAGAAAGCACAGCGTGTAGCTCCACAGGGGTTTCAGGATATTTGCGACCAGGCGGCAGTCAAACAAACAAGGAACTCGCCTTAAAGGCGGGGGGGGGGGGGTATGCAATTTGGAGAAAGAAAGCTAGATTTGGCACCGAAAAATCCCCCACCCCCCCCCCCCCCACACCCCCAGTCCCTTTATGCCGCCCTCCAAAACATGTGCTGGGGCTCGCTCGCTGCGCCGCCAGGTCTGCACAATTTCATTCACTGATCGCGACTGGGGTGTGAAGAGAATTTCAACGACGTGCTTCTGGAGTGAAGCGCCGACCCCAACGTTACGCCGCGCGTTCTGGCCCGACACGCCGCCACCGAGGGGATGGGGGGGGGGGCGGCTGCTGCTGCTGCTGCTGCTGCTGCTGCGCAACGCTGTGCCATAACGACCGTCCGCCATGATTTACGGATGCTCCATTCATTCACTCATTCGTGTCCTTGCAATGGCCCCACGTCAAATGACCACATTTTCCATGACGTCAGCCCTCCTTCGAGAGATCAGGCCCCTCCCCTCAAACACGCGACACGCTCCGAAGAGCTCTGTGACGCAGTGGGGGCCGTGTGTGTGTGTGTGTGTGTGTGTGTGTGTGTGTGTGTGTGTGTGTGTGTGTGTGTGTGTCCTGGCAAGCGCCCATGAAAACACTGAACGTAGAACAAGGACGGTAAGAGGGGAAGATAGATTCCACCAGAAGAGGGGGGAAAAAAAAAAAAAGCGGCCATTAAACGAGGAACTTTTTGCCCGGGAGAGCGTGTTGGTGGTCTGTAAATTTATACGACCCCATTACACTGAGAGTGGGATGGCGTTTCCCACACACACGCACACGCACACACACACACAAACACACCTCTGCCCTCCACAGTCTCACAGGTGTGTGTGTGTGTGTGGGGGGGGGCGACAAACACTGACCACACAGAGTGAGCAAGTGTGTGTCTGTGTGAAAAGTAAACATCAGCGTTTTGGTGTCGTTTCGTCACAACAGTAGTGTTGACCGCAAACCGCCGTGTCTACAGACCCAACGGCCGGCAGGATGCTTGGGGCCTCTCGTCCGTCCCGGCGAGCTCTGAGAGTTATGTAAAAATGGAATGCAGACCACGCGTGGTTAAAAACGCTAAGTTTAGCCTCCGTATCTGTTGAGCGAAAACATGTGTGGCGAAGTCGCCGTTTGTGCGCTCCCCGGGTATGAAGCCCACCCGAAGAGGAGCTCTCACACTGAAAAGCCCACCACGGTGTGTGTGTGTGTGTGTGTGTGTGTGTGTGTGTGCTCTGTCTCGTGTTGGTCCAACGGTGGTGGAGCAGAGGCAGAGCAAACAGCTGCTAGCGGCCCTGTCTGTCAGCACACAGTCTGTTTGAGGGGCGGCCATCTTTATACACACACACACACACACACACACACACACACACACACACACACACACACACACACACACACACACACACACACACACACACACACACACACACACACACACACACACACACACACACCAAACTTCGGATGAACAATCATCCAAACACGTCATCACCTGCCCTCTGGTTCACCCTGCAAACTAATCACGCAGAGTCAGGCCGTGTCACCGGCCACCTCATGCCTACACTATACCTCATGGGGGCTGGCAGTAGTTCAGCAGGTAGAGCGGGTGGACAGAGCGGGTCGTAGACCCCCTACCCTACCCTAAGTGTCTGTGAGCAAGACACTGAAACCCCCAAACTTGCTCCCCGCGCTGCTGAACACAGCAGCCCACTGCTCCTATGTACCGTAGGACGGGTCAAACACAGAGAACCAATGTCGTTCCCATATCTAAACAAAAAAAAAAAATACTGAGAATGGCCGATAAAGACCGAAAGGTCCTCTCTCTTCTTCTACTCCTGTTGCCGGCCGTCGACGGAGGTGGTGGTGGTGGTGCTGCTCAGGGTTCAAACCCCCCCCCGTGGTAGTGCCACGCGGAATGTACAGAATTCCCATAATTCCTCCGGCATTCCTGCCTGCCATGACTCCGTGCGGTCACTTGCCCGAGCCTGCCCCGGCGCGAGGAGCCCCGTCGACAGCTCTTCCTCCGAGGCGCAGGGTTTTTGGGGGGGATTTGCAGGTAAACAACCGTGTGCCTGCCCCGTTCCGGAAGATTAACCCATATCCCCCCCCCGCGCTTAGCCGCTCGAAAGGCACGGCCCCTGCGTGCGTGGAGCCGGGGGTTAGCGCTCTGTGAGTGTGTGTGTGTGTGTGTGTGTGTGTGTGTGTGTGTGTGTGTGTGTGTGTGTGTGTGAACAGCGTAATTAGCTGTGAATGAGTGTCAGAGGCACAAGGGGAGGGGGGGGGTTTGGTGCAAACAGAAATGACAAAATGCCCGTTTGTGTGCGGGGCCTGCTGGCGGCGTATTATCTCCGGTACGGAGGGCTTTTGTTGTTTTCGAGCAAACATTGTATCTGCAAGACAAACAAAACCGAGCTTCGTTTTGTGCGGTTGGCCTTTCCCCCCCCCCCCCAGCAGTGTCCTTCAAGTAGCGTTTCAACTGTCAAATGCGTGGCTCTGACCTTTGAAGTTATGTAACGCTGCTACGGCGGCGATATCTGTCTGCGATAATCTGCAGGAAAATACTAATCTTTTGTAAATGTCTGCGACTGTACTTGTTTTACAGTCTAAGGAACGACAGAACACTCATTTTGTATCACTGCGTTTCTTCACAACAAAAAGAAAAAAACACCGAAAAACAGACCGTTATCGATCAGCCAGGTCTCACGCTCACGTCCAAAGAAAATGTGTCTACGTCATCACATCATCAACGGAACGTCAATTTACAAGTCACAGAACGCCGCAAACCCCAAACCAAAATCCTGTACTTTGCACATCTTCATTCGCTACCCGGGGGCGACCACAACTCGGGGACATGAACGCAGAACCCCTTGTGAGAACATAGAACCCCTGGTAGAACGCCGAACGAACCCCTCCGGTTTCCCAAAAGCGGAGTGTTCCGCGGCGCCATTCTGACGTTCCCTACCTCGGAGTATCAGTCCACGCTCGGCCATCTTGCCCTGCGCCACAGAGGAAAAGTACCGCGAGGAGTAGGACGAGATGAAACCCAGAAGAAAAAAAAAAAAAGGAATCAGCTGCAGAAGGACTCGCTCACATTCCTACTCCCTTCAAGAGAGACTGTCAGCTCTGCAAGAATGCGTGTTGTGTGAGAGAGAGAGAGAGAGAGAGAGAGAGAGAGAGAGAGAGAGAGAGAGAGAGAGAGAGAGAGAGGAGAGAGAGAGAGAGAAGAGAGAGAGAGAGGAGAGAGAGAGAGAGAGAGAGAGAGAGAGAGAGAGAGAGAGAGAGAGAGAGAGAGAGAAATGGGGGGGGGGACGTCAGACAGGACAGAGGTGGGAAGTCAGAATGCATTGTGGGCCAGTAGGAGGTGGAGGTGGTCCACAGGCACACAAACACACTTTGTTCAGCACCATCCCAGCATGCAGCAGGCAGAGACGGAAAAGGAGGCCTCCCACGATGGAAAGAGAAAACAGAGGAGGAAGAAGAAGAAAAAAAAAAAGACAGAGATAGATAACATGGAGGACCTTCCCCTCCCCTCTCCCTTACTGCCAAACACACACACACACACACACGGACACCCACACCCACACACACACACACTTCACAAATATGTACACACACCATCACCAAGACACAACACTGGCCGCCAGAGGATCAGATACCACGCCGGGGGGGGAGGGGGGGAGCCAGGAACCCTGAGCCCTGCCTGAGGACACCACACAAACCTAAGACAGTGGCTCCCCGAGCGCTCGCGCCCGCGCAGAAACGAGGCTTCACGCCGCCGCGTGTTAGAGTCGAGGAGAGGGGGGGGGGGGGGCGGTGCGTACAGAAAGCGACAACAGTGCCCCCCCCCCCCAACACGGCCCTCACTGACTCACCGACCGGTAGTGACTCAGAGGAAGTGCAGAAACATCTAAGGTGACTACGAGACGAGTCCTCACAAGCAGGGCGAGTGAGATTTGGATTTGGAGAAAAACATTTGGAAATGACCAACTAAACGTTGAATAAAAAATAATTGACATGAAATGGGCTGGAAACGGGGAATCCGAGAATTAGGCCGCGATGAAGAGTTTTTCGAGAAGTGGGGGGTACGAGGAGAAACTCACAGACACACAAACAAAAAAAACAATGAAAAGCTTAAAGGAGCGCAGCGGTGATGGAAACGCAATACAAAGCCCTCAAAACACACGGGAGGGTGTTTGAGCATCTCCACGTCAAGTCAAACGTGCAACATGACCACCGACGACGCCAGGGTCGCTTCGCTCGTTCTCGAAGCTCGACGACAAAGACATCACAACACCGTCAAACACCGTGTGCGCTGGATCTGACCCCCCCCCACTCACCCAGCGGTGGACCACAGGGCAGCCTGGCCCTTCCTCCCGAACAGCGCACAGCTTCATCCCCAGCAGCCATTTACTGACATTCATGACGCCGCCACAATGCTGCTATTTTGGGTTAAATGGCCCGAGGAATAAAGAAGTAGTAGAGAAAGACAGCTGCCAATCCGGAAGCGGAAGAGAAGGTGGGTGGTAGAGGTGACAGAGAGAGAGGGGGGGGGGGGGGGGGAAAGAGAGAGAGAGGGGGTGG